>VYXC01006776.1:634783-949148 GCA_013397175.1 Platysteira castanea | reverse complement strand
ATATATATATATATATATATATATATATGTATGTATATACATATATATACATAATTTTATTATTATTTTTTTAGGTATCTAGTAACCTCCATTGAGTGAACTTGTGTTTAGACAAGCTTGCTGAAATGGAAACTCACATACCTAACAACTGGTTCCTGGTGGAGCAACCTGCTCGTGCTGGATACTGGTCTTGAATGTGTAGTGAGACCAGTTCAAGAACCTCAACAAACTCTTCACCATTAGTTTTCCAGAGCTGTAAAAGTTCTCTGAGGTCACTGAAGTTTATGGGATTGCCAGTGTAGTGCAGAAGCTAAACACACACTGCTGGGCTATTTGATATATTTAGTGCAAAGATGTGAACAGATGAGTGGACCTTGGATCCAGATCTGAAGAGGGCTTTTAAAGGAATTGAGCAATGAAGAATTGTAATTGGCAGCTGTCATTTGGGTTATTTTTCCTGGGTTGCTAAAGAGATGAAAGGCAGCCAGAGTGCAGAATGACAACAGCCATCTTTGAACACAATATCTTGGAAGTAATACCAGCTCTTTCTTCCAGAAGACATTTCTATTATCTAGGCCACCAAATGATGTGAAAATTTTTTTAGAGACTTTTCTCCTGGACAGAACTTGCAAGCAGTATTTAAAACTAAAACTACAGATGTATCTGTTTGTAATAAATACTCTTTCCTATCTCAAGCTGCAATGTTTTATTAGTTATTGAGAAATAGTTTTATTCACTCATTTTCACACAAGGAACACCAATAAGTGGATTAAGTCTTTGAGAACTGTATAACACTGAGAATTGGATCAGGTTTTTATATGTTTTCTGGGTTGTGAGAAACACCCACATTCAAACTGAGAAGCAAACCCCAGACACATTGAAGACTGGAAATTTTAAAGGGCTTCACAATGGTTTATTGTAGAANGCATTTATGGAAGAAACCTCAAGAACCTTAGTAATTGTACATTGTGATTGCAAGTAAATTGCAAAGGGCCTGAGCAATCTGTGTGGAGAGTCCATGATCAAAAAATGTCTTTGGACATAGACAGTGGAAACAAACTTGCTCTCATGAGAAGAGTCGTCCTGCTGGTCAATTTCCTCTAGACACAGAAGCCTCATTTGGGAATCATATTTATGTCCAGATTGGTTGGTTTGTTTGTTTTTTTTGTCAGAAATGATTCATCTGTTCCTCAGAGGTTTACAGGTAGTGTAAGGCAACAGATTTTTTTCAGCCCACATTGCTTCCCTGGGTAAAGAGAGTTTGTAATTTTTATGGCTGTTTGTGTCTTCCTATTTGATGTATGTCTATGTAAGGTTGTTCAGGTTTCAAAAGCAAATTATATTTGCAATGCTTTCTGTTTTCCGTGGGAGTTGCCACCTGCTAATGAATCTTGCCTAAGGACTCATAATCAGTCAGAACTTGGTCTAACCATGACACTTCAAGGTGTGCAGTTTCCAAGAGCCCAGAAAAAGATCTGTGGTCTGTCCNGCAGCCAGAGTGCAGAATGACAACAGCCATCTTTGAACACAATATCTTGGAAGTAATACCAGCTCTTTCTTCCAGAAGACATTTCTATTATCTAGGCCACCAAATGATGTGAAAATTTTTTTAGAGACTTTTCTCCTGGACAGAACTTGCAAGCAGTATTTAAAACTAAAACTACAGATGTATCTGTTTGTAATAAATACTCTTTCCTATCTCAAGCTGCAATGTTTTATTAGTTATTGAGAAATAGTTTTATTCACTCATTTTCACACAAGGAACACCAATAAGTGGATTAAGTCTTTGAGAACTGTATAACACTGAAAATTGGATCAGGTTTTTATATGTTTTCTGGGTTGTGAGAAACACCCACATTCAAACTGAGAAGCAAACCTCAGACACATTGAAGACTGGAGATTTTAAAGGGCTTCACAATGGTTTATTGTAGAAGAGGAAATTTCATCAAAGTGGGATTTGGCGTTTTTTTTTTTTTTTTTTGGACAAGTCAGCAAAAGAAACTGCAGCCAAGAACTACAGTGGGAAAATGGAAAGGTACACGATTAATGAAGTTTCCTGACTTTGATGAAGCATAGGGAACTATCTCACAACAGAGGCACTATCTCACACACCACCTCTGACACTACAGCAATATTGCTGTACTCCTTCAGCTTCCTCGGAGCTGGGGGTTGATTTCACAGCACATGGCATCAGCACTTAAAACCTGAAATGCAGAAGGCCAGAAGACCAGAGCGCCACTTTCCTCTCCTGTGACTGCCTTCTGGGAGAAGAGATGTCCCAAGCTGTCTATATACATATGACTGTGGCCTTCCAATGACTCATGTATGTAACATCTCTAAGACCAATGTTTTCTTGTAGCGAGAGGGCAAGCAGCTATAAAATATCTTCACAGTTTCATGAAAAATCTTTCGGCTTTCTTCAGGTGCCTCATCTTGCCCTTAATTTACTGTTGAGGGTGAAGGACACAGCTGTGTCGTTATTTATTTATTTATCATTCTGGCAAGCAGGCTGTGGTTATCTGGAATACATTTCCCCCTATGACAGCCACTTTTAATTTATTTGAGTGAGTGATCTCTCCTCTCTGACACTTTTGCTGTTTGAAAAATAAGATGCAGTGTGATTGAGGAGGCAATGCAATTAGCCATGGTACAGCCAGGATCACCAGATTTTTTTAGCTTTACACAAATGCAACTCTTCCATTTTTGGACCCATGGGTCTCTTACTCAAGTGCTAAGTCTAATGTTTTGCCTTGTTTTGTTTTTTTTTACAAAGCTTAGGATTGTTAAATACTGGAATGCTACAAAAATTTTTTTCTATGTATTTCTGTAGTACAACTGTCTACTTTGTTACAGGACAGGAAGAAAAAGAATTCATAATCATTCTATTCCAGAAAATTTGACCAATAAAGTTTGAAAAAAAGTCATGTTATGATATTCAGTGTTTTAGAGCTGGAAGAGTAAAATAGACAGAATTCCTGAGCCGTCTACCCAAGTTTATAGGTGGATAAACTGGGAGGAATTGAGTCAGACCGAAGGTTTCTCACTGAAGGTCACCCAGGAACAGAGGAGTAATCACCTTTATGCTGACAACCTCCTGACTGGATGTCTTGTGCTTCAGGCTACCATGCTGATCTTTTCCTGACAGAAAGGTACCTACAGCTACTGCTCAGAAACTTGCCTCTGCCATGGGGATGAACAAGTGCACTTTGTGATGAATGCATAATAAGAGCAAGAAACTTATTAGGACAAAAACATTTTAGGGCCTAATTAATCCAGGCAAAGATTGAAGTAAGGGGAGGATGTTGAAGGAGACTAATCCATTTCAGTGAATATGCCAGACAATATTGCTGAAGTTGATGAAGACGGCTTTATATTTAAAGAGATCAGGATTCAGAACACTTTTTGTGACTTATTATGCAGAGAAAATTATTACTGCCCATTAAAAAATTATGTTTCATACAAAATGGAAAATCTGATTAGTGTACCTCAGAGTGGCTACCTTCTAAAATTATAAAATTAATGGATATATGAAATACTTAATTTCATACATAAATATCTGTTAATAGAAATTAATTACTGCACGCAGTAAAAGTCATTTATTGCACATAGAGGATCAAATGTTAAATATGAGATGAAGTAAAAAGATGAGCATTTTCGTTGCTTATGTGTAAGTTATTTGGTTACCTGTTGAAGATTTCTGTTACTGTATAAACAACATAGATCAAACTCAGTGGCAAGATAAACTCTCTATATTTTCAATGTCTCTTAAACAGTAATAAAAGAAGTCCTTGTTCATGGAGAGGATCACCTGTAAGTGCAATTGATCTCAGATATCACTGGGAGTGCAAGAAGTTAATGAAATAAAATATGTTCTTGAGAGTTTACAGAACTGTAACCTGTGCTTCCATCAGAATGAATTTTCAGGCTACTGAACTATGAGAATAAGTACAACATTTGCAGCTTTTGCAATTGTCCCAGGTAAACAGCACTCTCATATGTTGATTTTCGATTCATCAATCCTATGATCTGGCAAACACATATTTGATATGCCATGATTTAAGCTGAGCTTATCTTTCAGCCAAATCCTGTCACTTGCACTGGATTTACTGGCTTCGTTATTTTGCACCACCTCATCTCCCAGTCTTCCTCTACTATGCGAAAAATTCCTGTATCCATGCAGGGAGGCCATTCACTGTCCTAATCTTGTCAAGCTGCAGCTTCTGATGGCAGTTGTTTTCTCCTCCTGGTTTGAACTTCTGGTGTGCCTTCTGTTGCTTGACAGCAGAGCATGGCAAATTTAAAAAGCCCTCGACTGAGAATAAACATTACTTAACAACATTCAAAGCATCAGTGTGTTTATCAGTATTCTTCTCATAGCAAAGACAAAACACAACACTCTCCCGGCTACCAGGGAAAATATTAAGAAAACCAACTCCATTCCAGCTGAATAGGTATCTAGGTGAAAGTTCCCAGCTTGCAGCGTGAGGCTTCATCGAATCCAGCTAGTTGTGCTAATCAACTAAAGTAGAGCAAACAGCATATTAAATCACACGGTATTATAACTCCGTGCAACTCATTCTATTTAAAACATACTTATTTAAGCTGAGCAACTGATATCTGTCAACAGCAGATGGAAATGTGCAAGAATAAGGTAGTAGTCTTTTAAATAGTTTAAACCAGGTAGTGCTAGTTAATGTGTCCTATGAAATGTTGAAAGGCATTGGTAGGAACAGCATGTCCAGCTGTATTTAATTAGCCATGTTATTTGGAATCCATCTGTGCTAGTGTCATTCTTTTACTCTGTTTAACAAAACAACTGGAGGTGAAAACAGATACAGTGGTCTGACAAAAACAGAATTGCTGCCTGAAGCCACTCGGCGTGCAATGAAATAGCTCATTTTCAGGGGAAACGGGATTACAAAATGTCTGACTGCTCGGGGAAAATGGACTTACCTGGGGGGGGTCCATCCTCTTCTGAAGTAGACAATAGAGTAAGGCTTTGAACGCTGTTAGTCATTAATAATGTAAGTGATAAGAGAGGGTGATTGGGGTGGGTGGCAAAATTTGGTAACTTAACAGCTACTCTTAAGCTTGAGGGTAAAAACTACTTAAATTGTAGAGAGTACATTTCCACTGCTGTGCTGCCCAAAGCCTTGGAGGTCCACTGTTATAAATGAAATCCAGAAAAAGAAACAGTTTCTGGGTGTCTTTTACTTAAGAAAGCTAAAAACCCACTGCCGATTTGGATGGTATTTTGAATAATTTTCCAGGTTCATCATTAGCCTCTGTAATCTAGAATAGATAAATTATTTGTCTTATTGGCTGGTGGCAATCATATCCTGAAACTTACCTATTTAAAGTCTATCTGAAAATGTCATAACATACTTCCAGTCACTGTCTTCAGGGGACAGCCTTTGGCTGTACTTACAAGTTGGAATTTGAGCTGTTGCATGAAGTCCTTGTTTGAGTGAGAGACACACCAAGTACCACAGGATGATAACAACCTCTGTTAAAATGTATAATTGAAAGCTAGCAGCAAAAACACCCTGAGAAGCATCAGAAGGTTACTTGCAAGTTCTAAGCATAAAGCAAATGAGACCAAATTCTCATTTTTCTGAGGTTCAGTTGTGTTCTTTGGTAACGCCACGTTCAAAGGTAACTTGAACAAGTCTTGTAATTTAAGCAAACTTTTTGGCATGATCACAATATGAATCACAGCTGTGAGGTTTTTTCCCTGAGAATGCTTAATTATTGTCCTGATATATAACTTAAGAGTGTTACATGCTACAAACAAGCTGTCATGCCACAGACAGTTGTTCTGTGTCCATGGTCTGCTTTTTTGAGGCTCAGAAACTCAAAATACTTTAAAAGCATACTTTCCCAGAAGTGGCATGCAGTGATTCTCATTCACTCTTAAAGCAATCAATGCTTGAAATGGATGGTCATACTGAAAGTCCTGTAAATATTGCTTTCCAAATTTCTTGCCTCCTCAGAGCACCACTGAGCTTCAAACCATGGACAAGTTCTGAGTTTTCAAGCAGTTTTCAAGGAAAAGTTTTCCCAATGTCTCTGACTACAGTTTATGAATTTGTAGTCTGAATCCTTAATGCAGTGAAGGGAGAACGTGTATTGGTTGTTGCCTCCTCGCAGGGATGGGGAGATTTGGGGGTTCACCTTGGGACAGTAACAAATTCAGGTGCCAAGTAACAAGAAAATCTGGTGGGAGGTGCACTTGTGGGGCTGGAGCCAGAGCCAGCTGATATATTTTGCTTGAAGGTGATTAGGGACTTGTTAACCCACAGATACTGTGGTGTTCGTTGAGGCTGGCAGCAAATGTTACACGTATTTAAAGATACTCCCTTGTTTTTTCTGGGAGTGGCCACGTACAGTGTGGAAAGGTATATTGAGGCAATCAAGAATTTTATGCTGTGTTATTGGAAAAAATAGCCTACAATATAATGCAAACTTCTGATTAGGCTATATAAATTTAATGTCAGTGGTGATTTTTCAGCATATTATTTAAGGTTCTAAGGTATGTTACAATGAAACTTAAGGGGTTTATTATAAATAATTTGAGGAAGAGAGTTTGATTAAACCTGAGGTGAGATAGGAAATGGCTTTCCCATCTGGAGCGGGCGTCTGCAGGAGGGAACCTGCAACTGCCAAAACACTGTGAAAGATATCTCCCTGGAGTGCCAGAAGCTCAGGGATTAGCATGGTTACCCACTTGCCTTGTAGGAAACTTGATTTCAAACCATATTTTGACAGGCTTGTCAGGTGGAAAAAGACCAGAGATGGCAGAAGCTAGCTTTCAAACCCCAGTCTTTCCTTTTTCCCCTCTATTTTCTTTTTTTTGTTGTTTTATTTTTTTAGAGAGTGAAACACCAAGCAGCCTTATCTCATCTTCTCCTCCTTTTGAATCCATTCATAGCCCTGTCCTGCTTTATCTGTTTAAATGAACTAATAGCTTAAGGGAGGAGATTTATTTTAAACTACATTTACTAAAGAACTCACATCAGCAACTGGGGTATAAACTTGCTTGTTAAAACACGACGTTGAGTGAATCAGAAACACACTGGCAGGGTCAGTGAGTGAGGATATGGCCATGCTGATCTTCCTGATGATATAATGCAACCATGACCACTGTGCAGAGAGGATAATTGATGTCAGGCCTTAAAATCTGAGGGATTTTAATAACGAAGTTGGTCTTGGAAGATTAAGTATTTGAGAAAAGTGATAGAGCTGCTGCTATCAAAGGACTCAACATAGATCTGCCTGCTTAATTGCTTTAGGAAGTGTGCAGACATACAAAACTAGAAATCCATGCAGTTTTGGGTTGTTCAATTCACTAGATACTGGTTTGGGACTTAGAATTTGAATCTCAGAGATACCGAGAGGACTCAAAAGTACTGGTAAATGCTGCAAGTACCCCCAATGCAGTAACTGTCACTGGGATGACACAAGTTTCTGAAAGAGGGTGTTTTATAAGAGTTACCATTGCTGACATGTAAAAATAACTGCAAAAGGCACTGAGGCAGAAACAAGGGTTCTGACTGCTTATACTATCCATGGAAATGCAAACTCACTGACCTTCTGGAGATGGATTTCATCCTTTTCTTTGCCCTCAGGTTTGTCTACTTACATCTGTGATGACTTTCAAAACAGGACAGCTAAAAGGAGTGTATTGGAACAGATACAGTCCCAACGGTATTGGAAAGGTTTATACTTGCACAGGGGTTCCTATTACAGGGACAAAACTATGCATACCATTATGGTTTCATGTCAGCTAAAAGTCCTCTGATCTAATGCCATTCTTTTCTCTGAATCTGGAAATTATGATCTTTGTCATGTCTTGTTAGAGAGCATGAAATTATATTTGCAGATACTTATGCACAGTATAATAGCACTCTGTTAGTAAAATGTAATGCAATACAGATTCCCTCTCACACCCTCCCTTCACTGTGAAATGGACTCAGCAAAGGTTCAAGAACAAGAAGAATCTCAGGCCATTTCACTTTCAGTTGTCTGCTTCTGAAACTTGGAAAATGCAGCCATGCATGATTTTATTAACTCCCTGTAGATACCATCTACTAGAGGCATTTCCTATATTCATGCCTAATCAAATCCAACATGTAAAGTAAAGCTCAGTGAGGGATGAATAAATTCACCTCTTTCTTGCAACCAGCTTCCCTGCAGTGTCTAGTACATCCCAAATGTGAGAATGTCAGCGACCACAAAATAGAAGTACTGTGTAAATGGCATGAAGCTGAGTTGGGAGAGGTTTAGGTTGGATATCAGGAAAAAGGTTTTCCAACGAAAGAGCTAAAAGACAGCATTATGTGTTAATGCATTTAGACCATATTTTTTTGGTGGCTACAGTGAAATTGAAGAGAAATCCAAATTTTATTTGACTTTTATTATTTGGACCTGTTTGAAGTTATTTGCAAGCTCTTCGTTTTTTACAGTCACATATCAGAGCATGAGTGCGGTGGCATTCACTTGCTTCCCCTTTCCTGATTCAGGACTTCCTTCGCTGCGGCTTTGGAGGCATGCTGGCAACCCAGGCTGTGTGTACTGACACACTTACGTTGCAGATAAACAGGACCAGCCATTTTTAGATGTACATAGTAGCCATAATGACCCCATGGCTGAATTTGTCCCAGAATTTGCATGTGAGATTCAACTAAAATTTAGAGATGGCTTTTGCTCCCTCTCCTTTCCTACTTCAAAGAAATGTATCTCCACAAAGAATGAACAATCCTTTGAAGTAGCTTTCTGAATTCTCAAATACGTTACACTTCTGAAGAAGAAGGAAGGACATTGAAAAAGATCACAGCAAAATAATACAATCTATCACAGAATCATCAACCTTATCAGGAACTTGCAAATCTTACTCTGGTAGTTAAACATTTACTCCAAAATTAGCAAATAATGCTTCAAGATTGAACCCTTCAACATTCAGTCTGTGTCTGAATTGTTCAGCAACTCACTGTTCAATATTTAGGTCCCTTGCTTTGTAGTTTGTTGTTTTTCTTTTCTCCAAGAGGAAGATCTAAAGCATCCTCCTTTTTCAAAGGTAAAAATCTTCACACAATACACTGAAGGAATGGAAACTGAAGTCCTTTGCTCAACTGTTAAATGCATAGAATTAATAAAAGATTAAGTATTTGCTTGCCTGAGCCTCACATAATTACTGCCTATGTTATTTCCCTTGTGAGAGCTCCTTAGAGGATTAAAATTTGTTTTTATTAGAAATTGTGGCATTAGTTATCAATTATGTCAGGGACTCAGGTGTCAGGTGTCAGGGGCTCGGGTTGGAGTTCAAGCTTTGGGTGGAGTTGCAATGTGATTGTAATTCACTATTCATGTCTGAGTTTCTTTTTGACTGTCACATGGCAAAAGTGTCATAATAAACACTGAAAACAATATGGGCATTGGAGCTTCTCTTGAACCTGGGTTGCCATGCTCCCCCCAGTCTCTTGCAGACCAAGATGCACTTTTTTTCTTACAGATGACATGAGATGATTTGCGAAAGAAATAAGGACATTTGCTTTAGGACTGTCTCAACTCTGCGTTCCCCAAATAACCTTGAAAAACAATCTGTATCTGTCTCGTTTATGTTGGTGTATATCAAGGGATGTGATGTTAAAACAGCCGAAATCAGAATCTGGCCCTTGGCATGAGATAAAACGTGATGGCTTTCTCGTGAGTTTTGCAAGTTGTTACAGAGACTGTCCTTCAGAGCATAACCTGACCTCTTTCCTTGAGAAATGTTTGTGCAGCATATGACTTATATACGAAATTATAGCTACAGTGAAATTGTGCACAGAGCTATTAATTTGGTCGAATGTCTAGTAGACAACAATAAATCTAGCTGACATTATGAGACCCTGATAATTGTCCTTGTTGATGGGTTGCAACAAAAAGGTTTACAGGCTTCTTCATTAGTAGAAAGTCAGTTAACAAATAAAGCTAAGTAAACTTGATACTCGATTCTGTTCAGCTCAGGTAGTTTGTGCTGTGGGCTACCCACTGTGTCTATTCATTAAAAAGGGAAAGAAAACAGGGTTCAAAGCCCATTTTACAAGCCAGTGCTTATTGCTGTGGGAGTATCCATATATCTGTGAGCAAAACAACTTTCTCTGAAAGGGTCTGTTGACTCATTTCTTTCTTCAGTGAGAATAGCAACTGTATACTTCATTTGCACAAGAAGTTTCACATTTTAAGACTCTTAGCTGAAAACACCTCCTTATACTTCTCTGTAGAATGGCTCTGGATGTTGATTGTGTCTGTTGTCTTAAGGAATGAATTTATTTTCCAAGATGGGGATAAACTTGTGGTACACATTTGTTCAGGACCTACACAAATATGGAGGAGTGTTGCCCTGGTTTTTGTAAGCCTTCTGTTTTTAACTTTGGAGTCAGATTCTTTCTCACACAGTTTCATGTAAATAATAGCCAATGTTTACTTAACGGTATTTTCTGGTTTTCATTCCTTTTGTGATATGACAACTTTAATGAGCACCTTTCTTCTCCAGTGGGATTGAGAAGGAAGTGACATGCTCTCCAAACCCTTGTGGAGTTGGGACGTGTATAAGAATGAGATAATGTAAATAAATCCATCCATTTTTTCCTCCTTTCTGCTGAACCTGGCAGGTGCGAGAGCGTCTTTATTGTGTCTCCGCAGACATAGAGGAGTATTTGTGTAATAATTTCCTCAGCTGGGACTTTTTATATTTGTTTCAGTTTTTCTGTTGCAGTTCTCCGTTTTGCTCAGCCAATGCTCTGAAGCAGCTGGGGCATTAGATATGTTACAGGAATTAATTTTTTTCTTTTTTTCCTTTTTATCTCTCCTCCAGTCCTCCCCTCTTTGCCCCACCTTTATATCAATGCCTGTGCAATCATTTCAGTTAGTGCATGTCCTGCAGAGAGGCAACTGCTGCTTTCACCAAGTAAAACTCCACACCACTTTGGTTTGTGAATGCCATCATTTGATATCAGAACTTAAACTCTTTTTAACTCTTTCTGTTAGGGAGCTATGAAGAAGCAAACCTTCTCGTGCCTAGGAGTGCAAAAAGCACTAGAATTGCCAGAGCAAATGGATGTGGAGTCTGCACCCTTGGATGGAGTCCAAAACCATATGGACACAGTCCTGCGCAAGTGGCTTTATATGGTCCTCCTTGAGCTGGGGGGCTCAGCCAGAGGACCTCCAGAGGTCTGTTCCAACCCTAACCACTTTGAGATTTTGTGATAACTTACCTTCAGCTCAGTGTGGAGAAGATTTGGGGGTCACTGTTAGAATTACAGTCAGGAGAGTCAGGAATAAAATGCTGCATATGTTTATAAAAATATATATATTCATATACACAGGCTCAGCTAAGTCTGTATATGCTTTTCTTCTCTTGTTATTCATAGCGTCATAGAAACAACAATATCCCATATTGAGATAAATGAGTAAAATAGTTTAGCAGGATATCTTAGCATGCTCCTGGTGGAGCATTATCAACCATTATCTGAATGGTTATTTTGTAAGCGCTCTCAGTGATTTTAGATGCCCAAGTGTAACTTTGGTAGTCTGACGCCTGAAGGGTTTTGGATTTATTTTTGAAGCTGTAGGTTCTAGAATTTTTGAAATGTTGCTCCTTCAAATACATGTCCTTCCTTTAACTGACAAGAAGTTTTTACCTAGTCATTACTATAAAGACAGCTAAAAGCACTAGAGGAAAAAAATCCCCAATATTCTTTTCTTCTTTGTGGACTGCTAAGAAAATAAGGGGCCATGCTCTCATTCCAGAATCTCTTTTGTTGCTGGCAACACTGTGTGCACCATTGGCTGGAAAATGAATACTGCAGGAGTCAAAATAGGTGATGTCACTGCAGAATGTTTGGTGAAGTTTTGTTACACTTGGTTTTATTTGTCCAGAAGGGAAATGGACAGGTGATCACAAAAGTAGTTGTTTTAGCTGCCATCTGAATTTGTGGGGGAAAAAAGTTGGGCACCAGTTGTGCCAGCTTTTAGTTTTCTGTCTAGAAGATCACATTTAAAAATATTCACTGCTGTGGGGGAAGAAACGTACCTAGCTGGTCCTCATTGCAGTTTTTCACATTTCTGTGCAACTAAGACAGAGTAATCACAGTAAATCACAGATTGCAGTGCTACTTTGATATCTTTGAGTCTTCCTTGGGAGCAGGCACAGAGTCAAATGCCAAGCCTAGCCTTGATTGACACAATATGCTGCCTGGCAATGTCATAGGGTCTCATTGCATTTGTTGGATTTGCTCTGATGGAAGTGAAGATACCTGAGACTAAAAATAAAAACATGGCTCTGCCGTAGCCTCCAGCCTTCTCAGTTCACTTCAGTGAGACACAGAATGTGAAGTTTTTAGTTGCAGAAGGTCAGACCAGGTCCCTTCCATTACTCTCTTAGTTAGCGTGATAACATGGCATAGCATGTTGCCACAATACGAGGTGAGATGCCTGCCTTTTTCTGTCATCAGCCTTATAAAAGCCTTATGAAGGGAATTTTCTGTGTCTATCCCTCTCTGTCTTTTATTCTTTGGAAACATTGCCTCCTTCAGCAAAGCAATGTATTTTGGATGAAAACATCTGATAGGACTGTTAATGTACGATAATATACATTTTATACTTGTGTATGAATGTACGAGTACATACATGTGAATTTATGTACTGTCATTTAAAGCAGCTGGATGTTTTCTGCTCTGCATTTGTCTCTGGTCTGTCAGTGCTACAGACTACAGTCTGCTAAAGGCTGTAGAGTGATGCATATGTAAAGGTGACCAAGATTCTCCTTTCCCCTTCTTACTTCTGAGCATGAATTCCTCAGATAAACTCTGAAAATAAAGATCGCCTGTCAATGGATTATTCTGTACTTAGTTGAGCCCAGACAGCTCTGTTAACAAGTTAGGGGAAGTGTTATGAAAATAAGCCAAGGAAAAAAAAGCTTCACTAAATTGGCTTGGTTGGTTGAGGTTTTAAAGAGATCTGGATCTACTGGGAATTACTTAGGCACTGCTAGTGATGGGTGTAGGGGCACAGCGTCTGTTCCATCCTCCCAGTCCCTGCATGCCCACTCCCTCTGGGGCTTGTGGCTGTTGGGTTTTGTAACCCTCAAACCTGTCAAGGTGGTCTGCTGCTTCTGCACTTTGAGGAAGCTGAATATTTAACTCAACACTTTGACAGACCCTGACTTCCAGCTCTGTGTCAGTGCAGGACACCTTTTTAATCACTCTGTTTTTCTCGGTGAGAAGCATTCCCTATTAATGTTGCAAGATGACAAGAAAAACAGATTTATTACCAAAGTTAGTGTCATAATTTCATTGGAGTAAAAGCACTATGGCTAATGCTATGATGAGGTATCACTAATAGCATTACTAATTATAACTGCTGCAAATTTATAAATAGCTAAAGAATATCATTAAGTGTGTGAATCATGAAGAGCTAGCTTAATTGTGTCTTGTCTTGTTATCAGACAAAGACAGTTCTTTGACTAATCCTTAAAACTCCTTATCCATGAAAAACATCAGGATTTCATTATTTAACTCAAATATTTCAGTATTCATGCAGTATAGATACTGTGGTTCCTTCCTCTCCTTCTTCTCTACAAATATGGGCCTTCTTTTTATACCTTAATGCACAGATTAGCTTGTTTTACACAGACTCTCTGAAATCTTTCATGCCTCAACTCCCAGCAGTATCCTCTGCCTAATTCTGTTTCATTCACAGGAGAGGCTGTGAATGTGGCTTGCAAACACCCTTCAAATGTGTCTCTTGATCTCAGCAGGATTTCAAAAAGAGTCACAGATGCAAATGTGATACCAAGATTGTAATTTGCCTGACTTCTGTTAGAGGTTACTTTAAAATTTGCCCATGGTTTTTGGGATTTATTCAGTGTATATCCTGCATTGTTCATAAGCTCCTCAGAGCCAGCAAGGAAGTCGATTGCATGATCTTTTACACTGCAACACAAAAGGAAGTTTAAGATCTTTTCTGTGTAAAGCAGGAGATAGTTGGTGATAAGTAGGGTCCAATAAAGAGTTCAGTTTAAGGTTGTATGCTAAAATCTGAATTTTTTATTAATTTTGTTCCTTTTTTTCCTTTTTTTTCCTTCTTTTTTTTCTTTTTAAATCTTTATTATCTTTAAATACACTTTCCAATGGCTTCTGATCTTTGAATATCTGCTCTGAGATTATGATATGTCCTTATTATGAATATTTTTCATTAAAAAGAGAAAAAGATGTGTGAAGGACAGGCTGGGGCTGCAGTAACACGCTCTGAAGTTACTGTGCATGCTGTTTCACAGTTACAATTTCTTTCTTGAAATATACTCGTCTCAAAGTTAATGTCAACTGAGGCATAACCACCAAGACTGCAATTAAACCCAGTCACAATTCAAAATCTTGGTCAATACATTTTAGAATTATGAAGCAAAAGCTGCATTGATGTTTTGGGGCTGCTGTCATAGAGGTTGAGCAGCCCTTTTAGATGGGACCCTTCATCGAAACAACTTCTATCACCTAGCCCTGAGCAAATCAGTGTGAAGATTCATGGTGATTTAAATAGGAGGCGTGAAAGGTCTCTCCTACAAATCAGCTTTACAGCTCTCTATTTATGAACTTCCAACCGTGTATTGCCCTTGTGGTAAACAGACTCTTAAAAGAATCTGATGTTGGCAAATAAATTACATAAAGACAGTATCTGATGGAATGTTCCAGGCTCTTCTTTAAGCCTGGAAACACCACACTTTATGTAGTTTATTTGAAAACTTCAGACTGTTTTAAGATCCAGTGTCTTCTCTAGCTAAGTAATGATGCTTAGGATTCTGAATATTCATTAGTGGTGAATGAAGTGGTGACACCTTCCATGATGTCAGGAATTGAAGAGGGGAAAAAAGAACACCAGACAAGTTTCCCTTACAGACATTGTATTCCAGACAATGAGAGCTTTGAACAAAATGTGCCCTGTGGTCTGGGAAGAGAGAAAGGCTTCACACAACTAAATATTAATTGTGTATTTGCACTAATGCCTGTATTTTCTATTTTATCATAAAGCATGAAGAAATGGAACTCAAATAAAGTTTCAAAAAGCTTGTACTAAATGATCACTTAACTTTTTTTTTTCCAAAGACTTAGACTTTGAATGCAACCATTGTTTCAAAGAAATCAGAATGATTATGTAATGCATAGATTCAGTTCATGGTAGCTTAACTGGTGAACATCTTTCATACATATTGTACTTGGTAAGAAGTGTTGACAGATTTTTTGCTTTAAGTGCTACAATATAGTTGTAATTTTGCAAGGTATATATATTTAAATTATGATAATTTTTTTAAGCGACTGTAATTAGTATTTTTTAAAACATTCCTATGGAAAAAAGAGTAAAAATCTGGGTCAAGCCTGGTGTTTGGTATCAGTATATAATCTGGACAAAGACTTTGTCTCTAACCTGAAGATTTTGGTCTGCTTCTTAACAAAGCGTTTAGTGCTGCTGACTTTAGTAGCGGAACTTCCTCTCGCCCTTCTCTTCCCCCAAGCCGGATGGTTTTTCATGTAAGCACAGCAAATTAAGCTCTGAGAAACCTCAATCAAAGCAATACACTTGAGCATGCCACACCCCCAGCCTCTGTTGGAAGGAAAGGATTTAATGGGCTTGGCAGTCATATGAATGTCCAATCTTTGTGCCTATTTTGAGAGATTATTTGTGCTTACCAGACAGCTGTCTGGATATTGCTGCAGATGCTCTTTGAAAGTAAAAAATGGGAGAAGCATATTTTAGAAAGCCTCAAGTATCCTATCAAAACATTTACAAGAATTTGAAACTTGAGGGTCTGAATGCTTTGCGTGCATTGTAAAAAGAAATGTAACTGTCTAACTGTAAGCATTATTTTTTAGATATTGATATAGCAGAGTAAGCAGGCATTATGATTAAATACATGAAAAGTTAGGTTTTTAATAAGAAAACTTTGAAAATTAATTTGCATGCTATAACTCTTCAATTTTTCAATTTTAAAAAATCATTACGCTCACACTACTTGTGACCTGATCCAGAATACAGAGTTTAAGCCTCAAAGAGTGCTATATCTTCAAAGAGCCTTAGAATCCAAAATTTGCACATCCTACCCCTAAGATCCAAGCCATTATTCTCAAAATTACTAAGTCTGAAACAACTGTATTCTTTCTTCTTTTTCATATGTATTCTCAGTGATGGCAAAGAGGAATTGAAAGGCCTCGAAAGAGGCTGCATGTGTGGGTTGCAGCACTCCTTTTCCAGGCTGATGAATCTCATTCTTAAGCTGTTCCTGCTGCTAAAGCCTTTGCTCATCTTGTCACCATCTTGACCCCTTTTTGCGTTGCTCGTGTCTTTTCAGAAAAGATTAGAATTCTTCACAGAGTTGTAGATTCAGATGCTGCACACATTTAATGCTATAATCTGCTTTCCTAAAAATTCTAAACTTCTTCTTGCTTCCTGACTATTGCTGAACCCTGAACTTATGTTTTCATGCAGTTAACTCTTCTTACCTTATGACTCCCTCCTAAGTGGTAGCAGTCAGCTCAGAAGCTGCCTTTATACACTTATACTGGGATTGTTTTTTCTTCTTTCACTTCACACTGAATGCTACGTGCAATCTCAGTGCCCTGGCACTCAGTGTCATTCCTCCACTCATCCATTCCTCAGTATATAATTAGATTTGCAGGTTACGGGCTGTACTTACCAGAAATGGATGTTGACTGCAGTGTGCATTCCTTAAATATGTACCTCTAGATGGAGTCAGGAGCTTTCGTCTGTGTCAGGCTTACAAGTGCAGCTGAGTTGTTTTGTTTCTCATAGTTTTGGATGTGGTGCTCCCTAGGAGCATCTGGACACTAAGTGATCTGAGCAGAGCTTTTTTGCCTTTCATTTCTTCTAATCCCTTTCTGTGACCTTTCATAAGCATTGAATTTGTGAGGAGAATACAGGTTAAGTTTGGAAAAGACAGGGTAGATGTTCCAACACATTCCTCTGGACCTCAGATTTGGATGTTCTTTCACTTCGATTAGAGCTCTGAATTAGAGCTGCCCTTAGGGGTTTGCCACAAAGTCATCCATTTCCAGCTTATTCTGTCTTCTCATGTTTCTTTTGCTTCTTGTTATCTCAAATTGCAAATTGCAGTAGATGGGCTGAAACTTCCACAGTGGGTGTGTCTGTAGTGCATTTTTTGTTACACCAATAAGTTTCCTTAAGAAATAATTTTTTAAGATCAACTTTTAAATGACATTTTTACTTTAAAAATACCTAGTTGGAGGCCTGTCAGTAGTGGTGTCCCCCACAGCTCAATACTGGGCTCAGTGTTTATCCATCAAATATGAATGATGAAGGTGCAGATGCCTCCTGAGCAAGCTCACTGCTGACACCAAGCTGGGAGGAATGGCCAATTCCCCAGAGAGCTGTGCAGCCCTTCAGCAGGACCTCGACAGATTGGAGAGATGGGCAAAGAACTGTCTGAAATTCAGCAAAGGCAAATGCAGGGTCCTGCACCTGGTAAAGAATAACCCCAAGCACCAGCACAGGCTGGGATCAACCTGCTGGAGCAGCTCTGTGGAGAAGGACCTGGGGATTCTGGTGGACAATAAGCTGTCCGTGAGCCAGCAGTGACCTGGTGGCCAAGAAGGCCGATGGTGTCCTGGGGTGAATTAGGAAGAGCATTGCCAGCAGGTTGAGAGAGGTGATCGTGCCCCTCTACTCAGCCCTGGTGAGGTGCATCTGGAGTGCTGTGTCCATTTCTTCTGGACTGCTGTGTCCAATTTAGGGCTCCTCAGGACAAAAGAGGCATGGAGCTCTTGGATCGAATCCTGGAGAACTCCAAGAATGATTAAGGGACTGGAGCATCTGTCTTACAAGGACAGGCTGAGGGAGCTAGGCCTGCTTAGCCCATCATTGTCTGTATGTGCGGGAAGGGAGGGAGTAAAGAAGCTGGAGCCAGACTCTTCACAGTGGTCCTGAGCAACAGGATGAGGGGCAATGGTCAGAAACTTATGCACAGGAAGAACTGAATGTGAGGAAAACTTCTTTGCTGTGCAGGTGACTGAGCACTGGAACAGATTGACCGAAAAGCTTATGGAGTCTCCTCTGGAAATATTCAAAAGCTGTCTGGACACAATAGTGTCCCTAGTAACCTGCTGTAGGGTACCTTACTGGAGGGGGAAGTTTGACCAGATGACATCCAGCAGTCCCTTCCAACCTTACCCATTCTGTAATCCCGTGATCTTTTTCCTCATTATTTTTTACGTATGTAAAACTAAACTTGTGTTTAGTATATTGCCATTGATTTGATACCCTGTGTACATATGCATCTATGTATATCTCTAAAACTTTAAAACTGTGCTTCCCTCCTTGCTGTTAATACTTTCCATCTTTTAAGATATCCAGCCAAGATTTGAATCTGCTTCAAGTATTTTGCAGCTGAGCAGCCTCCAAGCAGTGAAAGATCCAGAGCACTTTCTATTGACAGGGCCCCTGGTCTCATTCACTATTTCTTATTGCTATTGTCTGCCTATTGTCTGAAAAATGATGGAAACTTTTGCATGAATTTTCGTAATTTGCTAAATTCCCACAAGGAATAATATTCCCTGTGCTGATTCAAGCAACAGTGCCTGAATACAATTATGATAATTTCCTCTGGGACTACAGGCATCCTCAGAAGACGTGGATTTAACACATTTAGTTAAAGCTGTCAATAAAACAATTCCTGTCAGTGGAAAAAAATAGTTGACATTTATCTGTGTTTGTCTTCCCCATTTCAGTCAGTGTAGTCCTTCCTCAGTCCTGCTTCCTTACAAAGGAAAGTTGTTTGGATGAACACACGTTCCCTTCATAACCAAGACTTGTAGCAACATGAAGACATCCACAACTAAATTAAAGATTTATACTTTAGGGAAGAGACCTAATGAATACTAATTTAAGGAATGAATCAAAAAGTACTAACAAAGCTGCCTATCTAAGGATCACTCTAATAGGAAGACTTGTGGGTTCTGACCTGTGTGTAATAAGGGTGCAGTAGCAACTTAGAGTACTTATAATGAAACAAATGTATTTGCTGTTTTATCTTGGGCCAACAGTAAAGGCAGAAGTGAGATGCTCTACCTGAGCACGACTCTTAATCCAAGGTGTCTTGACTTGCAGACAGGAAATGGAACCCTTTTAATATTATTTAGCTACAATTCATTAAAAATATGTGTCTATACATACATAAGTGTGTATAAAGGCAGAAGGCAAAGAGAAAAACTGAGGAAACACCTGATATTTCTCTCTTTATTGCTCTGCCTTCCAGCCCTCTCACGAGCTTTGCTGCCATCTGGGTGCATTCAAGGACCATCACATCCTTAAACTGTGGGGCCCAGAAATGCACTCAGGGTGAGGCTGTCCCAACAGTGACTGTAGTGGGATACTCACTCTTTTGACAGGCTGTTTGTGCTGTGTTTGAAGCACCCCAGGATGGGGTTTGCCCTTTTGGCTGCTGGTGCATGCACTTCTGGCTCACACTGAGCTGCTGCCAACCAATATTCCCAAATCCCTTTTTTGCAGGGCTGTTCTCCAGCCACTCCTCTCCTCCTTTACACTTGTGCCTGGCCTTGCTTTGCCCTGGGTGCAGAACCTGGCACTTGGACTTGTTAAATTTCATCCCATTAATCATGCCAGTACAAGAAGGCTCAATTTAGGTGGTCAGTAGATGTAATGAGTGTTCAGGTTTGGGTTTTTTGGCATTGTGGGGGGTTTTTGGAGTTTTTTGCTTGTTTTAGTTTAATTTTGTTGTTTTTAAACAGCACATTGTTTCAGGTTCTTGCACCAGCTCAAATATTTCCATGGATGCCTCAGGCGAAAAGCTGGCAACGAGCATATCAGCACCACACAGTACTCACCTAGTACTGTTTCAAGCAAACAGCTTGAAATTGCTTATTCCAAGCCAGCCACACTACAGAGAGGCAGGAGAGAGGAGCAGAAAGCAGCCAGACATCTTTTGGCAACTGGACCTCAGCAATGGCCACATTGGAGACATAAGCAAGGCTGGTTTTTAGCATGTTCTTACTCCCTGTCTCCAGCCAAGG
Source organism: Platysteira castanea (assembly GCA_013397175.1). NCBI lineage: Eukaryota > Metazoa > Chordata > Aves > Passeriformes > Platysteira > Platysteira castanea. The sequence continues at coordinate 929,049 of VYXC01006776.1, read as the reverse complement.
GCAGATATCTGCCAAGCCACTGAGAACAAGAGCAGCCAGGAGCTCATCCCATTTCCCATTTCCCTGTGGAGATGACAAAGGCAGGCTGCCAGGTTAGTGCTGTGGTGTGGTGACTCCTGTATCAGTGCAGATGTATCAGAGAGTCTTAACATCTCAGTGGTGTCTTACCTAAGTCCAGGCCTAGCGTATAGTCTGGAAATCTAAGACATGCAAAGCATCAGTAGAAGTTCTTCTGTGAGGTTGTAGGAAAGGGCAGAAAGGGAATTTCTAATCCAAAAACATTCCCTGGAAAACCAGAGAAAGTATACATCAGTAAACAAATGAGCACAATAAATATTTTAGACTGATAAACAAAGACTTCCCATACCACGAGCACATTGCAAAAAGAAAGATAGGTTCCTTAACAGTATCTATGAAGAAAATACAAATTAAATGTTGGATTAGAAAACAGAAGAAAAGTGTTATACACCAAACCTACTGAAGTCTTATTAACGTCCTGGAAGAAAAATCTGGGAGAATCCAGTGAAGTTAATGAAGTTTGAGATTGATGCATAATTGCTTCACAACCTTCTTACTCCCACAGATTCCAGAAACCCAGGAGGCTGGCAGTTGGCTCTCTATGCTAATATTTCCACAGATCCCTTATCTTTGGTTACTGAGCTGCCCAGCTGATGAATCAACACTTTTGGTGCCTTGTGTGTGAGAGGAACAGTGAAGGAACCTCTGTTGTCCCACACAAGACCTTACTCACACATCCTTATCTGTGACAGTGAATTAAAAAAGATCAGTGCTCCTGTTTGCAAGAGCATAGTCTATGAACTTTATTAAGATCTGATGTAGCTGTTGCTCCTGAAAATGTTTTGGCATAAAACAGTGTTTGCAACTCTAAAATAGTAGTCTTGGCTAGCCCAGTTGTTTTCAACTAGAGTGGATTGAGGAGCTCTTGTCCTGTTGCACTGGATGTTTTGAGCCTTCAGCTGCTACATCAGCAACTAAATGGCATTATGTGCACAACAATAGGTGGTTTCTACTGCACAGGGTGCAAAACTTCTGGTCAAGCTGTGAGCAATGCTTAGTTCTGGGCAGTATGAAAACACACCAGGCTACAAATTCTGCCTCACTTCTGAGCTGTTAAATTCAAGTTTCTGCAACCATTAGTCAGCTTGTATTTGGACTGTGTTAACAAAATTATTACTATAAAGAGAAAAGCAGGTGGGAGGGTTTGTTATTACTGTTTTGTACGTGTCTGTTGGGTTTTGTTTCCCTCAAACAAAAGTTGAAATGTAGAGTGCTCCTGCAGATGGTCGTTGTAGAAAGGCCTCTCTCTCCTCACTCATGCCTGCACCTCTCTCCATACATGTGATTGCTGAGACATATAATGGTCCTTTCTCACATTTCCCTTCTTTGACCTTCATATTAATTCTTCTAACTTTTAAGCATGTGTGTCAGTCCTTATGTTGACAACGGTGAAAATTGTATTTCTTCTACTGATACATATATTTAGCTATATTTTTCTTCCTGCAGTATACTTTATTAAAAAAAAAAAAAAGACAGTTCATCAAAAGTAAAGTGTTTTCTTAAATTTTTTCCCAAAATGAGAATTGGAAAAACTGTTTAGATAGGTAACAACATTTTATTTTGATCTTTGTGGAACAAAATTTTCTACTCTTCTATTTTGAAATAACTAATTTTAGTATTTTCTTTGCTTCATATTTATAAAATAATTTAAAGAAAAGCCTAAAAAATCAAATTAAATATTTTGATTTTTAAACATTAAACACATTACTTGAGGGACTTGAATACTTGGTGTATTCAAAAGTGTCTTGTATTTAGAGCTGTAGAAAACAAGTATTGAGAAAGAGCAACCTCCTTATCTAGAGCTGAGAATTCAGAAATCACTGTCTGAAAAATTGTTATTCTGTTCAGAAAGGGCATGAAAATTTGCTTGTATTTCAAATAAAAATATAAAGCTTAATAATGAGAAAGAAGAATTCTTTTAAAGAAAATGAAAGGAGAAAGCAAGAAAGGCCCATGGTCTGCTGGAATAAAAAATGCGAGCAACAGCTGCCTATATTCAAGATTTTGGTCTGTGTCATGCTTTCTGTAGCCATGTCATTGGTCTTTCACAGTGTTTTCACTACAATGGAACATGCTTTTTATTTTTTAATCAAGTTGAAAACACCAGAAAACTAGCAAAAAGCCATAGGAGCAGAAAGATGCTTTACATTGTCATAGTAACAGAAATTTAACAGTAACCACATTTGCTAGAAATTTGTGAAACATTGCTCTGGGCAAATTTACATTGAACAAATTTCTAATTTGTTGTATAATTATTAAATAATACCATACAAATATAATGAATAATGCAATTCTCATTCATATTCACCAAGGACTTTACTTTTAATAATTCTCATCAGTCTGGACAGTTTGTTTTTTGGGGCAGACAAGTAGGAATTTATCTGAGATTTTTTTGAAGTGTTTTACCTTCTGGAATTCAAGGAAAGGGAAAATAATGAGAGTCTGTGTTATCATGAAAGTGAGTAGCAGAAGCTTAGACAATAGAGTACATAATTCATAACCACAGTCTATTATTTAGGATGAAATGTCCTCTCTAGAACAAAGATAACAACAAATGTGTGTAGACATGAAAAAGTCAGATAGCTCACATAAAGAGCCCTCTTGGTCCAATTTCCCAGTGTGAAGAGAATCAGAATAAAATTCTGGTCCAAACAAATCCAGTGACTGTTGTGTTAAATAGGATTAGGATTAGGATTAGTGATACAACCTCAGTTTCTATTCATAGCATAGAAAACCAGGGTTATATAGCTATTCCAATCCTGCTGTTTACTGTCATGCTATCACTCCCCTGTCAGATCAGCTTTTCCACCTTTAGGGGCCTTTTCCTGTAGTGAGAACGTTTAATTTCCTCCTGCTAGCTGAATTCTAATTTCCAGATAGCAATTTGTGTACAAATAGACAAAGCTGTAAGATAGGTTTCTGCCAAACAGAGGCACATCAGGTGTTTTTGTGCACATTTTCTGGGTGTGTCACATGGATATAAGAAAATTCAAACACTTTCTTGCTCACAGATAAGAGTGCTGAGCTCTTCTAGGTAAAAGGAAAGGAGAAAGAGAAGTAAGTGAGCGTCTGATTTAGCTAATGCATGGTCTGTCAATAGAGGAGTTATGGAAAAACATGGCCACTTTCTTTCCACCAACTCCTTAAACATAAACTGAGATTGCAAAGGGCTGAATTTCTTGCCTTAAAGACGGAATCGAGCCAGGCGACCGCTTGACATGTGCAAAGAGTGTGGAAACCACACCTTACTCATGAGAGGTTACAAGCTCAGAGGCACAGCCGTCCTCGGGGGTGACCTGTGTGACTGAGGCACGGTGGTTGACATACACAGAGTACACTGGGCTATGGCAAATCCCGGTCCAGAGGCAGAAGAATCAGCAATATCAAGGAATGCTATTGTACATAATCAGAATCACTGCAGAATCAGAGAAGGGCTGTTACCTTCACCCACTTTTCTGGGTGTAAGTTTATTAACAGATATTTAAAAAAAAAAAAAAAAAAAAGAAGAAAGGAAAAAAAAGAGTGATTTCCACATCTACATATCTACAGTGGGAACAGCTGCACATCAAGCATTTTCCAAAGAAATCTCTGGATCTATTTAGATATTTTTAAAATCTTTTTGTTTCTTATTTGCAACTTATATTAATTTTCCTTGTCTACATTTCTTTTATAGAAAATCAATGGGCCTCAGCACATTACAAACATTGTAGCAATTTCCCTTTAAGCTTGCAATATATTTCTTAATCATCCTTTCTATTAATAATCCTTGTACACATACAGTCATTCAATATTTAAAACTAAAATGGTAAATGCAATATAGTGTCTTCAGCTTACAACTTGTACAAAACCAAAGCTTTTTTTAAAAAGAATCATTCAGCTTTTTCAGGATCCATTAAAAAGTACCATTTATAGAAGACAATCATTTTAAGCTTTAGTGGCACAATACTATCTTTCTTTACATTAAAATTTGGAAGAGCAAACGTGTACACTAAAACTCCCTTTTGATTTCCTCTTCTGTTCTTCAGTATTTATAAGTGGAAGAAAGATACCCCCCTTATGGTAACAAAAACCCCGCCAAAACTTAAAACTGAAAAACAAAACTTTATCAGCATTTTTGTAAATTAAACACATCTACTCCATGTGTTTTAAGTGGAGGACCAGGAGGAAGATAATTTCTTGTCTTTAGGAAGAAGAGAGGAGGAAAATTTGGTTAGGTCTTCCCTAATTTTCAAGAGGTGGTTGTCTTTGTACAACCATCATCCAAGTTTTGCCCTTGCAACCAGATGCTTATGAATCTCTACATCAAAACTCCCTCCAAAAGACTTCTGCTTTAGATTGGGATAATTTTAGTCTGTGACCTTTGAACGTTTTGAAACAAATCATTTCCTAGGCTCCAAGAGGGGCACTTTAGGAGAAGAGTTTTTTATCCAGAAGAGTACCTCTCCTTTTTCTCTTTATCCTAGCAAATCACTACATGTCCCCATCCCTGACATTTAAGTGCAGCTAAAACAGGTGGGGAAGGGGTGTGTGTGGGGAGGCAGGAGGTGTTTCCATTGCAATAAATGACTATGCTGCTTTTTCTACACTTGGTACTCTGAAAAACAGGGAAGCCTAATTGCCTTTGAAAGAAGTGCTCAAAGTTATTTTTAAACTAAATTTAAATATATTTGTTGAAATGTGTCACTCTGATGATCTGATTTCCCCTTTGGATTTCACATTGGCAAGAAATTATTTTTTTCTTCATGCTCTGCTACAATTTTAAAGGGAAAGAAAGCAGTTTTAAACACTTTTTTCTTCTACAATATTTGAAGAATGTATTTTTGCGGCAGGCGGATATAACCTGTGTCCCAGGCCTGACTGAAACTCGCCTTCCAAAATCCAAAACTGGTTACAATTACATTAGATCTTCTCCCATGTGTGAATCACAGTACAAATGGGCACAGTACAAATTGAAATAGGCTAACATCCCTAAGATATAACATGTATCACTGGCCTTGTGACATCTGTGATTATAAGCAGCCAGAAACTCACTTATTTTGCTATCTCAGTCCTCATCCAATAGTGTTGGGTTGTTACTGCTTTAAGAGAAGGAACTGACAACTGGTGAAATATACAGGGAGGCAAAAATTGCAACTGTATTATCACAGAATGATTGAGGCTGGAAGGAACATCTGGTCCAACATCCCTGCTCAAGTACGGCCAGTTGGCCAGGACTGCGTCCAGACAGCTTTTGAATATCACGGAGGATGGAGATTTCACAGCCTCTCTTGTCAACCTATGCCATTTCTTGGTCACCCTCTCAGTGAAAAAGTATTTCTGGGGCTCAGGAGAAACCTCCTGTGTTTCATTTTCTGCCATGGTTTTGCAGCTAAGCCACAGAAGAAGTAAAGCATTTCCATAAGATACCACGTGCTTGTGAGTACCAGTGTGTTGGTCTATTTTCCCTTGCCCACTCTTCCTGAGCTGATGTCAGTTGTAGAAGATGGATATAAGATACAGCGTGTTCCATGAAAAATAAGATGAAAATATTTCCCAGCAGAGAAACCTTATTTCAGGGTAAGTTTCCCTAGGAGTTTCTCTTAGGTCCCAGTGTTCACAGTGAATCTATGGCAGAACTAGCCTGACTTCAGTAATCATCACTTCATGGTGGATTGCAGTGGATCAGTTTTGTAAATGAAATGGCAGGTAAAAAAACCCATCAAAATGAGGTATGGATAAACATTCCAAAGGGCAATTCCATATCATTCCCATCAAATTATTCCTCCTCTAATGAACATCCAGAACAAAAAAAGCACTTATATTCTCCACCTCTTAACCTTCCAGCATCCACAGACTCTACAAAATAAAATGTTAGCAATGAAAAAAAACTTGTTCTTTATAATTTCTTTCAGAGATTTTTGCCCTGAGGATGCATTTAGACTAAGTTTTAAAAGTTTTATTTTCCCAACAAAATTAAAATTATGCTTGATATAAAAAAAAAACCACCTAAACAAAACCAAAACCAAAACCAAAACCAAAACCAAAACCAAAACCAAAACCAAAACCAAAACCAAAACCAAAAACAAAAACAAAAACAAAAACAAAAACAAAATAAATACCACTTGGAAGAAAACATGTGATACCCAAATTCTGAATTTTAAGGTGGTGTGGTAGGGAGAAATCACCTTTTTGCTTGAGACACATCCAAAGTGCACCTCTTAAGATGCATGACTAAGTCAGGAAAGAAAGAGGTTCTCTCATTTGCAAGAGACTATCCACAAACACAGAAATTTAAACTGTAAAGTACAATTTTCTTCTTTGTTTTTTTTTAATCTGGCCACCCAACAAGAAAGAAAATGAAGCAGAAAAAAAATCCACTGCTTACTGAGCTTGTCTCTGCATTTTTGAACTTCCCCCTTCCCGTCGTGGCCCCAGCACATTTACCAGAGCATCCTGTCTCCTGCACGGGCTGTGGGTCAGCTGCAGTATGTGAATGTCTTTTTCCCCAAGGTCAAGAATAAGAGGTAGTTTCAAAGGCAGGTTTACAATGCTATTGTCCTTTGTGAAAAACAGAGCCATTTAATCTCCCTAATAGTGACTCTAATTAAGGATGCAAATATTCAATTAATTTGGAATATGCACTGGGCTTCACAATTGAGTGAAATCATATGAATGAAGTAATTGGCCTGGGACCACAATTTGTCTTTATACTCTCTCCATTTCTCAAAGGCAGTACTTTGCTAAGAGTTATGTTTTATTCACACACTTGAGTACCAAAGCCCTGGGGATCTGGGATATTTAATTACATCACAGCAGCACACACAATGGTTACAACTCACAGGGTACGTTTTCTGTACTCCCAACCCTGTTAGCACACAACTCCCTGCTTTGCTGTCCTGGGAAAGAGGTATATGGAAGGAAATGGTTTTGAGGAATGTGTATTTATGAAGTGCTTAAAGCTTGTATCTCAAAGCAATCTTTTTCCCTGAGCAAGACTGATAAATTATCATTACTCTGCAAATCCTTTGTAGTAAAGAAATTACACAGTGGGCCATGATGGAGAGAAGCAAACCAAGAGAGAACATTTTAATGGTGGGAAGATGCACAGCACCATGCAACAGGCCCAGACCTATTGGCTGGGAGTGAGGAGATCTTAATTTGTGCTCTATTCCTGCCCCAGATGTTGTATGAGCTGTTGGATGAATCTCCCATATATCTTGCAAATCTGTAGTCCCTAGGTGATTGCTGGAGCAATTCCCTTCCCCTCCCTAGCTCGTTGATGCTAATGACAGGCTTTCTACTCATCATCTGGATATTGCCCAGGGGTCACAATGAAGACAACTCATTCCAGGTGTAATACAAAAATCCACCTGACAACCAGAACAGCTTCAACTCACTCCTACTCTGGCCACTACCACAGAGAAAGGCCTTGCAAAATATTCTCTCTCATGGGAAAAGGTTTCTGTATGGGACTAGTATTTTAGGAGGGTTTTTCCCAACAAAATATACAGACATCTTCCACTGGAATACCGGGATAAACTCTCAAAGTACCCCATCTCATTAATCAAATCGAATGGCTTGTCTCACAGCAGCTGCTCAGATGAAGTGGTATCTTTTTCCAAACAAATAAAGGAAACATCTGGAGAGTTCTCAGTCAGAGATATGTTCTATCTGTCTGGAGCATAAAGCCAAAAGTCAGGCTATAAGGCCCAGGAACAAGCACATTCAAATGATTGGTAATTGCTAAAATCAAGTTCCAGGGCATCTATCACTTCCCTAATGTCCTTTCATCTCCAGTGAAGTGTTTATAAATGACAATATTGCATGAACTCAGGTGATGCATCCCCTCATTTTCTCTTAACAACAAGGCACAGACTCAGTGTGCCAGACTCAGCACCAGAATTCAGAGGCTGGACATGAGTCATCAATGTGTGCTCACAGCCCAGAAAGCCAAACACATCCTGGACTGCATCCAAAGGTGCATGGGCAGCAGGGCCAGGGAGGGGATTCTGCCCCTCTGCTGTGCTCCCGTGAGGCCCCACCTGGAGCACTGCATCCAGCTCTGGGGTCCCAGCACAGGAAGGACGTGGAGCTGCTGCAGTGAGTCCAGAGGAGGCCACCAAGGTGATCAGAGGGCTGGAGCACCTCTCCTTTGAGGAAAGGCTGAGAGAATTGGCGTTGTTCAGCCTGGAAAAGAGGAGGCTTTGGGCTGATCTGACTGCAGCCTTTCAGTTCCTGAAGAGGGCTGACGAGAAAGATGGATTTTGTGTGCAGATATTTACTTTGCTACTTTTTCTCAAAACCATCTTAGCTGCAGAACTTTCATCTTTGATAAAACCTGTCATAGAATTAGGGTTCCACTCTGTAACCTTGTCAAAGTAGCACCTTCTTATTTTATGTCTTAAAGCTGACCTAGGCATTGAAATACTTATGCTGTATTTCCTTATATTTATTCAAACATGTTTTTCATAACTTCCCTTTCCCCCGGAGAATCCCTGGCCAAACTGTAGCCAGATGCTTGGCACTCTTGAAGAAATACTGCAACAGCAAGAAAATGTGTGTTTAAAAAAAGCTGAGGTGAAATCGATTTCAATAATCAAACATCTTTCATTTTCAAGTTCCTGAGATATTATTAAAAAGAAGGAGCAGAACAAATAGGCAAGGAAACATGAAAGAAATGTTGACAGAATTCTAGCAAACATTCAGCAGGAAATCTGAAGTTAAACTGATGCTCACATTATGCCTTTTGTAATGGCATCCATTAAGGATTCCCTGGGCAGGATTTCACTTCCTCCTGAAAGCTAAAGATTACTATAATCTTGATTTAATATGTGCTCTCTCTGGTTGTAATGTCTATTTAGAACGCAAAAAGTCTTACCTAGTTACTGCCCTTTTTATTTAACATTGCATCAAACGATTGAACAAATAACACCAAAAAAAATGTTCTTAAACAATATTAAGCTTGCAATATCAGGCTGTTACAAGGTGAAAACACCAGAACTTATTTTACCTCCATTATGTACTGGAAGATAATGACAATGCCCGGGTTCATCTGAGTGCTTTCCCTCAGAAAGCCTCTCCAGTTCCTGCAGAGACAGACCCACCTCAGGAGGTGGTAGGACTGAGGCAATTGTTTGTTTTGGGTCAACTGGAGTTGCATTTCAGGAAACACATCTCTCTTCCTTTAGCAGAGAGGCAGCCTAAGACAACTGCCCAGCTGAGGTAATTCCTTTACCTAAGGCCACATGAATACTCTCCATTTCTGAAGCAGCAGAATACAGCTGCAAAGTGCAGCTCTCTGACAAAAATTTTCAGAAGTTCTGTTTGCTGTCTTTACTTCAGCACTGAGTGTGTACAAGAAACCCCAGCTTTCTGTTGGAGGCTCTGGTTAATGATACCTCACTCTCTTCTAAGCTGCTGGAGAAAGGAAAGTCACTGGACACAAGTTTTTTTTCCAAGTATTCTAAACGGGGTTGGAAAGGCAACTCTGATTTTTTAATAATTTCTGTCTCTGAACATGTCTTTTCTCCTCTGTAATTTCTTGTTTATTTTTAGTATCAATAATTCTATAGCAACAAGCAGGCTGTATTCTATATACAAATCAGGAATACTTTAAAATCCAAACATCAGCATTTTAACAAGCTAAACAAGGGACAGCATGCTAATTCTGTACAGGATTTTCAAGTGAGATATCATCAAAGGACCATATAATCATTAAAACAAAGGGGGTTGAAAATGGAAATTAATATTGCACTTCAGCATGTCAGAAAAATTCTATTGTGTCTTTATATATTTTTCCTCACTCAAATACTCTTGCTCACTTTCCTATGAGTGTAACAACTTGGCTTTAACTTTTTATTTGTGTGGATATCAAGTGCTTTGATAATTACTTGAGGATTTTGCTTTTAAGCTTTGGAGGAAAGGGGAGCTCCAAGTAGAGTATAATAAAGGTCAGAAAGCTCAAAGGAGAAAAAAAGAGGCAAGAATAGTTACACTGGCAAATCTTTAAATAAAATCTCTGGTGCCAAGAACACCACCTTTTGTAACTAAAAGATTAGTGGGTTTTGCAATTTCATTTATCATAAACATCAGATGTATTTGGGTGGGACAATAAAAAACACCTGGAGGAATTAGATGCTGAAATCCCATTAAAAAAAAGAAATCAGTTTTTTTTTTTAAACCCTGTGTCTCAAGCTTAAAAATAAATGTTTCTATTTGGTTTTCCTCCTGCTATGTCCTGCAAAATATTGCATTAAGTTATGATGTACAGGACATCATAACTTAATTATACAGAGGGGAAAAAAAAAGTGAATAAAAGATAATTTATATCTTCTGAAAAGGCCTAAAGGGGACAGCTCTCCATCTCCAGTTTGCAGTGAACTATAGTCACCAAAATGCAGCTAATTCAGTGCAATTTCAACATTCTGTGTTCCAGAATTTCCGGATTTTCCAGCAGCCCCTTCAAGCTAGAAACTCTCAAGCAGTTCAGCCTCCGTACAAATGTTTCACTTGGAAAACAAGGGTATTCTTAGTATTATTTCAATAGATTATGCCTGAAAGATAAATTTAAAAGCTTGACTTTATCAAAATTTCTGTGCCTGAGAAATCAGTTTATGCAGAGATAATTATTTTTTAGAAAGACACTCTCAAAAATTTATTTGCCTGGCTGACTGGTTGGCAACATTTTTCAGACCCATGTGGAGAAATTTCTGTGATCAGACATTCAACAAAGGAATAGGATAGCTGTTGGACAGCTCCTTAGGTGGTATATTCAGTAATCTTTTGTAAACTTTTCATGAGCTGTCACCATTCTCAAATCAAAGAAGATGTCTGGGGCTATTTTCAGAATGCCAAGTGTTCAGCTCTAAATCTGACTGCTGCGTTTGGAAAGAACCCAGGTGATGATTATGCAGGCAAAGAAGGTTAAGATCTGAGTACTTGACTTCAGCTGCTCCTGAGCCATCATGTGGGAGAAGTTCACCGATATTTTTAAATTTTGAGCAAGAACAGCATTCAGCACAACCACAGGCCATTTACCAAAGGAGAGAATATTTAAAATGCCATATTATGCATCATTCACCCAGCTGAGTATCATTAAAAACCAAATATCTATTGAAAAGGGATTCTGAAAAGGGCAGTCATATCTCAAAACTTTTAACATAATATGACCCAGTTTACTACCAATGTCTTTGGCAGTGGGGGATACAAGGTTATTTCTAATTAAATCCTCTAAAATATATTGCAAGCTCTCACAGAAGCTGTGGATGTTATAGGCTTGCTGCTTGATTGAAAAGAAGCTTTGACTCTCCTTGTCTTCCTTAATATATATATAAATCTTTTGGGACTACATGAAAAGGTAAAGGATCAGCAAATTTTCTTTACACACTCAAGTTTTGACCAGTCCAGTTACCATTTGATCTGCCATCTAAACTTATTATTCTCTGAAACTTCAAAATCTGTACTGCTTTACTATTTCCCATGCCTTGTATTCTTTTTACCTCATGTACTGTATTTTTCCCTTTTCTGCCAGCCTTTCTCGAGTGTCTTTGCTGAATGAATACAACCTAAGATAAAAGTGGGCCCATTTTCAATGAGGGCAAGTTTTCAGCTTGTTAGAACCAAGAGGAGAGAGAAGCTATCCTTACCTAGGGACACACTGAAACCAATGGCAATCTGACCACATGACATTTTGGCAACCATGAGCAAAGTGACTGATTTGTGGTGAAGTGGAAGAAAACCAGCTCGGAAGAGGGAGGACAAAGCAGGCTTGTCTGCAATTTATTTGCAGCACTGTCTTCTGCTTGCACGCCTCTGGATGAGCTAAGAGTCTGCCTCCTCAGCTGAAAGCACATCTATTTCTACACACTTTTATTAGAGCTGGCAGCTTGTCATTCCAGTACATCCTTCTGTTGCAGTGTATTACACAGCACAACATGGCACTGTGATGAAATGAAATGTCAGAGCCACATCAGATATATTTAGAGTTATATGTGCCTGTGTCCAGGGGGGAAAAAACACTATTGGATCATAGAGCCATTTCACTAGGTGGTACATGTGCTTAGGAGTCACTTTTTTGCCAAGGCCAGCTAGTCTTATCATAATAGGAAGCTCATCTGTGTCATTTACCTCCTCATTGCCACAAAATCAACATGAAACAATTAGACAATTTAAAATTTGTCCATCATTTTGTCACCTGCAACATGGAAGTTGCATAATGAATGTACGGATTGATCCAGGAGGCAAAATAAAATGGAATTCCAATGTTCACATCACTTTAATTAGGGATCTGCAAGAAGCTGAAGTGACATTTTTATTAATAAACTGTACCACTGACATTGTCTGGGTAGGTTTCATTCAGGGGAATACCAGAGTGAGTGAGGGTTGCACAGTCTAGCATGTAAGTCTGGTCTCAGGGAACTTATTCTTTGTTTCTCATTCAGGTGGTGACCTGCCCTGGGCTTTAGAGGAGGCCACTCAATTTTCTGAGAGGGAGATTCAGTTTCAATTGAAATTTTATCATTAATTTTAAAAGGCATTTTCAGTCCATTTGAGAATCACAAACACATTTCTTTCTGAGGATTACATTTTCTTATTTTCAGCAAAATGCTATTTTCATGGGATTTTAATGTTTCCATTGGGATTCTTTATTTTCGTCTCTTTTGCTTTTGAACAGAAGCAAAACTCTATTTTTCCAAGTACCTCTACTCCCCAGCTATTGAGACTGCAAAGGAAGGTTTGCTTGTTATAACTCCATATGAGGACCAAGCTTCAAGCCATGCTTCCAAACCCTGTTGTAATACTACAGAAGACAACAGCACCCAACATTAAGAGTGGGGACGGGTGAGGAAAATACATTTTCTAGGAGAGTTGGACATTTGCTTTCATGGTATGGCAACGCATGGTATTGTCATCAATGGCTGTAAGAGTAGCAAAATGAATTGCATCACTCATCCACTGAAGGGGTTTTTTGACCTTCTGGGTAATACATCAGTGGAAGATACCAGATGGTGTAGGAAGAGAAACATTAGCATTGTAATAGAAACATTAGCATTGTAACAGAACCCATTAATAGTAGCACATTCTTCAGAGCTTGACATTATCAGGGGCTCAAGTTACGGATAGACCCAAAGAAAAGGGAATGGAAATGGCCTCACCGGGCCCCACAGATATTTTTGTACTTGCTCGTGCTATCCTGAGAAACATGGATATTTCACCTCTAACACTTTTTTTTCTTCAGAGTGAGTGGTTGAAAAGTCCATTTCTGGAGACATTCATCTTGACTTTGTAAAGGGAAATTACAGTTATTATAGAATAGCCAAACCTTTATAAAAAGTATTAGACAAAAGTGTCTCTAAAAGTAAGCACATTCAGAAAAATGAAGCTACAGGATAGCAAAATTCCAGAATTTTAGAGTGCCTTAAATTCTAACTTTTATTAGCTTTTCAACTTTGTAACCATTTCAGTGATAGATAAATAGATTGTTCCATTCTCCCCTTCTCTTTCAATTTTAGGTAAAAATAGCCTCATAACTCCTTCTAACCTTAAGATGAAAAGGTTTCATATTTTAATCTCTTTCCCATAGAATGTCTCTGATCATCACATAAATGCTCCAAGGCATCTTGTGCAAGTGTATTTATATATGGGTCCTATTCTGAACTGAATCAAGTGCTTTGAAGATGGTAAACTTGTGAAGCTGACCTAGGACATAGATGCATAGAGTTCTGTATAAAAAGTGAAACAAAGCAACTTTATATATAAAACAGGAAAAAAAGTGACTCACTCGATTCTCTTTTCTTACAGATGTACACTGGTTGCTTTTCCATTATTTTCTCTTCAAGAGAAAACATATTTATGGCTACATTCAATTTTCTGTAATTTCTGCAGAGTCCTTATAAAAGAGAAGCATGAAAGGATGTCACTTAATAGCGGCTGCATTTGTCCACAAATTCTTAATTATATCGATAATGAAAGGTTACTTGTTGATCATGTTCTGTAAATATGCAAGTGTGAAATTTTACTGACTTAAATACAGTATTGGTACATATCAAAACCTGATGTTGTTATGCTTAAAAATTCACCAACAAAAGTATTTTTTGAAGTCAGGTTTGTGAAATTTTCATTTGTATCATTCTCATTACTCACATAAGCCACATAATTAAAGAATTTCATATGAAACCCCACAGCAGAAGTGATTAATCAACTGACTATGTGGAAGTGATTAAACACCTGAATAATTTCAAAAACTGGTTTGCAATCCATACTCCAAGGATATTCAAACATCTTTGAATATTATGGTGATAAATAATGGATTAAATAACGGAAAACAAAATTTGTCCAAAACCATATTTATCGGTAAGTTTTGGTTTCCTCAGCTCACATTATGTAAATGGAATTTATTACCTCCTCTGAAATCAGAGTAGAAAGGTAATAAATACATGTTTATTTGTCTTCATTCAACTTCCTTGTTCTTTTCAGTAAAATGTTTCCCTCTTAATACTTTCAAAGCAACATAAGGAAGTTAGTTGCAATTCATTAGGTGCTTTTAGGACATAGCATATCAAATAAATAGATATTAAATTCCCAGGTCTTGGTAGTTTATGCCAGTTTTGTAATTTCCCATTAAAAAGAAACAGAAATTGTTTTTAGAGGAGCATGTCACCCTGAGTGCCACTGCACAGCTCATAAATCCGGTCCTTGTTTTAATTTAGTGTGTCAGAAAATGACTCATTTGTTCATTACGACATTAATTCATTCAGAACAGTACTTTGTCAGGAAAGTGCAGCTACTATAAAACTAATCAACTCAGACTATCTACTCCCTGGAAAGACGAGGATACCTCCTTCTCATGATGGGTGGAAGCATACCTGGCCTTAGAAAATGGCTTATCCTTTAATACAATTTTGGCTTAGTAACAAGTATTCTTAGAAACCAACTAACAAACACCAGTAACAAGTATTCTTAGAATTACCCCAATACATTAGGGTAGATTAGTTTAAAATAGCCCTACCAGAGTATTCCCAGAATCACAGCATGGGTAAGTCTGGAACATTTACATCACTTCCAAATATTTCTATATATGGAGAGTGAGGAAACAATTTTTGTGAATGTTGTCACTTCTTTGCCTTTGGTGGGACAGAGGGTGCATCACGCACTGGGGTAGCTGGTTAGACTCTGCTAAAAAGCTCTCTTTCATGAGTACTCCAGCTCCAGTAGCTATACCTGTGCAGTGCAGTCAGCTGTGGAAATCAAAGCTCATGACATGGTAGTGCTGACAATATTTAGTCCCCTTGGATTCTCTTGCTTACCTTCTATCCAGTTTTAGGGATCCCTTCCTCTTCATCCTATGTGATTGAATTGCATTGTACTAGAACTTCACCGTCAAGAGAATCAAACCTGCATGCAGGAGAGTGAAAGGATAGTCCTGGCTGTCAGAGTGAAGAATGGACAGAGCAGAAATTAAAAATTTCTTGGGTTATGGCTTCAATTTTGGATTTGCAGCTGCCTTTGACATGGCTTATATAGGCTGTTTATTTATCTTAGAAGAGCATCTACACATCTCCGCTGGGATTAGAGCTTGTTAGTGATACATGGAGTACAGGAGATGTGTTGTTGAAGCTGGTGATCAGCTGGCTGTGCTATGCTAAATCCACATCATTATCTCCAAAGCCACATTTTTCTGCAGCTACTTGGATCAACTGTAAAACACACCAATAACCTCTATTCTACCAGGAACACCAAAGAAAATGCAGTGTTTTCCTTGGAGAACTCTGAAAACAGTTTCCTGAGTGTCTGTCAGCCCTTCTAACTTTCAGGAGTCATTTTTCTGGTAGATGAGGAGAGGTTGTTATTTTACTCTACTTAAGGGTTGTGGGTTAGAAAGGTTTATTGTTCTTACTGTTGTAACGTTTGTATTTCCAATTTGCTTAACGTGCCTGGAGAGTTGTGAAAGACACGCTGCAAATCAGGCAAGGAAATCATGCGCTAAGATTTTTCTATTAATTAATCAAAGTTTATGGAAAAGATTATTTCCCTCCTCTTCTCCCACATTGTTTCTCTCCACTTACAGTACCACTCGTTCCAGTGAACTGACACATTTGAAAAACAAAAAGCTGCATGGCTTGAAACAAAGGAGACTGCAACAGTTAGGGTGATGAAAGAAATGGGTTTTGTCACTAAACAGAATTAAGCCACTATGAAGCAAAGTGAATCTAGAGATACACAGTTCAGACTGACAGAGTTTCATTAGGTGTATTCCTGTTAAAGAGATAAGCGCCTCAGCTGAGCTTTTGTACTAACAATCCTGAGGCTACTTTTCTACCTTATAATAAATTCAGTCACAATGCAGATTGTAGTTTATGTTGACAAAAACTGAAATTAAGAGCAGTCATGGAGTGTGTCTTCCACTCTGGGAATTTTCAGGGCTTGCTTTTCAATACAATAAGGTAACCTGCAGAGACAGAAAAGGGAGATGAAATTAATTTTTTTAAAATGGAATATTTCTAAGATTATTCTAAATCCATTTAAAAAGTGGGTTTTTTTTCCTTCTTGTTTGAGTTTGGTTGGCTTGTTTGTCAGTTTGGTTGATTTAGGGGGGTTTATCTTTTTTGCATCATTAATTTCTGTCCTTGTGCTCTTTGAAATGTGTTATCCGAGACTGCTTGCTTTTACTGGAGGCCAGTTATTTTCCTACTATTTCAGAGCAATGGCTTTCTAACCAGAAGCAGACCCAAAGCTAAATCACAGATCCAGCCAAGTCCTCTATATTATGAGTTTTTAGTATCTGAATATCCTTCTAGTAGATGAGCCTTCCATTATTCAGTGTATACATCAACCCTGAAGGTGATTTTGGATGAAAAAACATATAAATATGCCATCTAATTGAAGTCTGTCCTTCAGAGAATTAACACTTACATTTGAGTGTTAAATGACCCGATATAATTTGTCAGCATGGTGTTCATTCTTTGGTAGTACCAGTTCTATTGAAATCACAGCAGAAGTGAATTTGCGAATAAGGGCTTTGTTTAATTCTCTGAGTTGATGGGATGCCAGATTTCATTGGCATTAGATGGGCTTTAATGGAAAACATGTTTTCCTATTAGAAGAACTATACTCTGTAGCTGTAGGAGACAGCAAAAAGAGGGTCTCTCATTGCTACTCACCACAGATAAACTCATGGTGTGTATTCACTGGAGTTTATTCATATTGATTTTTCATTTTCTAAATCACTTTACCATTGCAACACCTTGACAGGCTTACATGTTAAAGCACAATACATTAATATTTACTTGCTGCCTAAAAGCCACACACAGTCTTTCCTTGCTTTCTGGTGATATTCAAGCATGAATGAAAAGAGGTTGAGAAAGGCAATCTCTACAATGGGAATGCATCTGATTTATACCCCTGAAGTGGGAAATTATTATAGTTGTAATAATATACTTTCACATAAGCTGTCACAAGCGGAGAAAAGCTTGGCCAATAAAGACCCATTTTCTGAAATGGAAGAAGTCAAATGATCAGTCCTTCAATGTCCAGGCAAAAGGCAGTTATCAAAACTTGGAAAAATTTCCTCAAGACATCATTAAGGGGGAAGGTAAGCTGCCTAAAGAGTGCAGTGTTTGTTGTGCACCTGTGGGGAGGAAGTAGGGAAAGATCTTATTCCCCGATGTTTGCATTAGATATGAGCTGTGTCTAAAATAACAGATGGAATATTTATTTCCCTGGAGCTTGCACCGAGCTGTTTAAGACAAAATTGCACATCTGCAGATGGCACAGGTGCAGTGGGTGCTGGTGAACTCAGGGAAGCCAGCCTCAAGGAGTGACGCTGGAGACGTTCTCCCATGGTCTTCTGCAGGATCATGTGTCCCTCTCTTTTGTCAGGGACTGCAGGAGGTTGCCTACTTGCTCCTTGGTAGGAAGGATTATGTGTTCCTTTCACCAGGTGGTTATGGCCTGGTGAGCGGGGTGTTGTGGTCTGTTCCTTTCTTCCAAGGAAGGAAAGTTTGGCAAAAATTCTGCCTTTTGCATTAGGGCATCAGGGGAGGATGCCTGCTGGGCCCAGCGGCATCTCTAGGGATTTCCAAATGCTTTTTAGAACATGTATCCAAAGTATTCCCCTGCACCTTTGTATTTTAAAATTACTTGTGGATGTGAAAGGTTTATTTTGAGTCTGCGTTAATGCTTCTGTGAAGTGAGTGCTTTGCTCTAGAATTATGTGTATGCTCTGGGGAAATTTATGAGTTTCTCTTTTTTAAGTATGTAAGGGTTGCAAATTAAGCAGTAGGATTGAGACGTTGCTTTTATTTGGTGACTTCTAGCTATTTATAAATTTGCCAAGATTTCTGCTTCTTTGTTGCTGAGGGGTTTTTTTTATCAGTACTTTTCTCTCTTGGCTTACTTTGTATAAATGAATGAAAATGTAGTTTTAGTGAAATTCTGTGAATGGTACTATGGTTGAGAGGACTGTAAAAGGCTTTGGTTAAACTGATGATAACAGTGGGGCCAGATCTTTGTAAGCCCATGGAGTACTGGTAAAAAGGGGATAAAGTCACTGGCCAGAGTGTAAGCTAAATCAGAGACAGAGACAGGATTCTCTTACACCCTTAGCTGAGATTAACTCTACCTGAAGTTTGGCTATCTTAGACTCTCTCTGTAGCTGACAAATTAGAACAAGTTCTGTGCAGAGTGCAATTCCTTCTAACCATGCCAAGAAACTTGCTTTTTAGTAAATGAAGGAAATCTAAAAGCAGAAGTTCAGGGATGGGAAGCTTATGCCACTAACTTGGAGAGCATTCTCGCAAAGCAGGAGAGTGGATGAAAAATCTGCTTAGGAGCATGCTTTTCACTTAAAAGGTCCTTCCTTATCTATAAAGATAAAAGCACTTTAAAAAATCTGTGCTCTATATTTTTTTTAACAGTCTATGTATGCAGAAAGACTAGAAGCAATTTGTACAAAACCTGTGCTATAGTGAATAAAATCTTTCTATTAAACTGACAATCAAGCTCTTTTTACCAGTCCTGCCACAAATTTTTGGCACCATCTTTGATGGGGTGTTTAGGGTCACGCTCTGTGGAAAGTATACGTCCCACCAAAGCACTTGAATGAAGTGATTTCTCTTCACCCAGCAAGGATTTCTTTAGAAATATGCTCATGTTATTCTGCTCCCTAAGAAATAATAAAATGCTTGCTGACCTACAGCTTTTCTGTCTCTTCTGTCTCTTGCCCTGCTGGGGAAAAAAAAAAATCTCCTCAGTGGGGACAGAGAGTTTTCAGGCTCTCATTTGTTCATGAATAGCTAGGGCCACAGGGCTCTTTTAAGGAATAAATACTTTTTTTTAAAGACCTTTTTTTTATTTAAAAAAAAATCTCTGTGATTACAAGACTTTTATTGTGGGTGCTGTCAGCACTTTTTATCCTTCCTGTATGTTGAAAATTCTCAGGATTTTTGTCACAAGTGTTGTGATCCTGGTATTTTTCACTCTGAGAAAGAGATCTTGTGCTCTGGGTACCAAGAAAAGTTCCTGCTGCCTGTATTATCTGTAGTTACCTCTTTGATCACTAGAGGTTGTTGTGTACATGCAGGCTTAAAAACTGCCTGCTCTTCAGAGATGCCATGGATAAGGGCTAAGGAATTCAGGGCTTGAGGGAGGACAGGAAAGGGATTTTGTTCATATGGACTGGCAAGCCTGCCTTTTGGGTGAATGGTCAGTAATATACTCTGAATTTTGTGTTCTTGTCCTTTAAGATTGAAAATTCAAGCTCGTCACCTCTTTGTTAACACATAACTGTACCAGAGCATAAAGGCACAAGTTACAAATTCAATATTAGCATTCTTTGCTGTAAAAGTCCCTAGATTTATAACTTTGTGGGTTTGATGATTATTTTCTCTAGAATGGACCTTGAAGTGTGGTGTTTCATTACACAAGACTGAAAATACTCTTCACTAGTCATAATTTCTTGTTCTTGTACCAGTCTCTTGTGGACTCTCCTGGATCAAGGGGAGAGACTGGATGGAATAGAGTAATTTCAGACAAAAACAATAATTTTTTTATATTTAATGACCAATATATTGAACAGTAAATTCCAGTTAGTACACAAACAAAAAAAAACCCAAGAAAAACCCCACTCAAACCTGCATTCTCATCTCTCCACACACCCTCACACACACTCCTTTGATTCTATAGGCAGAATATAGACCTATTACTCACCATCCTGTCATGGAAACCCAAAGGTCAAGACTTGACAGGGGAGAGTCTTTCATCCACAACCAGAGCAAAGACAGATTTTGTTGTCAGGAGCAGGCCATTTCAAGGAACAAGGCATTTCCTTGTGATGTGACAGGTTTAATCTATCCAACAGTCAGAGAGATCTACCTTCAGTGTTGCTGGACTTAAGTCTTGTCCATCTTTGTATGTTTCCCCCACTGTAGGATTGTGTTTCTTACCCAGAGGTAGGAAAAGTTTAGGAGCTGCTGAGGAAGCCTGAGTCAGAATGAGTGAAGTGGCACCTGGTCACCGGAGGAAGGTGGGCAAGAGATGTGTGTCCCTCCCTGAGCTTCTGACCACACCAGCACCGGTTTGGGTAAGCAGGAGAGGACCATGGATGCACCTGATAGCCTCTGTGGTGTCCCAGTGCCTATGAGAGGTGGCAGAGTTATCACCCTGGCTCACCCTGGAAACTCCCATTATACCTATCAATGTGGGTGTCTCTTACCTAATATTGGGAATGATTTCACTGAGAGCTGAGCTGCAGCCTCTCTGAAAGATTTTTATTAGCTAATAGTTCTGATTTATGGTATAATTTAACTAAGTTGGATCAGCATCTAACAGGGCTCCCTCTGATTTTCCCCTTGCAGGTACAGCTGGGACCCTCTCTGTCCTATCTCTTCTGAGGTGTCCACTTTACAGCGCCAGCAAGTGAATGTCTATGTCACAATGTCAAAAAAAACCCCAACAAAGCAAAACAAACCAACCTAAACAAAAACCCAAACAAAAAGCTCAAACAAACAAACAAGAATTTAAAAAAATAGAGAAATTAGTATTTTTTTCTTGCAAAGTGAATGGCACCTCAGACAAAGATCTCTTTTATTTCAGAAGAGCTGTGCCTGATCTCTGCAGAATCAGATCTGTCTTGCTCAGGAAATAGGCTAATTTTTTGAACCAGCTTTGTGACTATCTGGGTTTCTAATTTTTATAAATATTTATTAAAAAACTAAAGTCTTAGCAACAGTCTGTCATTTAAAAGCCGTATCAAAATTGAAGGTCGTTCTTTTCCATACTAAAACTACAGGTGTTGGGTACTAGAACAAAATGTGGAGTAATACTGAAGTGAGTGGTGGCTGAAGATCTCCGTCAAAATAAAATAAGTTGCAAGTGAAACAGGGTCATAACTCTTGGGATCCTCCCTCTACTTGCCCTTAGTGAGGCTAAGAGGAAAAAAGAGGCCAGATTGGGGCGTTTATTTAACAAGGGAACAGGCTGCCATGTGTTAGGATGTTACTTTGACCTTGCTCTGGACTACTGAAAAGAAACACTGTGTAATGAACATCAGCTGCCTGTATTTTAGAGCAGATTGCACACTTTTGCATAACTTTGATTTTCCTTATAAAAACCCTGCTCATATAGGAGAGTATATAAAGCATGATGCAACTTAAATGAAAATGCACAATAGTATATATATGGAGAAGTGCTCTGTCTCTCAATCTGAATGGTAAGTCATCCTTCTAAATCAAGAGAATTTCCAGCGGACCTAAACTGATGTAAAGGATTTTACATTCTATTTTGTGTTCATTTTTATTAATAGTCTGCATACTAAATACCTCCTTTAAATCTTCATGCTGTTACCTGTTTAACATTTTAAACTTCACAGGGTTTTTTTTGAGTTTTGCTCCTTTAACTGTGAAGTAGTCAGGGGTTTATGTAATTTTGAAGCCTTGTGTTTCCTGAGAAAACTAGGACACAAGTTTCCCAGGAGGAATTAGCAAATAATTAAAATATTGAGGAAAGGAAAACAACAGTGTAACCCAACACAGTACAGATCTCTGATATTTGACAGCATTTTTATTTGGTTTGTTTTAAAGAATTTCAGCTAAAGGATGTCCTATGCTTGATTCTTGTGCTGCTCTGTTGGGGTGAAGGAAACTAAATTCAAGGAGAATTGGACTCAATGAGTTCTGCCCTGCATCTGCCAAGGTTAATGCACATGCATCTGCTTCATGGTTTGTCATCTCTCTCCTATTCCATGTTGTTCTTTTGTCCTCCTTTTTTTTGTCTCCTCCCTTTGTCCTCACTTTTCCTTCGCTTTAGACAATCAGTATTCCTACCACTGTTCGATACTTCCCGTGCCTCTGCCAGAGGCAGAATGACATATTTGTGCCAGCTTTGGCTCTCCTTGTGCTCTTCTGTGTCTGTACTTCCACAAAATAAAATTTAAGGTGACCCTTCTTTCTCTGGAGTCTGAGGTCTGAGATCAACCTCATGTCTCAGGGTGCACATATCTCCCCCTAAATTGGGCTTCCTTTTTGGAATTACTCCCAGGGGAGAAGAGGTAGCAAAGACTGGAGACATACGGTGTCTGAACTACAGTTTCCATATGCATAGAAACAAACTGATGCCTTAAAAGTTCAGATATTGTACAAAACTTGTCGTGATTTTATATTTGCGTAGATTTTCCTTTTCTTTTTGTGTAACAGAAGCTCATTGATTTAATCTTTTTTTGCTTATCATATTACACTCAGTAGTGCTTAATTTCTGTAGAAGCACAGGCAGTAGAGATCAATATTACAACACTTACACTTTGCTGAAGAGTTCTTATTGACTGCCTTTTCACCTAATTACATGTGACCATCTAGTCTTCATCTTTTAAAAAAAGAAAAAGGGAGTTCTTAATCCCATTTGGGGATGGCAAGAGAACATCTTCTCATGCTTTGCAATGTGCTGCATATTACCTGTTAGACCCCTGCACATCTGTGATGAGAAGCCATTTGAAAGGCAATTAAAGCTAAAGGGTCTATGTGTGTATTACGTATAAATCTCTGAAGTTGGCTTTTGTGCCAGGAGTATCTTTCTCCTCAAAGGAATTATCATTTCAGTGATCACAGGCTAAGAAGCAATAAACTGTTGAAGAGCAAGCTCAATTAATTACCTTAATTTCTAATCTGAAGTGTCTGTTTAGGAGCATATGAGTGAATTATGCTCAGATTTAATTCTGAACTCAATATACTGTATTAATTTTTGGAAGCCAACCTGTCGAACACCAGCTGTGTGTTTTAGTGACAGGTTTTGATAGGAGCCAGTAGCCTTCTTTTGTATTAACAGATGAATTTATTGTTCATGTCATGGAAAAATGGAGTGTCCATAGCTGTAGCATTCACGTGAGAGTGCTGCTGGTCTTCTATTTCAGCTGTGAAAATTTGTAGCTGAGGCTGTACTACATCTTTTAGTTGTCATTGTTTCTCATACGCTATTGAAACTTCCTTGTTTCAAATGTTTTATAATACCCCAAGTAACCATTCTTAGGAGGTTGAAACAAATTTTTCCTATATCCTAATAATATTTGAAATTCCCTCCACACTAAAGAAAATCCAGTTCATTTTGATTCCTGTCCAGATTATTAATCAAGTTGATTAAAGACAAGATGGCTCCAGCTTGCATGGAAAGCTGGAGGGATTTTGACATGCTGTAAGCAGAGTGGAGAGAAATCTGCTTCAGGGACCTGATGAAATGAATGCTGATTCACTGTTAGTTTTGATCTCTGGCTGGTTAGGTTGGCTTGCTCCTTACAAATATTCCTTTTCATCTCCTTTACAACTTCTTTCCTGAAAGTATGGCTGTGAGTTCTCAGCTGAACATAATTGAGTTATGGTGACTTTAAAAGTGCTGTCTGTGACTAACCCTTGGTAACCAGCTGTGTGATTATTCCGACTTAGCTCCAGTTCCAGGGAAAAATAGTGTTAGCCTTAATGACATCACTGTTTTTTGAGATAAATGCAGATGGAATGTAGACTATTATATCCTTCCTTTTGTGAATACAGATACCCACGTGTATCCTGAGAACGTGTTTTATGTGACAGTAATTGAAAGGCTGTGCAGCCCAGGATGGAAAGAAAGGTCTGCTGAACTGCAGAGAACTGTAAGAACACCACTGAGGATACTCATGGGATGCTAAATCACACCCTGCATGAACATCCACTTTTTGATTGCACAAAATTTAAAGCATTCTTCAGCCTACCTGTCTTTCCTTGACAACTGTTTTTCCCACATGCTTGAGCAGTGAGATATGTGCCACCCTGGATTTGTTTTCTTCCTGTGCATGTTCTTTCTAATCAAATGCCACAAACTATCATTCAGTTACTGGTGTTCTCTGTATATGAACCTTCTCCTGGTGTGCTAGCCAAGTCCTCTCAGCAGTTGTAAGAGGGTTTGGTCAATGAGGGGTTGATTTTTTTTCTTTCGGTGCTGTCTTGTCTGATCTACCTCTACAAGTTTGTCCCATGGTTAATGAAAAATATGTGATCTTGGAATAACTCTCAAAGTTTTGTGCAATTAAGGACTAGCGGAACAACTCAAGGACCAAAAGAATACTACCAGCACCTCACCCTTCAAAGCAGATGTCAGAAAAGGCAAAATATCTTAACTTATGTTCTTGCAACAAAACATCAAAATCAGGTTATTTGGTCGTGGGGTTGGTGGCTTCTGGAGGAAGAGTTTTAGTTGAAAACTTGGAACTGTTGTCAACAAATATGACAGCACCTACTAGATGCTGATGGGACGTTGCAGAGCTGTGGCTCCAGTGCACTATTTGGAGTCACCTATATTGAACGATTTCCATGTAATTAGGGGAACAGAAGACATTTAATGGAGCCTGCTGCTTGTGAGGTCCTGGGTAAGAATCTGAATGCCAGCAACAGATAGAAATAACTTTCTTTATTAAAAAGCTGGTGAGTAATGGCAGAGAGTATTTCAGGGTAATTATTTTTTCCAAAGGCATCAGTAGGGCTCCTATTTGTCTGTCCTGGATGAAGATGTTTTTGGATAATAGAATTCAGTTTTTGTTAGGGAATTAATTAGTGGAGACAACAACAAGGCCTCAAATGAGAGTCTTCCACCTGAAAGAAATGAACTTGTTCAGGTATTGTGCAGAGGAGTGTTATTTTTGAGATCATTGCAATCCATAGGTTGGCAGTGAAATATGCCATGCCCCTAGTCTGTGATATTCAAAAGAGATGTCAAACGAGAAAAAGTTGTAGCAATTTCTTTTTCTACTTCTTCATTAGAAGACAGCACAATAAATCTCATCTTGCCAATCCCCTCACTCTCCAGAAGTTAGGTTAGTGTTCCTTTGGCTTTGGTGCTGTCTGGTGTAGAAAGTAGACACTTAAGGAGAGTAGACCTGAGGAAAATTCCCCTGTAGTCTGAGTGGTTGAACTGTTGTAAAAAACTTTTAAAAGTTGATTGAAAAGTAAGAAATTAACCATCCAGGTTCTTTTCAAAAACAGCTGGTATTTGCTTTAATGCCCAGTGTTTTATCTTCCTGTGCTTACCTTGTCCTGCAGTGAAGACCTTTCAGGGTGTCTAATATAATAATACTTCAGAATGGAAGCAGAAAGGGCAAAGAAAAATATGAAGAACAAGTCACCAAACTGTATTAAACTTTCCTAAATGTGTTAGGAACAGGAACAGAGTCAGGAGATTTCTACATTACTTCAGCAGCATCTGGATGAGCAGTTATAGAAGAGGAGGGGGGTGGTTGCTCTCAGCACCCACTGAGCTGAAGATCCAGTGGCTTGCCTTGAAGGAAAGTTTCAAGTTTTGCTGTATTGGCTTCAATCCTCCTTTTGAAGGAACTTTAATTTAAATGCTTTAATTTCAGTAGTATGGATTAAGAGTCTAATTACAAACAGTAATGACCTATTTAAGAGAAGTGTGTGATTAAGCTCTGGGCATTGGAAAATGTGCCATAGGGATGACCTTCTGCTTCATCCGTGCAGAGTTTCAGAATGGTGGCATTCTGGATGGTTTAGTTTCGTAGTCAGGCTTTCCGTTTCATCTGAAAAAGAATCTCTCAGGGGATCCTTCAACATGTCAAAGCTGGACAATTTTTGATCTCTCTGCTCCAAGGGACTGTTTTTTTCAGTAGTATGAGTGGATGACCTCCTGAAGTCTGTTCCAACTGCTGTGACTCTATGATCATGTGGGGTGTCTCCATTCATTTGTATTTTGGGATGGGAGGGAAAGCCCAGGGATAGCACCAAGGGATTAGAAAAATGGGAGTAATAGCACAAGTGAGATATGGTCTCCACAGACCTTGGCTGTTAGGAGCCAAGACTTAAAACCTTGTCAGTCTCTGCTCCTGCCTTACTAATTCTGCGGGTAGAAAAGCTGAAATTCCCCTCTCAGGAGCCAGTTTTGATGGTGTTTAGCGCTCTGTTCAGACTTGTCTCTAACACTGTTCTCAAGTGCAATGTGGCTGCAGATAATGTCGTTTTTGGGGTCCAAGACTGAATAGTTTTACATTACACCACATCTTTCTCTGAGTAGAATTTATTTCTGAATTGAAGTACTCTTCCCAAAGTGGCACAGAAAAACAGTCAAGGGATGCTAGTCCTACTATGAACACAAATGTTTGTTACCTGCATAAATGATTTATGGTCTTAAATTCTTGTGTTTAAGCATGATTGTAACCAGTCCGTTGTTGATGCTTCATACTACCCTAAAAGAAAGAAAAGAAGCCCTTCTTTAGACCTCCCTAAATGCCAGTGTTGCAGATTTCTAGATCAAGTTAGAAGCCAGTGTGTGACATGAAACCTTGAATTTGTCTTCTCCCTTCTTCTCCTTAAATAAATAAATGGCAGGATGGCAAGGATAATGCAATGCAAACCAGTTTCCTTATTTCTTTCCCAGAACTAGGAAGGCAGAATATCAGAATAGAATGTCATGTTTCAAACACTTTGTGCAGCTGAACTACTACTGGCCTTGCTGCCTAGTGGGTATCTTTCCAACATATTCAGATTTACACTTGTTTAGAATTTAAAAACATGTAATTTGGGGTTCATAAACCATCACGTCATCCACATTCAGCTGCCATGTTCCTCAGATTCTCAGACTGTCTTCTGCTTCTGTGACTTCCCCATTCTCCTCCCATCCTAACTCCAGTTATGTTACGTTTTGACCTTGTGTGTCTTTTCTCCAAAAAAAATATATACAGCTGTCTACCCAACCTTGCACTGAACTCCTGCTTTACCTTGAGGTGGATTCTAATATGCATGTGTAATGCATTCCAGGGCTGAAGCTCCTACATGGTTTATACTCACAGCCCAACAGGGTTATGGAGCTCTATTTTACACGGTGCCGACAACTTTATGAGTTTGCTTTAGTTTGTATTCCAAAGCAGTTGCTTAAACTGTGAATTTGCCTTGTTTGCCTACAAATAAGCAATTTATTTTTTAAATGAACTCTTTTTGGCACTTTACAGCTACTCCCTCAATACGCGGTATTTAACGTCTGTCATGGTTTCATCTTGCTATCAGAAAATATCATAAGAAGGGGACCTCTTCCTTAAAACAACAGACACCAAGATGGCCATTTGCAGCCCCAGGTCTTCAGCACACTTCTACTTACTTACATAAGTAATTTAATTTCAAGGGGGCTATGCATTAAAGAAATGATAGCGCCCATATGAGTGTTTACATGGTTCAGAATGTGATTAGGTACCCCTGCAACCACTGTCATTTTTTCCAGCTCCAGTTGCTGAAGCTGCTAATTGCCCAATGACACAGATAGTTGTAGAGCAGACCTTCATCAAATATATCCTCCATGAAAATATTCAAGTATTAAATGTGTGAAAATCTATAGTAATAAGAAAAAAATAGATTTTGGTCCTCTTCTGAAATGTAACAGGCATTTTAAGGCATCTCATTTTCCTGGCAATACAGAATAAAATCTTAAAATGCATGGATGTATTTTCTTTCAATAATATCCTAAATGGGAATATCAAAATTGGAACCTTTTGGAAAAGTGCTTCTCCCTGTATTAGGCACACTATGCTTGGGACAAGACATATGCTGATACAGTGATTGTTTTTCTCTTCTATTTTTTTCCTTATCAATATTAAAGATTGAGGTGGAGGCAGGGGAATAACCCTTAACAAAATCACCATCCTAGGAAAAACTGGGGTGATGCCGAATCCGAGTTAAGACTCCCAGAACTTTGACAAAAATGCCCATAACTGACCTTTGATGAACTTACTGCTCTGAAAATGCTAAAAGGTTAATTTGCTGTTGCTATATTAAGTCAAATACAATATTGCCTTTCCACACTACCTTACTTATCCTGAATTGGATTCTGTCTTATCTTTCAGCCAGAGTAAACTTTACATAAACTCTGAATTACTAGTTTGGCTAGCTAATGTCACATTTGTCTTGAATATATCAGATCTAAATCGAATGCATATTGGAAATTCATCTGATGGGGAGTCACAATTACAAAGGGACGGCCTGGGAATGGAAAGGATAAAATTGCTCTTTGGCAATATCAGTCTTTTTTGAAATCAAATAAGCAGGTGATGAAATGACTCAGAGATGTCTGATGATGGGTTTATGCCAGGCCCTAGGGGAGTTACTAAATGCACAACTTAGAAGTCCTTGAATTAGTCCCATTCTATCAAGGGACTGCCTCAGGCTGGGTGAAGTAGTTTTGTTTCATAACATTTCCGGAGTACTAAGCTCCAGAACTTGCTGATCTGCAAGTTGGTGAAGGAAATCAGAATAAACATGCACAATTGCCTGCATACTCCTGAATTACTGTGTGCTGCACTGAAGCCAGGAGATCTCTTTCTGTTCTTTCCCAGCCCCTTCGCTTTTTAACACTTTATCCTGTGCTCTCTTGATTATACCAGCACAGCTGTTTGTGCACCTGTGTGAAAAACTAGACTCAGGAAATCCATCTCAGTGAAGTGGTGTGTGCAAGGCATCTGAGTGGGTGTGGTGTGTGTTGTTTGTGGGGTTGGTTTGTTTGTTTGTTTTTAATGACCCTGCTTTGAGAAAATTCAGCAGAGTCTCTACAAAATGTGCAAGTGACTGAAAGCAGAGTTTTGCCAGCTGAGGGAACTGAAAACTAGGGGTCTTAAATGTTGACTGATCAACTAAAAGTTGAAGATGTCTTATATTCTCTCAGCTATAAACAGTTTGTTAAATGCATTTTTGCTCTAAAGCATTGAGGATTATTATTATTAGCTTAAAACCAGACAAATGACCAGATATATTTTAATGTCAATAAAGGTGATGTACACAAATGCAGCCATTTACAGAAAGTGTACAAGGGGTTATTTTAACTTCCTTCTGTCCCTCACTATCAGGAGGTAATGGCAGCTGTTACAGCTGTTAGGAAATGAAAGGACCATTTAAAAGCAAGCTAAGTAACCCGCAGCTACCATGTACATGAAAAGAAAGCACTTTTTACTTTCTCATCACTGTTAAAAGCTCAGTATTTACTTGAGGTGATTTTTGAATTCTGGAAGCCTGTTTAGCTTGATTTATTTGTGGCTTGAGAGTTCAGATGCAAAGGCATATTTGTCATTTAATTCTTGCTGCAAGGCTTGCCAAATACCCTGTGACTCTAATGAACCTGGAGGGAGACTTCTTTACTTATGAACATGCTTTAAATTAAAAGTACCAACTGGCAGCTGAATTTTGAAGGTTGAGTGCACAATGGGGGGAAAGAGCAAATGGTAGAGCACTGCTCATATCCACAATTGAGGACATTTTTTCCCCGGGAAAGGTGTGCCCTTATGGAGATTTCGAACAGAGTTTCCTCCACCATGCTGCTCCTTGTCCTTTTTCCTGAATGCCAGAGTTAAAAACCTGCTTTGTTGTTTCTCCATTTTGATGTATGCTGAGCACCTTAGGCGGTAAATGCTTGGTTGCCAATGCAATGGGAAGCAGAAAGAACTTTGGAAAAAGCTGAAAAATAAAAATTAAATTCAGCTCTGGAAATCATCTTCCTTCTAATGATCTGTTGCAAAATAGAGCAAAATTGTGTTTAATCCTAGCAAAGGCACAAGCAGTGTCCTCTTGGTGGGCAAATCTGGTACAGTCAGGTTTCCTTTGGCAGTTACAAGCACAGAAACTGCTTGTCTCTTAAGGCTCAAAATAATAATGTTTCCTCTCTGCAGGGGGAAGAATTAACTCCTCTTCCCCTTCCCTTTTTGGAGCTCCATCTTGGTGGAAGCTTTGAAGCATCTGCTTGGTGCCTCCAACACGCCTTGCTTTAGCCTTTGCCAAGGACTTGCCACAGCATCAGTAGCAGTCAGGAGTATTGGCAGGCAGCGAGCCCTGTGCCCCAGATGCTGCAGTGAGGTTTTCCTCCTTTTGGATTCTGGCTGGTCTTTCAGGTGGCTGTGGATCCCAGTGCACATGCAAGCTCTGTGAATGTACTTCAACCTCTTCTGCCTCCCAAGAAGGTTCACCGAGTTTCGCTTGGCACAGCAATCATCCTCACTCCCAGAGGGGTCAAATGGTCTTTCTGTGCTTCTTGAAAGGAAGTAGGAAAAGATTTGATTTCTGCTGTTGTTGCTCAACAGCGGAGTTAATAAAAAAAATTTATGATGAATAAAAAAAGGATGGTGAAGAAAAAAATATCTAAGAACTGTTTTGGCAATTCATAAAGCAGGGATATCTTGACTTTTGTATCAATTTACCCCATGGTTTCAAGGGGAGGTTTAGGGAGTGCTTCTATGTTAGTGTATGTTTGTTTATTTGTTTTATTCCTTTACTGAAAGGATGTTTGTAGGTTTAAATTACAATTTAGGCTAAAGTCTAAGTTCTTTCATTTTATTATAAAGAGCTGTGAACGAAAGTTAAGTGGCCAGTGAGCTGCTACACAGATTGAGGTTAGAAGTCTCAAACACTCTGTGCTTCCCAGCTTGAACTGGAAGGAATTTAAACTACAGGGGAAGCTCTGATATTGTTTTCATGACTGGAGAGAATTCAGCACAGCAAAAAGCTGAGCTGTTGGAACAGAGGAAAATGGGATTAAGGTGCAGATACTTTGCCAGACCTGCTTGCTTGTGGTTTAAATTAAGCTTTCATTCATAAATGGATACAATTATGTATTTATTTATGCATTTTTCAGAAAGATATTTTGGCTTTAAATTGAATAAACGTAATAAGTTTGGAAGGGAAAGTGGATGATGTAGAATATATTTTCATATAAACTAGCATAAAGCAAATCCTAAGATCTCTAGGTGCTAGCACATCAAGACAAATAAAAACCAGCTACCACTGAGTGTGATGGTATCCATGCTTTATAAAATCTCTCTAAAATTTTAATTTGAGGCACAGGTGAGCAAGTGAAGACACTGGAGAGAAATCTTTTTTTTTTTTTTTTTTGATGGATAAGTGTTGTTTCTCAGTAACAGTGTGGGTTAGATTAACTCTTACTCTGCTTGAGGCCAGGCATTCTAATGACCTTTAAATTTAGGAACATTCACCTTCATCCTGCTAACCACATTCATACTGCACCTGGATTATGGGCTGAGCAAGCAGTGGGATGTGGCAAAGCAGTAAGAATGAAGAGCTGTGTTTTGCTGCACTTCTGGGAAGCATTTCCTTCTCTGTGCAGGTACTCAGGTACTCCCATGCAGCCAAGACCTGGCCAACAGGTGGTTTGCAGAGTTTAAGGTGTAAATTTTACAGCATTCAAGAGAGTGAAGAGGATGTGCACATTTTGCAGCTTTCAGATAAATATTTAGACAATAAACTGAACTGTAAGTAGTGCCTCTGAACTTTCTGTTGCACAAGAGGCTGTCCTGTAGAAACAGATTAGGTTGCTACCTTTTTTTTCTCAAAGCTGGTGCCTGTCCATTTTTCTTTTCCCTTGACTTTTAATAGAGGAACATCTAAAGAGCTACATCAGTTCTGTGTGTGATTGGTTAACTGCACACAGTTGACAAATCCCACTTTTAGGGACAACAGGATCATCTGCAGACGTTACTTTTCTGCCAGTTTTCATCTGTTTTATTTCACTGTAGTTTCATTCATCCTCATGAAAAACAGTAATTCTGGTTTTTACTGTCAAATATCCCAGCTTCCAAGCATCCAGCTTAGGCTAAAAAGCATAACTGAAATCTCCAGTAAGCATTCTGTGGAAGAAATACAGACCCATTTAAGTAGCTCTAGGAAAACTGCCTTGTGCATAAATCTTTACCAGATGCAAAACTTCCCATTAAAGATACTTAAGGCTACAGTAGTTGCAGCTCCAAAGACAGGGAGACATGAGAGCTGAATTATCCTTTTCCACGTGCTTCATCTGCAGTCTGCCTCCCTTTAACATGCTATGTTACCATCTGGGCCTGCTAATTGCGCTTCATGAGTGCACATTGTAACTGGCTTGCCAAAAACCAAGGTATTAATCTCTCTAATCTTCCACTGAGGTTTATCTTCCCACAGTCACACTGAATTTCAAATTGGCTGTTGTGTGGCCACACTAAGTGGTGGGGCAGAGACTCTCTGTGAACTTTTACCGAGGTTAGTAAATACAAAAACTGATCTGTTGTCCATGAAAACAACTATTAAACCAGTTACTGCTCTACAGCCTTACTGAGGCTGGTCATACCTCATGCAGTTGATTTTGGCCCATCGATCCAGCCTGTCCAGTTCCCTCTGCAGAACATTCCTACCCTCCAGCAGACCAACATACTCACCCAGTTTGGGGTCATTTGCAAACTCCCTGAGGGTGCACCAAATCTTCTCATCCAGATTATTGATAAAAATATGAAACAAAACTGGCCCCAATACTCAGCCCTTTCAATGCAAGATAATTGATTGTTCTAAAACATATTTATAGAATCACCACAAAATATAATTCTGCACAGCTGACAACTTTTCCTCAAGGTGAGAATCAAGGAGTTTTGAAAACCAAGCTGCTTCCTGTTACAGGTTGGGCTCCATTCCTTTTTGATGGGGTTTTAAACATGAAGATCTGCCACTGTCTGTGTAGAGGATAAGCAGAGCATCACAGGTTAGAATGTGAAACTCCACAGCATACACTAAAGTGTGGAGAAGCTTTTCCCCATCAAATTCCATGGAGCCTGTGGTTTCAGGGATGCCACTGGTGCTCTCTTCATAAACTCTGTCTTGACTTGCAATATATTGGTGGGATTCAGCATAAGACTTTTTTGCTTGTTGGTTTTAATGTGGTGCTAGCCTTGTTCTTTGA
The DNA here is from genome assembly GCA_013397175.1 of Platysteira castanea. NCBI lineage: Eukaryota > Metazoa > Chordata > Aves > Passeriformes > Platysteira > Platysteira castanea. The sequence goes on along the minus strand of VYXC01006776.1, from coordinate 895,782 downwards.
CCCCTCAGGATCCATCTATAAGAGGTGTCTCATTCAGATATGGATTTCCTCAGGGCTGCTTTTTACCCTACTAATGTAGAGATCTGCATTGCTAACAGACAGGCAAAGAAGCTTATGCTGGTATGAGCTCATCTGGTCAGTAAGTATTTAATTCCACTGCTGAATCTCACTTCAATCTGCCCTGAATAATTTACATGTGAGAGCTCATGACAGAGATCAACAAATCACAGACAGTAAGTATTGAGGGCTGTTATGCCTATTTGTCATGCACCTCTATTTGATCAATTTATTTCTTCTGAATAGTGATATTTTACATCTCTATTTAGGTGAAGTTGTCACTTCTCTGCCTGCTTCATGCACTCTCTATTTTCTCCTATTTATTTTCTTGCCTACCCTAGAATCTTTGTGTAAGAAAATATACAGTATGCATGTCTCTAGTTGTAAGTTTCTGCAGCATGAAGGAAGGATTAAGATACTTGGGAACTATTTAGTCTCTTCTTTTCGTGCATGGATACAGCATCTTGTACTTTGCCTTTTTGAACTTTATTCAGTTCTCATGGGCTCACTACACAAGTTTGTCCAGGTCCCTCTGGATGGCATCCCATTCTTCTGTTGTGTCAACAGCACTGCTCAGTCTCATGTCATCAGCAAACTTGCTGAGGGTGCACCTGATCCCGCTATGTCATTGATGAAGACATTAAAGAGCAGTGGTTCCACAAGAGAGCCCTGAGGGACACCACTCATCACTGACCCCCAGCTGCACACTGAGCCATTGAGGACATCTCTCCATCCAGACAATTTCTTATCCTCTGAATAGCCCACCCTTCAATTTTGTGTGTCTTCAATCAGACAAGGATGTTGAACAGTGTTGACAATGTTGAAGGCATTACAGAAGCCTGAATGGATGACACGTGTTGCTCTTCCTTTGTCAGCCCTTACCATTATTCCATCATAGAAGCCCACCAGCTTGGTCAGGCAGGATTTGCCCATCGTGAAGCTGAGCTGGCTGTCTTGGAAAAATGAGAGAACTTCTTGGGAATACTCTTCAGCTAGTGCTTCTGGTGGGTAGCAACAGAGAAGAATTGAGGATGACATTTTGCATACCCTGGAAACATTCCACTGTGGTGAAACATCAAGCACGGCATCATATTCATATTTATTATTAACTAGTACTGATTTTATACCACCATTCAGCAGGAACTGCTTCATATAAAGAGATGCAAGCATCTGTGTTTCTAGTCCTCATTCTCTGCTTCACACGTGCTCAGCCAACATGGTCAGGTGTGCCAGGGGTCTGGAGTTAGTACTAAAGACAATCATAAAATCCCTAGGGAAAAAACATATTAATTTGAAATATCTGCTTTCCCAACAGTCCTAAGACTAGAGGGAAAAGAATGCAATTAATGTATCTGGCTGCTTTATTTCTTTCTAGTCACTTCAGAAATCCAAGACCAAAAAAGAATCCAGAAGGCTTCAAAGACTGTGTTTAGCTAAAGGGAGTGAGTAAGAACTAGCTAATTTTTGTAATCCAGGCTGGATTAGCAGTTAGGTTTAAATCAACAAAGCAGACAGAAGACGTACCCTGTAACACACTTCTGCTCAGTGGAAGAGGGAAATTTTCTTTTGAAAATGCACTAAAGGATTTAGACAAGAGAAGCTTATGTTAGAAACAGGATAATGGACAGCTGAGAGACTGAGGTTTTTTGACGGTAGAAGGAATTAATTCACATTTTGAAAGCCTGTATTTAGGCTGGAAATTTTCAAGGAGTCAAATATATATGGCATTAAAGCAAGCAATGTAATTTTTCTGTGAATCTAAAAATGGGAGGGAAGTTGTGGAGGAGAGAAATGAAGGGATAAAAGAGATGAAGATTACAGATTAAGATTGTTTTATTTCTGAGGCTTTCCTGTGCTTTGTACCTTGTCTATACTGCTGAAAAATAAGTGGCTGAGGCAAGGAGTCAGTTGTGGAGACACAGGCAAAGGCTGAAGGACTTTCACACATTTCTTTTTTTAGTGTAAGTAGTGGCTATTCCACATCCAAGGTCTGGCTACATGTTTTATATAGGTTTGTGTGTTGTGATTTGCACCCCACTAAAGGGAGCAGCCCTAACAGTGATCTGTACGAGCTCTGAGTGATGTGTGTTGCTTGATACTTAATTCACCCTGTACGACTCCCACTAAGTGGCTGAGATCCTTCCCCAGAAAGAGCTGGATATAGCACGGCTACAAGGAATCCCTGCTGTGCAGCAGCACCTGCACACTCTAGCCAGCTCCTTTCCTTGTAGCTGACAACAGCCAGCTGCAAAAAGCTGTAGGAAAAGTGTGTTGTGCACGGGATTCAAAACCAAAGAGCAACAGGCAATAACCTGCGTGGTGCTGTCACAGCGAAAATGCAGAGGAAAACCATATCATCTCTGTATCTTTCACCATTTTGGTGAAGGGTGGGGAACTAGTCATTTCCCTGTGTGCAGGAGGCTGAGGATGACTAGCAGACTTTTCTCCCACCTGTCCTTTCAACCTAGGTATGCTTGAAGGAGAGACAAGTATGTTGATCCCTGATAGATGGGATTATCCATGTGAGAACAGATTTAGTAATCTGAATCTGGAATTTGGCTGCTAATTTGCCATTCTTGGAAGCAAGTAAATTGGATGAAATTCCTTCCTTAGCATAAAATCTGAAAGTTGAGAAAGGACCTGGGTCTTTCTGTACATCTCACGAATTGTCACAGCTAAAAGCAGAGCAATTTGGAAGAGATGCCAAGCCTGGAGTTTGAGTCTCTGTTTATTAGATTACAGCAAACAGAGACAGGTGTATGTGACACCTAAATCCTTTCACAGAGTAATCCAATTCTGTCTCCAGGGGGAAGTGTACACAAAAAAAAGCCTAGGCCAGGCATGTGCCTAAAGTTCAGTGACTCCAGCTTGGTGGATTTACCTGTCTGGGAGGAAATCCTTGAGATTATGTTGAAAACTGAATGGAATGGTGAATGTTTCTGTCCCTACTCATCTGGTTGTTTCAGTCTTTTCTTACAGAGGTTGGTTTGGTATTTAACTTCACCTGTGTTGTGCTCTTGGTAGTCTTTTGAAGGAGGAAAGTTCTTTGAGCAAACAGATTAGTATTAATGGTGATTGCCAATTGCCAGTTTTTAATAACAGACACCTTCTTGTAATCACTTTTTTCCAAGTTCAACTAAAGTACTGATAAAAAATGTGTGACTTCTGAGTTGTTGAGGAGGGTGATGTTACTTTTGATCCAAAACTGCACATCAGTTAAACACTTTTCAACTCTGCAGCATGAAGCAAGTCCCTTCTGTAACTGTTTTTCTTTATTCCTTGCAGAAAACAATATTACAGAGAAAGTATTGAATAATATTGTACGTAAGTATCACTGTAGGCATCATGAAAATATAGATAGTGGTAACTCCTTAATTCTAAAGTACTCATCTTATGTTTTTTTTGCAATTTTTCATTAACACATAATTTGGAAAATTTATGTAATGAACTTCACATGTAAATTCTTCAATAATATCTATTGATGAAGAATAGAAAGTTGATAAATGGTTTTCCTCCCAAAGTGTTGGGGGTTTTTTTAATATTTTTTTTTTTTTTTAATAAAAAGTGGATAAACGGATCCAGTCTGCTTTCTGTATAAAACCCCTCACAAACACCAAAATGCAATCAGCTATTTTATCCCTCAGTAATCTGGAGCACATTTAACACTGCTCTTAATTCATATGTAAACTTTAGGAGTGCTGTATCACGAAAGTTCCCCAGCATATTTCTGTCACTGAATGGGCCAGAATTCAGCTAACTTTCCTACAGCTTTGCTAACATGAATCATTCCACCCTTCATAGTGGCAGATTTTTGGACAGTGGTAAGTCTTTCTCCATGAAAGGTACAGCTTTAGGTCCTGCAGTGCACCCTGGGCACTGATCAGTCTGGGCTTTCCTCCACGGCTCTTTTACTGTGCATGTGCTGCTCTTCAGGTTTACACACCACTGCAGAATGGGTTAGAGATGCCAGTGTGCAAGGCAGTCAGCTATCTCCTTTCCACTTGGTGTTCCCTCCCCTGCCGTAATGTAGTATTTATGGTTTTAATTAACTCACGGCAAATTCACTGCTTGTCCATCCTGTAAAAGCACAGTAAAAGGGTGCGGATGCGCACACAGACAAGGCCTTGGGTTTTTTTCAGAAGTCAGAGGAGTGTACATTGCAGATTTTGTAGGAGCCATGCATCTACCTGGCTGGCTTTCAGGAGAGTTTATTGCAATTTTAAGTGTTGCTTAGTGTTTTTTTTCTCTAAAACCTGAGGTTTCTGTGGGGTGTAATTGGCAAGATGTCAAGTCTGTGGCCATGCCTGATGCCTTAGTGTGGACAAAACTGGGATATTCTCCTTTGTGATAGGAGCTCCATGTTCATGTGTCAGATTTTTTTAAAACTTCATACCCACATGCATGTCTGTCCATTATAGGTCATCTGATTAACTATTTTAATTAACCCTGATTTCTATGCAAAGGCAGCACAGTACATGGACCGTGGACTGGATGAGAGACCCTCCAGGAATCAGCAGCTCTCATAAGTGAGGTTGATGTGGCATGGGCATTGCTAGGGGCNTGTTTAATAAATAGGTTTTTTCCACTTAATTTCCTCCGAGGAAATTCTTCCCGAACCCGGTGGTGGGGGGAGGGAGGAGTTGTGGGGGGTTTGTTCTTTTAAGGGGCTCCTTCCGGAGATTTACCCCTAGGTGGTCCTAAACCAGGACACATGGGGTAAGTTTTTTTTTTGCAACATATGACCTGGAAGATAGGAAATGTTGCATATCAGTGTGCATGTGGGTGTATATTTATAGAAACATCTCCACAGATAGGTACACACAGAAAATTAACAGAAGAATCCATGCTACAGGCATTTACCAGTCCTGCAGTGTGTTTATGATTTAAAGACATAATATAATATAGTATAACATAATTGATATAATATAGAATAGAATAGAATTGAATACAATATATCTGTACAAAGCAAGTTTAAATGAAGATTTCAGAGTGACCAATTAAAATATTTAGATGAATGTTGCATCCAAGAAAATATTGATATGACAGATCATGAATTGTCTATGAAAGGCCTGATAACACATCATGGTCTCTAAGACAATCTAGGAAGCCAAATTAAAGATGGATACAATCAGTAGAAAAGACTGCATTGAATGAATGAATGAAGAGATGTTATCAAATGTTAGATTATCTCAAAGAGGCCCGGTATTGAAGTACCAGGTCTAATATTTTTCTATCTTATATCTAGATGAGGGAGTCCTTTTTGAGATAATGATCTCATAGGTTTTAAAAAGGCAGGGAATTTCTGAAGAACAGAATGACAAAGAAATATTTGGTTTACTTTGTGGAGTTGTTTTAATCTAATTTTTTCCCCTAAAGGTCACTTTATCTGCAACTTGATTCTTCATGGTGTGAGGGAAAGCAAGAGATTATAATGGGTGACGTACTTGGGTTTAGCTGATTTGTGGGGGACCAGTGTGCAAAATGCCCCAATTTGTGACGTCTGCTGCTGAAGCTCCAAGTACTATTCACTGCCTGTAGGTAGCCGAAGGCACATATTTTCTTGACTGCTAAATCAGTTGTAGTTAGTTGCACAACTTAATTAGGATGAAAGACCTTGTGGTACGGTGCAATTTGTGTGGTGGAGGGAGTTTCTTTGGGAGTCAGGTGGAAGACGCTGAAGGTAAGCATAGATCTTGCCAAGAGTGTTATATTTGTTTTGAAGTGTTTACCTGGTAACCAGATATTTCTGGCAATCATGGGAATACCATCTGGTTCTGTTGCCTTAAACTTCCCTGGGTCTTGGTGTGAGAGGTCAGTGACCCATTTTGAGCTCTAGACTAGAGTAACTGCATAGTTTTATGCCTGAAGAGTCATTAAAATTAATAGAAGGGCCACTGGATTTCAGGAGAATCATGATCAATTCCTGGCCATGCTACTGTCCTACTGAGTCCCAGGGTACCTAATCTTTATTTTGTGCTTCAATTATCCCATCAAGAAAACTGCCAGAGGCAGCCTCTTTCTACAAAGCCTTTGAGCAGCTCTAGAATTAAAGCATCTTCCCAATATTGTGTGTTGCATGCAGGTGAAAATGAACTGCTCCTGAATATGAATCCAAGGCAAAGTCTCCTGGGTTGTTCCTGTGGCATGAAGTTTCCTACAAAAGGAAAATAAGGTGCTCAAATGGAGCCACTGCACAGGCCACTGAATGGGCAAGCACAGGAACCTCATCCTGGAGTATCTGTCTAAAATGAGTGATCTGACTCCAGCTCTGGAAGTATCAGTTTGAGTAGAAGGAGTAGAAAGGATTCTAGAGGACTACAGCAGACATTCCCATTGTTGTTTGCAGTATCCCCACTTGTATCTTTTCCTGACACTTCCTCCGTTACCTGACTGTGGTGCAATCCTTCAGTTGTGTCAATCGTTACTCTTGAGTTTATTCCATCCTAGCAAGACAGTCTTGCAACAGAACAGAATTATTCAAGGGACTTCTGTGGTTTGAAGGATCAAAATCCTACCCTGTCCCCTTACTTAGGTTCTGTCTGCAACAGAAGGCTAAACCAAATCTGAAGGAGAAACTGGACAAGTCTTGTCTTTTTTCTTTTTCCCCTCTGGGAGGGAAGAAGGGTAAAGACCAAGTTCTGATAAAATACAGTTAAAAATTTAAGTGTACCTAAATTTAAGGGGAGTTAAGTTTTTCCTGTTTTGGGAGTTTACATATGTGTATCACTAGAGATTGTAAGTGACTGCTGAACTTGGAAAAACAAACAGACAAAATCATAATTTTTGCACTGTGCTATGTAATGAAAGATGAAGAAGTGACAATGTATGTCTATGTGTGTTCTCACTGGTTGTCTGCATACCAAGACTTGTGGATTGGGTGCCCAACTATGCTGGCATTTGATGCCTTAGGTGACTTCAATAAATGAACAGCAGTTCAGAAGATTTCAGTAGGAACTGTGCATGTGTGTATCCCTGGGAAGCATTTTTCTCTTGGGCTCTCAGAATCTATTCTGTCTTCTGTCCCCTCTTCAAACCAAAATAAATAAATGCATCAGGGACAGTATATGTGATACTGTAATACAAAGAATAAACTGAATCTGTGGTTTTGTGCTCCTTTGCTAAAGTATGGGCTTCAGAAAAAAATTAGAATCGATTTCTTTAAACATCTTTGTCAAGAGACATGTGGGTCTTGTATATAGAGGTTTTGGATCTTTTTCTTGTAGCTCTTTTCATCATCACAAACCAGCACTAAAGTTTCTCCCAAATAACTTCAATAACTATGTTAAAGGCAATTTAGTAGGATCTATATTACTGAGCTATAATTTTTCCCAGCAGTGTAATTTTAACTTCAACTAAGGCACAATACTGCTCCCTTGGGCCTGCTGAAAGCAAATATTGCTATAGTTTTCACTGTTAAAAAAAAATTCAAAAAAAAAAGGAAGGGAGAATAAAAAAGAAAAATATCACTGTAAGAAACTTAACCCCTGCTTGTGGAATTTTTGTCTAGGCAAATAGGGTGAATAAGTTTTATTGGGAGTAGCTGCAAAATGATTGTCAGAAGTCCATGGGAAGTTGGAAAGATAAATGGAACAACTGTGTGAGGAAGATGGAAAAGCAATACTCTTTTACCTCATGTAACAGTTGTTGGTTCTGCACGATGTTTGAGAGAGGAAGGAGGAGTCTTATGGAAGGGTGGGAGGCTGGGAAACGACAGCCGGGATCAAAATACTGAAGAGAACAGCTTGGGATGTTGAGCTGCATAAAGAAGGATGCCCTGTGCTCCAGCCCTGCAGGCAAGGGCCACTTGTGATTGAAGTGATCATCTCTACTACACTTATGTTGATGTGCAGGTGAAGATTTCATTAAGCTTTACATTATGATTTGAGTGTGATTTTTTTTTTTTCCAGTGACAATGCCATCTCTACAGGGATTTTAACAATGTACATATTTAGGTTTGATTACGGTGAAGTTAGGCACTTGCATGAACCATTCAAAAAGCTGAGACAGGAATAAAATGCCTTTGGAACACATAAAACAACATGTCGCTTATGTAAATGCTCTAGGTTGTCCCAGTCACTAAAAAGTCTTACTCCTATCAATGAGATGAGAACTTTTTGCAGTCAGTGATTCAACCACAGTCTGTCATGTACAGCNGAAAAAAATTAGAATCGATTTCTTTAAACATCTTTGTCAAGGGACATGTGGGTCTTGTATATAGAGGTTTTGGATCTTTTTCTTGTAGCTCTTTTCATCATCACAAACCAGCACTAAAGTTTCTCCCAAATAACTTCAATAACTATGTTAAAGGCAATTTAGTAGGATCTATATTACTGAGCTATAATTTTTCCCAGCAGTGTAATTTTAACTTCAACTAAGGCACAATACTGCTCCCTTGGGCCTGCTGAAAGCAAATATTGCTATAGTTTTCACTGTTAAAAAAAAATTCAAAAAAAAAAGGAAGGGAGAATAAAAAAGAAAAATATCACTGTAAGAAACTTAACCCCTGCTTGTGGAATTTTTGCCTAGGCAAATAGGGTGAATAAGTTTTATTGGGAGTAGCTGCAAAATGATTGTCAGAAGTCCATGGGAAGGTGGAAAGATAAATGGAACGACTGTGTGAGGAAGATGGAAAAGCAATACTCTTTTACCTCATGTAACAGTTGTTGGTTCTGCACGATGTTTGAGAGAGGAAGGAGGAGTCTTATGGAAGGGTGGGAGGCTGGGAAACGACAGCCGGGATCAAAATACTGAAGAGAACAGCTTGGGATGTTGAGCTGCATAAAGAAGGATGCCCTGTGCTCCAGCCCTGCAGGCAAGGGCCACTTGTGATTGAAGTGATCATCTCTACTACACTTATGTTGAGTTGCAGGTGAAGATTTCATTAAGCTTTACATTATGATTTGAGTGTGATTTTTTTTTTCCCAGTGGCAATGCCATCTCAACAGGGATTTTAACAATGTACATATTTAGGTTTGATTACGGTGAAGTTAGGCACTTGCATGAACCATTCAAAAAGCTGAGACAGGAATAAAATGCCTTTGGAACACATAAAACAACATGTCGCTTATGTAAATGCTCTAGGTTGTCCCAGTCACTAAAAAGTCATACTCCTATCAATGAGATGGGAACTTTTTCCAGTCAGTGATTCAACCACAGTCTGTCATGTACAATGGTTGGCAAAGATGCTTCAGCACATATTACCATGTAGAGGTTAAAACACAAGCCAGTTGACAACTGGAGTAGAAAATATACTTCCATTATATGGTAGTAGTAGCAAAATTATCGTCTTGAAAGAGCCTCACAAGCAGGAATACTCATGTTAGAACTTGTACAGTCATGCATTCCAGCACTGGTTATTACCCCCTCACCTTTTTCAGGGAAACTCCAGAATAAATAAGTTTACACCTGTTCTGAGGGCAGGTCTGAAGGATATTTTCTTTAGGAGAGCAGCAAGTGCCCAAAGTGAGAACTGCCTCACTGAAGTATCTGTTAGTCAGCCCTTGCTCCTGTGAGCCTGAGGGCTGTTAGCTTTAAATGCATCAGCGGCTGCTAATTGCTGCAGTACAGCAAGAGGAGAGAGTCAGTCTCCAGAGCACTGCTGTAAGATAAATAGTAATGCTGATTGTGGTGTGTGAAATAGCTAGATGCCAAATATACACTAGGATTTACCTGCTTTGCGAGTGCTAAGAGGATGGAACTTGTCAGCTTTTTTTTGTTTGTTTTTCTTTTTGTTTTGGCTATGATTCTGGCATTAACTAGGAGAGGAAAAAGTTCACTGTGTTTAACCCTGACTCTCTCAGCATATGTAGATTTATGTAGTTTTACTTGGAAAGTGGTGTGTGCAAAGAGCCATAATTCTGGAATTTATGGTTTTATTTCCCCTAGGAAATGCCTATCCTTGCTGATTGTTGGGTCATGGTAAGAGCTCACCTCTACTGCTATAATTCATTCACTGAGCAAATAAGGATAAGTCCTTTAACTGTCTGCAAGTCCTAAATGAGCCTGGACTGATTTTTGTGCGAAATTCTGCTATCCCCCAACATGAGAAGGATGTGAACCTGTTAGAGTGAGTCCGGAGCAGGACCACGAAGATAATCAGAGGACTGGAGCATTTCTCCTGTGAAGACAGGCTGAGAGACTTGGAGCTGTTGAGGCTGGAGATGAGAAGGCTCCAGGGACACCCTGTAGCAATCTTCTTGTACCTAAAGGCGGCCTACAAGGAAGCAGGAGAGGGACTTTGTACAAGGGTACGCGGTGATAGGACAAAAGGTGATGGCTTTAAACTGAGAACAGAAATTTAATGTAGATATTAGGAAGAAATTCTTTATTGTGTGGATGGTGAGACACTGGAACAACTTGCCCAACTGCCCATCCCTGAAAATGTTCAGGGCCAGGTTGGATGTGCCTTATTTTTGACAGAAAACTTTTGAAGTTGCTCTACTGTGTACAGATTTAAAAGCTTGACTTCACCGCTGTGTTTTACAGTCTTGACTTATGTTGTTTCTGAACTGTCTGGAGAAAACATGATAAATATTTTTCATTACTATATCCAAGTATAGTCCTGAAGGATTTCTTTTGTCATCGGGTTGTTTTCAGGAATATTGCTGACTGAATTGTATAATGTTAGGTTGATGCCATGGCTTTCTACAATCAAATACTGTCTTGCTGAATAACTTGGGGTTAAAGTTAACTTTGAGAGTAAAAACATGCAATAAGTTGTAGATTTGGTCTGGTTTCTGCTTTGTCCTTATATTGTGTTTGAATGAGTCCTGAAGCTCAGGCTGTAGTGTTTGGCAGATTGCTTCTGAAACAACAACTAGAATAAAATCAACCCAGGTTTCTCTGAGTCAAAATGAGCCCTGGCCACTGGGGAAAGCTCTTCTCAGCAGGCTGGATAATGTCGTCTCACACTGTTCCTGGGAGGAATTAGGGAAGGAATTTAGATACCTTCCTGTATCAAACAGTTTTCTAATGGGCCTTAAAAAACTGCTTTACTTGTTACTGTTATCTCTTTAGAAAACAGTTCTTGATACTTGCAACTTTGTCACTGAATTTCCCATATTTTTAAGGGCTGGATTCTCAGCTCTGCCTACCTGCACTGCTGAATGAGCCATATAGACAGTCTGGGAAGACTCTTGTGTCTGGGGTTAAATCCCACACTTGCTCCATTCACTGCTGCTCTAAGGGATCAATTAAAGAAGGTTTTACTTTAATCTACAGCCGACTCCAGCCCCTAGGCATGCATGCATTTGGGTATTCTTGGGCACATACAGGCTGTACCTAACCTAGCATATAAGAGATCTGAGTATGAAGTAAAATGAATTTGCATTTCCAAATTTGTCGTCTTTGCTAATTAGCATAGCCGCAGGCAAACTGAGATAGGTCTTTAAGGAAACCTAGAGAAAATCTCAGAAGGCACAACCATTAGAGAGGCTGTGTCATTCCAGCTAATCAGGGTTTAATTTCCCTCCCCTCCACTTCCTAACCTATAAACTGAACTGTGCTTGTGGATAATGGTTTTAGAAGTCAACCTGTAGTCAAGTACATCTTGGCAAAAGAAATCAGTGTCTGTGAAATACTGTCTATTTGGGAGATCACATTTCTGGATATGTAGTCTTGAAAGTGCAGCAATTACATATTCAACAACCAGTTACTGTTACCTGGCTGCAATACTATAATACACTGACTTTAATTCTGTCTCTTTATATTGCCTGCCTACTTCAAAGCCTGTTGTTTTAAGGCAGCATAGAACACCAATTGATCTGAAAGTGATTTGGAGTCTTTATGCTCAACTGGCGCACAGGAAATGACCATAAATGTGTCATTGAAATGGGAACTTTGTGCATGTTTTTTTCCAGAAAACTACACAATGTATAAGTGATTAATTAGATCTGATGCACACTTTTTCTTTATGGAGCAGCTGTCCATCATAACTAGTGTTATTCAAAGCAGTTCTCTGATGATGAAGCAATAGTATTTGGAGGATTCTCTGATGCTAGGTGACCCATAAACCAGCTGTACCTATCACATGGACCATTAAACAGGAGTGGAGAGGATGCTTAACTTCAGTAAGATGTGTATTGCTTTGTGGGCTGTCAGCCTACAGAAGAGATCAAAAAAAAAAGTACATGAAAAAAGCTACTGAATAATGCAACAGGGAAAAAAAGTTCTCTGCATGTGCAACAAACATGGGCACAAAATCTGTTTCCAGATCCCACCTTCCTGTTTGTCACCATATGATGTTTCCATGTTTAAGTGTCCCCATCACATCAGCTGAGCAGTCTAACTTTTTAGGTTTGATCCAAACTTCCTCTGTGGCCTCAGTGCTGTCTTTGAGGTCCAAATACTCCAAAGTGTTTGAAGACTTAATGGGCTTGGGACAATCTGAGCTCAGTCTTCATTCACTCTTCATCCAAATGGCACAGGACCAACATTAGCTATTGTTTCCCTTCACCTTTCTTGGCACAGGTATAGTAATGCTTGCTGTTTCCAGTGCAAACTGGAAGCTTTTCACTAAGGAAGACTCCCAATATTTGCTATTCTCTTCTGCTTGCCAACAGACAGTAACTAATGCTTCTGGAGACTGTGATTTTTCCTGTTCCCTCTGGTATCTATCCTGCCTGTATTCCTGCAGTCTCCCCAAGGAGGACAACACACAAATTTGGATTTAACTCTGGCTGCTATATGACAGGTTCAAGCAAATGTTCAGACTGCTTGAGTAGTTCCAGATGCAAGGACTGCCTCCTGTTAAAATATATAATCTGCAAATGACCAGTGGGGTATGGAATTGACTGGGCTGTCTCACTGGGCCACAATTAGACAATAAAACAATACCCACAGAAAGAGGAAAAAAAATTAGAGTTGTTTCAGGATTCTCTACTGTTGTTCTGGCTGTAATCTGCTCCTCCACATACTCCACTCATCTGTCCTGAGCTGACTGCACAAATTATGACCTTCTATTTCTCTAAGCAGATTTCAATAGATAACTGCATGAAAAGCAGTGTGGAAGGTGCATGACATTCCTTTCTGTGTGTTGACTCTAAGAATTAAAAAAACCCTAGATCCTTTCCAATACATCTTCAGCTGATGGAAACTGGAAAAAAAATGCCCCAGTTTGCTATGTCTGGTAATCTGGCATGGAATATGAGCACTATTTCATCCCAGCTATCCTGCTTGCATATTCATTTCATGCTGAAAAGTAGAATGGACTCTTTTCTTTCATTGGAATGACTGTATGCAATTCCCAGTTCTGGCAAAAGCAGTGATCAGTTCTTTAAGTGTCTGTAGTTGTGTTTGATGAAAGTGAGAATAATCTCATTCTCCACAACTGACCTGTCCTGTTCCTGCTGAGAGCAAAGAAGAGCAGAAGTGGTTTGTGCTTTCCCCCAGACATACATTTTTGTGTTAAAGCAATATCTTGTATTGGTGTCGCTTTCACTGTTCCCCTTCTCTATAATCACCAGACCAGGCTGTATCTGGCCTTGTGATACTGTAATATCAAATGATGTTGGTTCATAAGATACTTAAGTGACCTCGCTTGTTGCCTGAAAAGGGATGTTTGATTTCTGTGGTCACCTTCTCAGATCCGTGACAAAACCTATAGCTCAACAAGAAATACTTTCCCTACTACTCAGAGACAGGGAATGTTTTGCTTACCATGTCAACAGCCCTGCTAAATAATTTCCAGCATAGCTGGAGCAATTGGCAAGCTTGGTGGTTTGTGCTCACTCCTGGCACCTCTTGATAAGCAAGAAGATTTGTAGTTTAGAAACTCTGTGTAAGTCAGATGTGTATAAGTGTTATGACTGACTTAAGTGCTCATGTAGAGTGGTTGGACAAATTGTATAAAATGTGTAAAGCATATAAATGTAATTTTATTAAAACCTAATCCTTTCCCTAAAGGAAACATAGCTTTGGATATCGTACTATAGGCATCACTATAACTATACAAATGTGTTTTGACTTAATTGTGACTGTATTTCTAAAAAAATACCCCTCAACTTTGTGGATTAAAAAAACCAACACGCATAGACACACATACAAAATAAACCAAACCAAAAAAAACCAACAATTTTTTTCTAATAGCTCCTCTAAATGACTTGAGGAGGAAGTTGTAAATAATCAGCTAGATTGTTAGCATCATGTGAATACACATTGCTCTGCAATGTGGCAGGACAGGCAAAATGACGCAGTGGATAACTAGGAGGCCTGGTAATATACTTTTATTAGATTTCCTAGATCTGAGTTGATATTTCAGTCACCTTGGCTGAAGAGTGACACAGCATGCCTAATTTAATGTAAGCTACGTAGCTGTAAAATGTCAACAAAACAATGATGATTCAGCGCTCTCATTCTAGCTAATAAAAGTTAGGCTTTATAGTGAGCTTTTGGGGGTTTCGGCATTTCGGAGGGTTTTTTCAAAGGAACACAACAAAGGAGCTCTTCCAGTCAGTCAAGGAACAAACAAAAAAAAGTTGCATCAGACTTTTCTGTATAACTGCTCTGGAAAGAGTAAATGGCCACAGATTAGTTAATACAGATTTGTATCCATTTTATTAGGTTAGAAAAAGATGTTGTTCAAGTGAAGCAACTCCGCTGTGTGAGTGGTCTGAAATCAGTTTTGAATGTTACCTTGTGATTTCTTGTTTTGGAAAAAAAAAAGTTTTTAAGCCGAATCCCAGTGTAGCAGTAGTCAGATCCCTCAAAGGGAACTGTCCATAATTTCTGTAGCCTTAGAGGGGGCAGTCAGTGGCTGTTAGATCAGTTAATCCATTTTGAAAATTTGCTGTTGCATGTCCCACAAGGAAGCATAGCCTAGAGTCAAACCCATGTCCTGGCCTATGCTGGAAGTGAGCAAGCAGCTCTGTGGGACCTAGCTGCCTTCTTGGGTTACACCACAGCAAGCAGGTTTGAAGATATGGAATGTTTTAGCAAGTTCTCACTTGCTTTTTGTTTCTCCCACTATCAGGAGTCACTCCTTGTACCAGCACTGACAGTGATCTAAGACAGAGCAGCCACAGACCTGCACTGCACTCCTCGGGCTGATCTGCCTGAGGGGTGAGACACCTTTTCAGCATTTGGAATATTTTTTGTGTAGATCTCTTTTCAGGAATGGGTGTAACATCCACTCTTGTCTTGTGTGGAATGAACTGTCTGCCTGGAGGTAGATGAAGGGATTGGGGAAGGGATCCTTCAGCTGTGTTGAGTTACCTGTCTGTACAACCCGGGTAGATCTGCATTCATTTTTTAAATCTTCCCCTCACTAATTACCCCATCTGAATTTCAACACCCAAAGATGAAAGTCTTCATAGTTTATTACAGCTCACAGGTCTGTCTAGTCCAGACATTTAATTTTGCTTTAGTGTTCACACTTACGGCCAAAATATCTGACACTTGAGTTTTTTTCAGGGTAAATTTATTGTATATTGAAAAATGTAGTCCAACATGGTAATGCTGAAACTATGCATGATTTGGGAGTTCTTTTGTACTGCTACAGGAAATTCTCCCTGTCTGTGTTACTGTTTGGGTTTTTAAGTAGGTTCCCATAAGGCAATATCTGCTGGTGTCCTTTGAACTGAATTTGTGCCTGAGATACAGCTCAGTAAGCTTCACGCTGCATGGCACAGAGTTTATACACCATTCCATGTGCTACCATGTTGCCTTGCATATTCATAGCTTTTAACACCTTTTGGGAGAGGCAGGTTTTTTTATGGAATTGGTGGCATCAGAGCTGTCCCAGGCCTTTAAATACTTGCTGATTTGAGATGGTTCTGCAGTATTACCAGTACTGGTAACAAATTAAAACACTTTCCTGTATATGTACCATTATTAAGGGGACTTCATTTACTTTCTTTCAATGACTTCCAACTGTGTTGCTCTCACCATGCATTATCCATGTGCAACCTTGTAAATAGCTTCTAGTTCTTACAGCACTGATATAAATCAGAAGGCCATTTTCTCTGGGGGACTTCAGCCTTAAGCTCTACAGCTTGTTTTGAAATGAAAACCGTGTTCAATTAAGGTGATTTGTTTGCTGCACAAAGATTTAAGTGTCTCATACTGCCATTTATAGAGAGGCAGAGCTGGGAGGATATAAACACAGCATGAATATTTCTTGTGTGTTCTGCCTTCCACTTCCACCTATCTCTTTTCCAGATATCTCCAGCTGAGATACAGTCTGCTGGAAGTGGGGTGTGATGAGAGTGCTACCAACAGTGTAGGCTGTGAGATGATCTATTCATAGATGATTTTGTTCACAGAGGTGGAGAAAAGACTAGGGTGCATCTCACACACACTGGCTTGAAGTTTAATTCCTAAATAAATAACCTTCTTTTCAAGACAGCTTGCTAGATACGAACCAATGGAAAAGTGGAGCAGGAAAAAAATGTTCCTGAACCAGTATTCTTGGCCTTAAGTGGGGATAAAATATATAAAATTGCTTTGAACCAAGATATTGTCTTAGGGGTTTTTGTGTGTCATTCACAGAAGGAGTTAGAAGGATATTTGGCAAAGAAAGCTCAGAGTGCTCTGTGTTTTTGTATTCTCGTGGTCCCATATGGGTCCACCCATAAGGTTTCTGCAGGGACTGTCAGCAGCTTAGCTCATTGCCCTGTTTTGGGCAGCTCAGCCCCCTGCACTGGCCTTGCTCTGTATCCCTCTGGAAACTTCTGGCTCTCATCCCTGTAAAACTGGTCAGGCTGTCACCACTTCCAGATGGAGTCCCAATAACAAATCTTATTTTGCTGAAAAAGGTCAAAATTCTCTTTCTGCAAAGAGGCCAGGAGGACAGAAATGCTCCTCCTGCCATAGGGTATATCAGGCCTGTGACATGCTGTGGGATGGGGAGACACATCTGGCATGGATCCCTGACATTTTTTTTTGCTGCATGGGTGACTTTTCACACAATACCATGAAGATTAACAGAAGGGAATCCCACATAGTTTCACTCAGACCTTTTGACTTTCAGCAACCCTACTCTTGATTCTGTGTGTAAGCTTTTTGCTTCTCCTGCTGCAGTTGGGCTTTTTTCTCTGTTGTCCGTGCCTCTGTTCCATTAGTGCCACAGTGAATGACTGCTCTGGAGTAGGGAACAGGGAGTAGGGCCATGGTATCTTCCTAGAGTAACCTGTCACAGGTGTGATCTCAGGGCCAGATCCTCAGGAACTGGCAAAGCAACAAACCCTGAAGGGTTTCCCACCCCCGTTACACATAACCTGTGGGATTTACTTCAGGTTACATTTTGTTTGGTCTCAAACTTCCTAACTCAACAAGTTTTTTGGAATTCTCTCAAGGAAAACCATCACATGAGACTTTACTTGCTCTACCACAGGATGCAGTCTGAGACATTCTCTGAAGTGCCACGTGAAGATACCCTCAGGTAGATGAGGGTATCACTTGAGTGCACACATTCACGTCCCTGCTGTCAGTCCTCATGCTGAATTTGGACAGCATTTGTTGTTTTGTGTCATGAAGGGAAAAGTGAAAGACTTAATGCCAAAGTTTTATCAGCTCATCCACAATAGGCAAGGAATGATAAGGAAAAAAGAGCTGAGAGGGCACAAAGAAAGCCTAGTAACAGGAAAAGGGAGAGAAAATCAGATCAGGACCCTGACATGGAAAGGTGATGAGGCCTGAAGACCCAATTGCAAGGAGGGAATTATGCATGAAGAGGCTGTGAAAGGTCTGCATAGCAAATGACTCTTTCAGCGACTGGTGTAGAGAGGTCACGGTGTAGGAGAAATGAAGGCTGCACAGATATGGGGTGAGGGAAAGAAGGAAAGGCTAGGAAATCTCTCGTCTGCAAATTTCTCAAAGTGGAGGGTGTACCTTAAGAAAGTATTACTACAGACTTGCCTTGCTCTTAAGCTTTTCCAGTCATCCACTGTTGGCCCCATCAAATATGTTTTTCCTTCACTTGAGGAAGTGGTTATAACTTGGCATATATGGAGAAAAAACCAACAATTTCCCTCACAAGACGAGAAAGGGGATGACTGGTCAGGTATCAGCAGAGAAATGAAGACTATTAAAATGTGAGGACTATTAAGGTGTGAAGATGGTGATACTGGAGGGGGAAAGTACACAAATGGGTGGTAGGATACAGAAGAGAAGCACGCATGATGGGCAGATTTATGGACATGTTTCTGTCCGTATGTTGGGAGTAGTGCAGCTGTAATATTCAGCTACACTGCTGAATATTCAGGTCACTGTTGCAGTCCTGTTTTTCCTCCTCTTGCTGTCTCCCTTTGCTTTATGTCTCTGAATGTTTTCTTTGACAAAAGCAGCCAGCCTGCATCTGGGGGAAATGGGAAAAGCAGCACACTGGCCTTTACAGCCAGGGATGTTCTCGGGTGCTTCTTATACTTTTATCCAACTGTGCAGCACTCTGTAGCTAACAACAAAACTGAATCATAGCAAAATTAATTGCTGATACAATGTAAGGGAACACATCACTTACACATGCAATTTAAACACTGAAGGTTTTTGCAGAGGGAGGAGAAAAGCAGTGGTGTGCACAGCTCTGTGTCTGTAGAGCTGTTCCAACACTGTTTCAGCCTGAGTTGTTCCAAATCCTTTGGGTACATGTTCAGCTTTTTCACAGTTGTGTGCACACTTGATTATTGTGTTCGTGCAAATCTCCAGTTGAGAGAGAGAGTCAGTAATTCCAGCAAAGCAGGGCAAAACTGGTAAACTGTGGGAGTCTTGACAAGGCCGTTTGTTGTCATAGTCTCAGGAGGCTGATTGTGGTCTAAGACTAAAAGGGCACAGGAGAGGGAGTAGGGGTAGAGAAGGAACATGTGAAAAGAGTTTATTGGGGAAGTGCACAGATAGATAAGAAGCTGCCTTATAACTAACCAATAGAATTATTATAGAATTATTAACTACTGTGTGTTGAAGGTAATTAGGATCCTGTAATTAAATATGTATTAGACACATGAAACTGCTATTTTATCTTTCTGTAGATGTGATAGATGTGAGTTTAATTAATATGTTTCTGTGACATTTCGCTGTCCAGATGAGTCATGGTGTTTATGTATATGTGTATGTATATTATCTCTGTGTGTGTGTGGATAATCACTTGGCATTCACATGGCCAAAACTGCCAAACTCCAGTCAGGGACTGGAGGAAAACCTGTAGGGTGCTAGAGGGAGTTTGTAGAGACCTGAAGGGAATTTCCATACAGCATAAAACTCCTGCCCCAGGGGAAGTATCTGGGCATTCCCACCTGAACCTGAGAGTACATTAACCCATTGAACTCAGTGTTTTGTGGGCTTCCCTCACCCCTGAAGGGCCAAGACTCTGACCATCACTTTGACCAACAGACATTGAAATTGCAACAATCAAGTCTTGTCGGGGGATCCACAGGTGGTCACTGTACACCTTTCTACTCTTATCCTGTGTGTCTCTTTCTTTCTTTTCCCTTATACATTTTCTTAAGTGTTATCCTTATGCTTTTATGCTGCTGCATTCCTAACCAAAATGGCTACATTTTCAAATTTGCCAAGTGCCCTATTCAAGCTCAATGTTCTAAAGTGTGTAAGCAAAAGTGTGTTATTGAACCTCCTGAGATTTTTGTTGTTTCTTCTGCACACTGCCCAGAGTAAACCAAACAACCTTCCCCTAACCCACTGATCCCTTGTCCGGCTACCTAGAGACTAGAGAAGAGTAAGGGAATAAAGGAAGGTATTTATTTGAAAGGCCTTCAAGGTACACCCTGGGGAGCCAGAGGCTGCTTCCAAAATGGATGCCAAGATGGATNTAATTTCTTCAATTTCTCCACCTCTCTCGTGGCCCTAGTTTACACCTTTAGGCCTAGGACAATCTGAGTGTCCTTGAATAGCAAGCTCAGAGAGGCTTTGTTGTGTCTGTCTGGCCTAAGAGAGCAGCTAACAGGCTACAAGAAACTTCAGAGTTACAGATGAGGCAATACAGAATTTGAAAAGTATAAAAGTTAAAACCTAAGGCATCACCACCAAGCAGACCTGGACATAACAATAGTAGTACTTCTATACTGATGTATATTCTCTCTTCAAAAAAGTATAGATGCCTTCAGCTTTTGGCAGCTGCCTCTAAAACCTGAAACGTTTGAACAGCAATTTCTAAGAGAAGGAAAATCCACTGTCCATCTCCAAGTTTGCTGAACAATTCTGCTTATTGTCAGGCTTTGGACAAAGGAAAATGACAGAAAACAAGAGATTTTCACTACATATTTGTCCCCAGAATTAAATTATGGTCTGTGGAGTGCTGTAGTTCTCTTACCCTTCTGGTTTTACTGGCATGGCAACTGTAACTGCACAGCAGAATTCAGTATACCTCTCTGAAGCATTACTAATTTAAAAACCAGGGTTTTACAGGATACCTTTGCATTCATATGTCGTACATCTTCACATATATGTCTAGGAGTACACACATACCTAGATCCACACATTCTGCTTGGTTTTATAAATATAGTTTTAGAATAGTCTCACACACTGACCAAGAAAACTACCACAAGACCCAAGGACTTGTTCAGCTTTTTCTGTAGCAATGTTTTCTTTCAACAGCTTGACCTTTAGGGGCAGAGTATAGCCCCCTGATAAGGGAAAGGAAAATAAATTACACAGAAGCATTGCTGGCTTTCAGCATGAACCATTAAAGCTCTAACATTTTAAGCAAATAACTTAAACACCACTGTCCAAAGAGAAAATAATTTGGTCATGTCTTATGACATTTCATGTCACATTCTAACTTAAAAGGCAGCTGTTCCCTAATATTGATGAGAGCACAGCAAGTTTGGTGCAACCCTTGTGCATAAGCAGCTCCTGTCAGCTGTTCTGTAGCAGGTGTCAAAGCATTCAGTGACATCCTTTGCAAAGGGTAAGTGAATTCTGAACAAGAGTCCCAGCTCTGAATCTGCCCGAGGCAAGCCAAGGACAGGATGAGAAGGCCAGCCCTGGGCAGCGCAGGTAGCTGGCAGCTCTGTGCTCACAGCCTGAAACAGCTAATGAGAGCAGCTTTGGAAGGACTTTGCTATGGTCCAAAGAAGGCATAAACATCCCCGCACAGGAATGTTTCTGGAATGTTTAATGCCATTATTCTACGCGATCCTTCTAAGATAAAATGAATCAGTCTAGGAGGGCTGCCAGAAAATGAACATGACATTATTGCTTCCTTTGTACAACAGTAACCGAGGGGATACCAGGGGGGTCTATAAGGCGATTGTGCCATTTAATGTCAAGTCCCATGGTTATGAGTTTGTGCTGCAGATTAGCACTCACTGATTCCAAGGCTGCTGTAATTTGGTGGGGGATAGTCCATTTCTACACCACAGATGGCCTAATGTCCTGCCAGCTAGTTTGTCATTGATTCTTGGTTTGTTTTCTTCCGAGAGATAATGATGGGTGGCAGGATGGGGATTGGGGTAACAAGGTGACTCCAACAATAAGCAAAGATCAGGTTTGTGACCACCTGAGGAACCTGAATATGCATGAGTTAGCCCAGAGTGCTGTGGGGATTGGCTGATGTAATTGCTAAGCCACTCTCCATGATACTTGAAAAGCCATGGGAGTCAGGTGAAAGCCCAGGTGACTGGAAAAAGGGAAACTTTGTACCCACCCTTTAAAAGGGTAGAAAGGAGAACCCTGGGAACTGTTGAGCTGTCAGCCTCACCTCCCTACCTGGGAAAATCATGGAACAGATCCTCCTAAGGCTCATGCAGGACAGGGATGAGATAAAGTCCTGCCTGACCAACCTCACGGCCTTCTGTGACGGAGTGACTCCATCACTGGACAAGGCAGGGGCTACAGATGTTTATTATTTGGACTTTACAGAAGTCTTTGACAGGGTCCCCAACAACATCCTTTTCTTTAAATGTGGTTGGTTCTTCTACTAGTAGACTTCACTTTAAACTGGAAGCTTTTGCCGAAACTAAGAAAACCAATAATCTTCCTTTTATTAAATTATAAAACAAACTTTAGTGAACAAATATTTCCTTTAAAATAAAAGGTACCCTTCTTCGTTGCATTTTCCTGGTAAAAATGACTTCATTAGTATTATTGCACCATTTTTAATCATTAAAATTTAATAACATTTGTTGATGAAACAAGGGAAGCTAAATAAATTTTAAAATAATTCAACACTAACTTACTCTCACTAATATATGAAGCTGCTTCATTGCTTTCTAGAATATTTTGAGCTTAATTCCTAAAGGCATTTCAAGATTTTAGGCATTTCAAGAGTTCTCTCGAATTCATTTAACTAGGAGTTTTTATCTTTCATTTAGTCCTCACTTTGTGGCTGGAAGAATCTCCTTAGGGAAAGGAAAATGGAAAACTTTATTGTTCTGTTTCTGTCATCACCCAGACTCCAAATGAGATTGTGGATCTCTGTGTACTGGTTAAGTGGGGAAAAAGAGTCACATTCCATTTTCATGTATTAACTGAGGGGATGCTTGTTTTTCTGTGGTCCACACACTAAAATATTTACAGTGGAATTTTTAGAGGAGGACACCAGCACATCTTTAATAAAAGAAAAGGGTCTAATATCACCAAAATCCTCCTCCTTTCCTGCATATAGAAAGTAAATAAGGTTTTGGAAAGGAGCAAATTTTTTTTCTGGTTAGAATATCTGAAAGTGTTTTTGACTTCCTTGATTTTCAGAGTTAGTTCTTAAAAGAGGTCTTTACTGGCAGTCAGAATAGTGTGTAGGCTAGGAAACAGGTACATGCTCTTGTGTGCTAAGGGAAACTCGGATTTTCTAGATACCTGGAGTTACAGATGTCTAACAGGTGCTTCTATTCCAACTCAATTCCCTTTGCAGCAGAAACAGAGAGTCTACACTAAAAATGTCATTTCGTTGAACCAATTTGCTCAGTTGCACCAATGTTTTCACTAAGAAAACTTGTCACACAAATTTTTATTTAAAACAGACCTATGTTTATAGTTTCAAGAAAGTTAATAACATTGTGACTTCTAGAGAATAAATAATAACCCAGCTCATTTTCTCTCATAGCTGTCAGATGATGCAAATATAGCTTGGCGTTGTGAAATGATTTTACAATAAATAGTTTGTCTGTATACCAACTTTTTAGGCAACCACAGGATTAGCTCACATCTAAATTTATGCTATCGTTCACCATAGTTGGTTATTTTAGGTGATGCTTGTGTTTTACTGTATTAAAAGTATTCTTTTAAATTAAACAAAGAGCTGCTTAGTAATCTGTATTTATCTTCTAATTCTTTAAAGGATTTCATTAAAATATGTAGTCTCTTTAATAAACATCTTCAAATAAGAGATCATGCACAAATGTTGCCATATTGGTTAAAAAAGGGCAATACAAGATGTTTTCAAAAAGACCTACTTATTAATTGACTCTCCTGTGCTGTTAGTAATCAGTTGTGTTGCTTGTTTACAGAACTTGGGTTCCTGTTTGGCAGGATTTGCAGAGTTAGCAGAGTACATTTTCACTTTATGTAAAGCAAATAGGGATGAAAATTGAGGTAACACCACAAGGTTGTTACATTAACTGGGAAAACTGAGTCTACTAGCCGGGCCTGAATTTAGTTCCCTGGAGTCTGACAAACACTTCTAAATTAAAGACAATGTAATGTAAAATTGTAAAAATTTAGAGGGACTGAAAGGCATTTTGCTTATATTATTTAAAGCCAGTGGCAAATTAACAATTGTCCTTCTGGCATCCAGGACAAGTGCTGCCTTGTTCCAAGTGTTGTATTCTAGAATACAAATAATTTGGTAATTTTAACAAGTTACCTAATTTCCATGCAGGCAGTGTTAGGCCTTCATCAGTGCTTTGAAGCATGTGCCTTGTTTTCTGTTTAGACAAATCTAAAGTCTTGTGCACTAGAGTTCTGGGTATCCTCTGAGGGTGTTGAAGTGACATTTTCACTTCTGTGAACGCAAGATGTGGCAAAGTGTCTACAGGTGGCAGCCCCTTGCAGCCTAGGAAGGTCCTCCACAATAATTCTTCAATGAAACATAAAACATTAGCAGAGTTGTGATGTTGACATGGCTGTGACACCATAAAAACTGAAGAATTAAGTCATAAAATCTATGGCTCTCACCTCAGGCTTTTCAATTTCATTATGAGGAGACCTCTTGAATTAAAATAGTTTGAAATGAACCTCTGCTATGTCCAGAAGAGTAGATCATCCAGAACTAATGACTACTAGTCTACTGGATATTGCTGCTGCCAAACCTTTCAGCCTGAACTCTGGGTCTCTTCAGAATGTATTTTACAGCTGACTGCTAATACAGTCATTGCTTTGTCAAGGGCCCATATCCAGGGCTTTCTATGGAAGTGTCCAAACACACTCATAAAGGGCCTGCAAATGCATTTGGTGATGATTCTTCTGAGCAACTTTATTTATTGACTTGATATTGCAGGAACATTTCATTTGGCATTACTAACAGGTATTTTATCTGATTTTCCTCTATTTTCCTTTTGGTTAACAAAGACAATTCTTATACTTTTAAATCAGGAATTAAAAACTCATCTGCAAAGACCTGTGCTTCTTCCAAATGGCTGTAACCTGCCACAAAAAAATCAAAGCCAAAAACTAAATTTTTTTTCCTAGGACATCATGGTAGATGCCTGTCACACAATTTGAAGGAAAACCTTCTACAAAGTGATGTTATCTTAGTACTGCTAATCCAATACTATATAATACAAGCCCCTGTTTCAGAGAAAGTGATAAATTGCAGCTTATGTGTCTGAAAACTTTGACAATTAATCTAACATTTGATTAAAGCTAAATATTAATATTTTAAAGCCAGATGTTTAAGTGCATAGTGATAAAATAACTGGGTGCCTGGATACAAAGCAGATAAAAAATAGGTTTCTTTTTCATGGATCTTAACAGGTATTGAGTGCTGCTGGAAATGTGGCCCCACTGGGGATAGTAAAAGGCATTTACCATCTGGCCCATGAAGATATACAGAGTGCCCTGGGAGGCTGGGAAGATCAGGTTTTTCTTTCTGTCTTAGGCTTTGGGAAAGTACCTGCATTGCTTGTTAATATACTTGCCATCTGCAGAGCCAGGACAGGGAGAGGGACACGACTATTTATCCTCCTGCTGGTGCTGGGGAGGGGACAGTGGTCTTGATCTCCTGGTGTGGTGGTGCTATGCACAAAATGACCTAGGATGAAAGGCTGTCTCTTTCATCTGTAGTGGACTGTGTGTGTTTTCTCCAAAGAGGTGATGTCCTGCAACAGGACATAAACAGGATTGAGGTGTGCTGAATGATGACTTCATGTGTTCTGTACACTCCACTCAGGTTTTACTGAGTCCACTGGTTTGCACTAGAGATGGATATCAAACAACTGTGGCATTTAAACTCATCTGAGATGGGAATTTATAAAAAAAAAGTAAAAAAAAGTGAGACAAGGTAGCATGTACAGCTTGCCTGTCAGAAAGGAGCTCTGTTAGAAGAGCTCTGTGTCTGTCAGTGCTCCAAACCATGTAGTAATGAAGAAGGTATAAGTGGTGAACATGGATGGAGAGTTTGCTGTACCGTAACAAACTGTGTGAGTTTTGATCTGGAAAGTTCTGAGGGCCTAAGCAGTGCTGCACGGGTGAATTTGAAAGTAAAGCAGTAAAACAAGCCCACTACTGGCAGACATGCCCTACAGTGATTTACATCTCCACTGGGGAAAGCCTGCAAACTGCAAAAGGTTGAAGATCACGGCTGCAGTAGGTACTAGTCAGCTTAGGAAGAGTCTCTGCCAAGGGTTTGGCATGTGACTGACTTTGTGTCTCCACTCCAGGCCTCCTACCTGAGAGCTACACAGGATGTAGCATCCATGTTTNTTCTGGGCACTCTGCCAAAGTCCAAAAACCGTCTAGCAGGGTCTCAAACCCCCCTGAACCGTCATAGAAATATTCTGGGCTGCCACATGGTCCTTTCCACCTGACAGTGTCTTCCTGTTCAGAACATTCCTGGGATTAATATTCCTACACTGTGCTGCTCCACACCCCCTCTACAAGATTTACTTCACTGTCAGCTCACTCACTGCCCATCTGTGGTGAAAAGTTCCTTGGATGACAACAGGAAATGTCATCAAAAATACACTGAAAGCACTGCAAATGGTTCAAGATATATCAATTTGCTCATGGATTATTTACATTATTCTCAACAGCTCAGCCTGTGATTAGGTACTTTTACATTTTTTTTCCTAGTATTCATTTAGACTTTTGTCTGGTGGACATTCCTATGATGTCCAGCTGCCCTTTCATCTCAGCATTCTTGGAAGATCCAATATACAGGAAGGGTAATACAGCTTGGTGGAAAATATTTTGTATGGACAGAAGACATGTGAAAGAAGGGGACAAACAGCTGATACCAAATATGTGTCCTTTAGTTTGGTCAAGGCACTGGATCAAGTTTGTCTGAAAACTTTCCACATTTTGCAGAACAGTTTTCACTTGAAATACTGATATTTTTTTTTAAGCTAATGCAATATTATTTGCACTTTATAAAACTATTTCTGAGATGAATTGCAATTTTGGGAGGTTTTGTGTATGTTTTAGAGTATCATTACATTGGCTGTCCAAGAAAATAAGTATTTCACCCAAATGTAATATCTTTCCTGGGAGCTATGGTTCTATGTTCCTCATCTTTTTTACCTCGTTCAGACTTCTTCATGAGATCAATTTTTCTGTGCCTGTCTTTGATGCAAATGTCCTGTTGCTATGACTGGAATTCTGCCTGCAAAAGTCAACAGCAAATGACACTCAAGCCATCTTGGTTCATCAGATGCCATGTGGCAGCTTTCTGAAATGACTGCTTCAATTTTCAAACTAATTGGGGGTTCAAACTGTCACTGGAAAGAAGAAATTTCTGTTCTGTACATGGAGAAGCAATTATTACTTTTTCCAAATGGTTTTAGTGGCATGAAAGCTGTACAAGTCATTTGGATTGTGACAGCTATAATTCTTAGAGAACCCATTAGCTCGTATGATGAGACACCTCTCCCTCCCCCCCCCTTTTTTTTTCTCCTTTCAGAAGATGTCCATAACAGTTTGTGGCAGTCTGGCTGAACCAGACTTATCTCTAAGGGAGAGTGTTAGCAGGCATTTTTCAAAGGTTTCTTTTTTCCTGAGAATGTGACCTTTAACACAGGCTCCTCATTAACTGCAGTCATTTAACACAAAATGCCAGTAGCAGGGTATTTTTTCCAGTTACCATAGCAATATCATAGGATATCAGATGGTGTCAATAAACAAAACTCCACTGAAACATCATCATTTTTGAGCCACCTCTATTAAGACAATTTAGTTTATCTAAGATCAGGTGGTGATGAGTTCAGCTTGTATTTTTGTACCTTCATGTGACATTTGGTTGGTTTGTGCATGTGTGGCCCTTATATTGCTTGCCTACACATCCTCCTACTCCCCTCAAGGGCTGCTGTGCTAAAGTGGGTTTGTAAAATCTCATCACTCCCCCTCCCCTTTGGCCACCTGAAATCTCTGCAGTTCTCCTGCCCGATGGCAGGGAGTGTTGTGGTGAGGGGATACATTCAATGAGCCTTTTATTTCCCTCTGACCCTCAGCATGCTATAATTTCTTTTAACCTGGTTAAGAAATAGCTGTCTGTGCACTCCTCCAGTCCTCATATCTCATCAGGCCTCCAGGAGTCTTTACCCCTATCATGACTATACTTGTCTGTTTTGGTGTCTGTTTTGTGCAAGACCACAGACCTGCTTTTCCTTCTGGCACATAGAAGATAAAAATATCTGTAGAGTTCTCCATATAATTTACTCCTTCCAGCCTCAGTGAATTACCATCTGGAAGAAGTGAATGGAAGAGGGTTATACCTTATTTCTTGGAAGGGTTTGAGACAACACATCTTCAGCATAGGCCATCTGGCAATGTCAGTTCCTATATTGGAAAAGCTGTGCAAACATTTACAGAAGTAACCTCACTTGTTTTATGAATATTTTCCTTGCCCGTTAACTGCATCTCATGATACTTAGGGTCTCGTGGAAACAGAACTAATTAAAGCAACACTCACAAAACCCAGTGTAAATCTCACATTTCAGTGCAAGCATCCAGTACATGGATACAAAACCACAGGCAGAATTTAGGCTACTACAAAGACACAGGGGCATTTCATTTTATTTTTCTGATGTGCATGATGCTTGGAAAAAAAATCACTGAATAACTAAAACTGATACATGAGTTCTTTATAGATACTAAATGTTCTTTAGGAGAAAGTGTTTTCCTCCCACTGTCATAAGGCAATACCAATGCTCAGAAATCCTAATTAGTGATGGGCCATGAGGCAATCTTGGTATAATTTTGTGTCCACCTACTCCCAGATATCAACTAGTTCAGTTGCAAAATCGTGATGCTGAGATAATTTCTACAGACTTTTTAACAGTAGCGCAAAACACTAGAAAAACTGTGTACAGCTGCATCCTACTGCCCATGTTTCTACCATTTTCTTACCTGATACACTTCATTTTCTGTATTCTAAATGTCATATTTTCAGCTCATGGGAAAGGTATATCTGCTTTTTCCACTACTATGCACGTGCCTCTTGAATATATGGGACAGTATCACCTCTGAGACAGAGTTCATTTACCAGCTTGTT
This sequence comes from Platysteira castanea, assembly GCA_013397175.1. NCBI lineage: Eukaryota > Metazoa > Chordata > Aves > Passeriformes > Platysteira > Platysteira castanea. Next base: position 867,137 of record VYXC01006776.1, on the reverse strand, counting down.
TCCTTACAATCCAAAACTTCAGCTGAAGAACTTTGAAAAGTCTCTTGAAGTACTACCTGAATGGGAAAGTTTTGTCCATTTGTAAAAATAAAACGCTTCAATTTTGTATTCTAGAATTTTGTCTCATTGTGGACCACTGTAAACAGGGAAGAACTTAAAAGTGTGCTTGTTCAGAAGTGTGCATGACTGCAATACAATGGAGCACAGCACACAGCAATTGGAAGGAAATTCTCACACCGCACCTGCAAAGAAATCCTAATAGTTATTGTTATTAAGACTTGGGGTTAGAAATAAAAAAAGCCCATTTTTCAGGTTAGTCTCTAGATCCCCCATGTGCATTTCTTGCCTGTAGATATATGTATAAAAAAAAGCATCAATAACAAGCAAATTGCCATACAGATAAAGTGTAGTCAAAACACTCTGTTTCTGTATAATTTGATCCAGAGAAATATTTTAAATTCAATTCAAGTGGTCACAAGTTGTTTGTGTTTCTGCAGAGAAGTGCAACATTATGACTTGAGAAAGGCTTACTACTGAAAGGCTTAATAAATTCATAGTCTGAACTCGAGCTGAATAAAATACTAAACAAGTTATTCTTTCCGCAGACATACTAGAATTTTTAGTCTGCTCTTGTGTAAGCACATTTGCAAAAGTAACCTCCTTTTTTTTATATATATATATCTGCTTAACTGAAGAAGAAATAAGTTGCATTTGAGGTTTTAGATAGAGTCATAGAGTCATCCAGGGCAGGACTGAAAACTGAGCTTCAGTTGTAGCTGACTGAGTTAACTGGGACTGTCATTTATTGAATGAAGTAATTTGGAAACAGTGACACACAAAATGCTGTAACCACTTGCCAGTACCAGCCTTACACAAGTGCAAAGTTTTTTGTCAGGATTAGTTCTTCCAAAAGCAGCTAGTGTTCGATGGGAATGGCCTTTTCTTGTTACATAGGAAGACTTACAGCAGCAATCATAAAACAATGCATCATGGTAATTTTGTGGGTTTGTAGGATATAGGTTTTGAAGAAATATAAGAAATTCCTTTTTCTTAAAAAAAAAAGGTTCTGCTCCTTAATTACACTGTTTGTTACGGTTCTAGTTCACTGAGTATGTCCTCTTAATAAAGAGCTAAGACAAGTAAAACATTCTCTAAAACATTCATGGGTAAAAACCACTTTTTATGTTTCTACCTCTCTTCTCTTGTTACTTTAGCTCTTCCATGTGAAAGAGTCCCCATATGACCTTCTTTGGTGGTTCCCCAGCTGATTTAATCCCTCTTTTCAGAACCTCTTCCATCTCTTTCTCTCCTTTCTTTTTTTTTTTCTTGCCTTTCTTCAATTCAACCAGAATTGAATGGGATTCCCTCTGAGAATACAATATTCATATTATCTCAATGCATGAAATAATTTCACTATAATTTTCTGTGCAGTTTCTGTTTCACAGTCTTGGGATATAGAGTGAGAATATCTTTTGAAAAATATGACTTCACTGTATTTATTCCTTCTGGTCTCTTCTCCCTTCAACAGTCCTTTATTGAACTGTTCTGCCAGTTCATCCCACCTCCACCTCAATTTGCCAGCTGCTTCTAGAATTCATCACAACATTTTCTGGTGACTCATTTGAATATACTGCTCCCATCTGTTTCTGTGATATGACATGACTATGATAAGCAATAACATTTCTATACAGTCTTTTGGTGTTAATTTTCCTTTCAGAAGAGGTGATCTAATGCTTTGTATGACATGACAGCTGACGTGTGGCCACCAGAGCTGGGGCCAGCAGGCTGAGGGAGGTGATTCTCCCCCTCTCACTCTGCCCTTGTGAGATCCCACCCAGAGTACTGTGTCCAGCTCTGGAGCCTCCAGCATGAGAAAGATGTGGTCCGATTAGGGCAGGTCCAGAAGAGGCCATGGAGATGATCAGAAGGCTGGAGAACTTCTCCTACAAAGACAGGCTGAGAGAGCTGGGGTTGTTCAGCCCAGAGAAGGCTCTGGGGGACCTCTCTGTGGTTTTCCAGTATGCAAGGGGAACTTATGAAGAAGAGGTTGGACCTAGATGGTATTAAAGGCCTCTTCCAACCCAAGTCATTCCATGATTCTATGATGGGCAGATGTAGGATTGGAGAACTTGTTCAGTCTTTCAAAAAAAAAAGGAAACACTAAAAGTTTTCTAAGAAATTGCCACCTACAGTAAGTTTAAGATGAAGGAAAGGGAACAGCTTTTTCTGCACAATATATAAGTAAGCTGTAGAACTCCTTAAGGAACAGCTTAATAATAAATTGGTTCAGAGAGATGTAGGCTGTATCCAGTGTCCATGGGCATGATGACCTGAGTCTTTGTCTCAGAATGACAGTGTAAGCTGCTTTTAGGAGATGAGATTGCACAGGTGAGGAAGGATCAGCTATGCTTATCTTAAAGTCCAACCACACTGGCTTGGACTAATCTTTGATTTGAATAATTGGAGCTACTCTTGTGTTTTCCCATAGTGAACATGGACATTTGTACAATTTTTTTGTACTTTTGTACCTGTCTGTAAAATGGAGCAATGATGTCATGAAAATTCCCTTAAAATCTTGCAGTCTAGATGTGAGCACAAAGGCAGTGTAGACAACTATCCACTGCTGTATAAAACAAACAAAAAAAATGAGCCACAAAAATCAGACATGTAAGCTGACAACTTATTTCCTGCCTTACACATAATATTGTAGAAAATCCTCTGAGTCATAAAGATGCCACCAAATTTTCAGCCTTACAGATTGCTCAGGATGTGCCACCTGTCCTCAGATCTGTAAACATGATTCTGACTACAGAGGAGCTTTGCATTAACATAAAGATAACAGAAAAATTCTTTACACGATGCAGGACCTTTTTACATTGCCATGAGGATTGTACATTCAGATATGAACATTCACTGAAGGAGACAGGCTGTATACAGTTTTCATATAAAAAGTGCTTTCATATAGTCTGCTAGCCTATAGACAATATCCAGCTGACTGTATCACTTTATGCCAAGGAAAGTTTCAGCATGTGCACACCTCTTCCTATCTTCTTTCCCCAAAGAAATCAATTTAGATGGATGCTGAAATGAATAATTTCATTGGGGAAATCATTGTAATTGCTAGAAATTAATCTAGGTAGACGTATAATTTAATTCTTAGAGTGACAGTGAATCTAGTTACATTATTTAATGTAAGCTAAGAGTTTGTTGCAACCATCGGGATAGAATGGGATAACAATGACTCTCATACAAGTAACTATTACAGTCTGTGTGCTTAAATCAATGCAACCTATTGCTAAAGCTATAAAGCCATACAGTTACAAAATACCAGAGATGAAAGGCAGAGAGGAGTTAGGGATTTTCAGGTGAAATTTTGGGAAGGAACACAAAGGGTGCCCTCTACCCAATAAATGTATTCAAGAGAAAATTAAAATATATTCCATTTTTCTTTTTAAATATCCTTTTATTGGTGAAGGTAGTAAAGGAGGCATCTGGCATTCGAGTGTATTTCCCATCAGCAGATGTCTAAACTGTTCTTGAAACTTAAACATGGAGCCTGAATAGATGAGGTGGGACCTCTGCTACTGTTCATGATGTCATATTTAGAATTCAATGACTATTTTTCATTTTTCATGCTACATGAGCATGATCATCATACACACCTTGACTTTGCCATGCCTTTGCTCATGCTGCATGATTCTGTATTGTATGATTAAGTAAAATCCTTTTCCTATGTTATCATGAAGACCCAGGTTTTGTGGGCAGGTTCTTTCTCTCCTGATTTTTCAGCTAACATCTGTCCAGGTGCTTTGCTGTGGTATATGTGAAAGTATTCCAATAGATGGGTTAAATGTGAATTTTAGGAGCTAGGAATGTGCCCACTGAGAGCTCTAGGCTCGGTAGACCAGACATCATGGCATGGACCACGGAAACAACTTTTTGGTCCCAGAAGAATCTGGCTCTCTGTAAGAAGCTCTAAGTCTGAATGGAGGTGCCTGCCTTGCCTAAAGCCTCTAAACTCTGCCACACAGTGTAGTTCTTAATCAAACAAACAAAAGAAAGCTCTGCTAGAAGTAGCTATAGATGCTGTTAAATGTCAGTGATTGCTGCACCTAATAGGGCACTTTGTTCTGAATTCTTATGTGTCCGCTTGGACTTTGAGTCCAGGCATCTCTGAATTGAGTTATTTTCTTAATATTTATGAAGCTGGGCTGTGATAATTAATTGCTGTACAGTTGGGAAGAAACAGGCTGAGCAATTTACCAAAAATCAAAGTAGGCTGATGGCAGGGAGAAAGGGCAAAGAGTCAAACCCACGTCTCAAACATTAAGCCACAGCTTAAATCATACAGATTTTTCTTTTTTCCTATAAAGAGATATCACTTCCTCCCCCTCCATTTAGGACAGTCTGAATTTTATTCTACATTTAAAATTAAGCTTGACCTTTCACATTACACTGGAAAAACATGAATCCTCCTCAATTTACAGCACTTATCTTCTCAGGGTGGAATGAACTTCTTTTAGAATTTACAAGTAAGCCATTAAGTAGTTTAGGACTGAAAATTAATTTTAAGTTATGTCTTTTAAGAAATTTAGCATCTGTGCTACTGGGTTTTTTTGTCCTGAAGGTTCTTAGTTCTCTTAGAGAGTAACCAAACCTCTTCAAGCTATTCACACCATTAAAAATAATTGAAAGTGTGTGTGGAAGTTATATTTGAGGAGGAAATTAGCTCGCAATTAAGTGAAATTATTGATGATAATTTCTTGACTGTGTAATGATGGGTTTTAGGAAATACCTAATGTCTCAGTAATGTTTTATTTTTTACCCTTAAGTTAGTCTCAGCTTTAAAACCATCTTAGCTTTATCTGTGTGGTAATTGGCACTCGGGGGGAATTTGGAGTGCATCATCCAGTTGGATTTGCTCCAGGCCCTTCTCTCTCTCCCAGAAATGATTGCACTACTTATTTTGGGGTTTGGAGTAAAGGTGGACTCATCTGCATAATACTCCCTCCTTCCCTTTCTTCCCCTAAGCAGCTCTGGGGTGCAAAGCCCCAGGTTCTGCTAGAAGGGAACATGGGCTAGATTTATTTCAAATACCTTAACAACAAAATATTCTACTCCTTTGTAAGCATAAGCTTGGGTGGATTGTTTCTACGACAGAGTCCACACTCAGTGTGCTGACAGTTCTCCCTTGTCCTGCCCTACCACCTTGGATTTGCTCCACGGAGTGTTCAGAACCTTACACTGAGCTTGCACTCAAGGTTCTGTGCCTTAAAGCGTGTGACTGTCACACAGCCGAACCCCTCAGGAGGCTGAGTTCATTTGGCCTCCTGGCACAGGGTGCAAGCCAGGACTTTTCAGCCTGTCTTGCTGAAATGAAGGTGATCTTTTATGGGTAACCATGGAGAACCTGCCACAGACAAAACGGAGCACGTCTGCTACTGGGTGCTTCACAAGCCCTCCACTGGATAACATGAGAAACAGAGGATTAGGCTGAGTCTGGCTGCTCCCAATGAAAAGCTGGAATGAGTAAGGAGCCTTTTACCATCTAGGAGGTACAGGCTGAGGGAAAGCAGGAGCTGCTGCTCACTTGTTTCCCCCAGCACCACAGAAACATTTTCCCAGGACGTGGGGGCTATTAAGTGCACAAATTTTCTTTGAGATTAGGAGGTTCAGTTGGTTGGCATGGTTGATGCACACAAGTTTCTGCAAGCAGTTCTGAGAACTGACAACTATTTCCCATACCACATCATTACAGCTCCCTGTTTACCCAAAATACCAGCTTCAACTGGGTCGTGAGGAGGTGGCCTCTAGCACAAATTTGAAATTTGGGGTTTTTTATGTTTCACATACTTGAAATGCTCCAGTGGCATGGCTCACCTCCCTGTTAAAGGCAAATAAAAGCCAAGGTCCACATTATTCTCAGCACAGATATGTTTTACAAGACCCACATCACCTTGCAGCTATGGTGTATGTCACAAAATGTCAAATACAGCCTCTCTGACTGTTAGCTGCATTATCCTTATTGCAGTGGAGTACTTAAGGAGCCACTGTGCAAAACATCTCCCAAGCTTTTACAGATCATTGTGCCCATGACCATAGAGCACTGAATGATGGAACACTGAAAATGGAGCTAATTTGTATCTTTGCCCCAAAATACTGTGCCAGTGAAAATAACACATTTGGGAGATTTACAGTAGAGCTGAACCTTTCTCTGTGAGAACACAATTTTACATCAGAAGGTTTTGGGCTAAGGGAAGACTTGTTCCAAGTGAGAAAATACTCTCCTTTCCAATAAAATATAACAATGGTAATAAGTGGAGTGGCTATTCTGTGAGGGTGGGACCAAGATCAAGGGTAGTTTTATTATGACATGCAGACTAAGTAATTTTGCCTCAGTCCTCTCTAAAGACAGTGATGGAAGCTCATTATGACAGGAAAAAGAGAACATGAAGGCCAGGGAAACAGAAATTGCTACCTTCAGAATGTATAGGAAGCACTAACGTTTCAATGACTTTATGGGGTGCTCAGGTGTTCACTATCTCACATCACATACTTCTCTTCCACTGCTAATACCTGCAGCTCTCAAGAGCTGAAGGTCCCCCAAGGAGGTCTCTGAGACAGATTGTGACAATACCACTAAAATGCAACCCAGTGTTGACTATTTTTCTATTTCCTCACCACCCTTTGGAGCTGGCTGCCCCACAGTGTGAACACAGTAGAGGAATCATGAATTCCCTTATTTTTTTATACATAGTTCTGAACATCTGCTTGTGGCTAACACTGCAGGGGGAGTGCACCAGGGAAGGACTCTAATTCACCCTTAAACTGAGGTGTGCTGTTAGTTGTGGCTTTAACAGGACAACATAAAGCAAAGTAATCTATCTCCAGACAAAAGGTGACAGATTCTGAATTTAGGGAGTTAATCTCTGGTGTGCTGACATGAGATATACAGACAAATAGCAGATTAGTGGAGAAACTCACTTGAGACTAAATGTAGGATGCATGGTTGCATCAAGTATATCATACAGTGTTTTATCTAGATTCCTGTCACACCTGTGAGCACAGTACTTGAAGAAGGCTGTAATTGATAGCTTAAAAACTACAAGTATGCTGTCAGCTTGCAGCTTCCTTATGGATATCCAGTGTTAAGGAAGGAATTTTCTAGGGCTGCAATTTATTTCAAACCAGTAAAATAGTCTGGTTTAAGAAATAAGTGCCCATACCAAAATGCCAGTTGAAAGTGATACATAAAATAAATTCCAGAATTAGGAATTCAGCTTTAGTGAAAAGTTGTTAAAATGCTCTGACATTGATCTTGGTTGATGCAGCCCTATCCCCCTGAAATCTGAATTACTTTTCAGTAAGCAGAAACAGTTTCTAATGAATCCAGTGAAAAACTTCTGACAGGCTGTTTCCCTAGAATCATATAATTTCATGCTGTATCCTTGATCCAAAAACAGCGACACATTTGAACTTATGACATTGGATAAAAAGCATCATTTTTAGCCAGTGTAAGATCTTTGGGCATTGTGCTGCATTTTTACATGTCTTTTGTGTTAACACTAAGGATTCCTATTTGCAGGAAGGCTAAAAGTATACATTTGAAATAAATAAAGAAGCCTGACAAAGAAAGAAATCTGAAAGGTTATCTGAGACCTTCATGATCTAAATCTACCTCAGGAAGACGGTATAAATAACATTGGTTTAGAAGAACAAAGCAAAAAGCAAAGGGGGTTGCCCATAAGGCTGTCAGAACTCAAATTTGACTTGCCCTGAGACCTCACAGTTTGGTACAAAGCTGAAGTAGGCTCAGTTCTGGTTTTACACACTTAAATTTGATGAAAGCCTAAAAGAGCCAGCAGGCCATAAGCATTCTTCATTATTAATACTGCAAAAACAACATGAAGGCAAAATAAATTCTGGTATTAGAAACAGACAGTTCATCTTTTCAATACTGTCTAACCTATATAGAATATTCTTAACAAAAGCTTGGGAGATAGCTTTCTTAGTTGTGTGTAGGGGTTTTCACACGTATCAGGCTGTTTTCTCATCAGAAATAAATAAGTCTTGTTGTCCTAACTTCATTATTACATGCGGAGGCAGAAAAGGGTCTTGTGATTCTGATAACAGGACATACAACTTTCTGTTTATGCTGGAGTGTAAACATTTGATTATATGGAAATGAGGGAGTATACTCTCTGCAAATAAATGTACTCTATGCCAACAAAGAATCACAGCCAGTGTCAACAACAGCTGATGTTCAATTTGGCGTCTTCAAGTAATCTAGAGATGTATGCATCTGGCCTTAGGCATGCTTCTGGCTCAAAAACACCTCAGATCACTGCTTTGGATAGGAGGGACGAAAGATTGCTTTAAAATTTCTCAGAAAACTCAACAGAGAATAATAACCTCTGCAGAAAAGACGTGGATGGCTACTTCCTTTTCCGATTATTGCAGACCTGAGCCCTACCAATGGAACAACATCTCTTTCTTTTGTCTGGATCTGTGGTTTTCTGGCAAAGCAGTCTGCAGGTCAGGATCTGTAGGTGGCAGAAGAAACATCAATATATAGTGAGGGAAATTTTTCTAAATACATATTGATATTTAACTCAATGTCAGCTTCATGAAAAAAGTCAGTTCTGGAAGGGTGGTTCTACTACACCAAGTGGCTTCACAGTAAAGCAAACTGCAGTAAGTTCAAGCAAAAATATCATTCTAGGCCATTGGGCTGATGGTGAAAGGAATAATATTAGAACCTGAAGTAAATATTTTTCCCTTCTGAGCTGTGAGAAGCAAGTTTTAGATTTAACTGATAAACAACCCCAGTAAGAGCATTACTATTTTTTGGAGATGTTAAAGTCAGTTCAAGGCTGTAAGTGAAAAAGCTGAGTTAGTAATTGATGCATGTAGAAAACATTCATCTTGTAAATCTTTTAGTGACAATAATGATGAACAGTAGTTTGCACTCATCATGAGGCCTCCCTAGGAAGGTCTCAAGGATCCTCGACAATCAATAATTAAGTCTAGAAGCAGCCTCTGTGCTGCTTAAGAATTTTACTAGCCTGGAGAGACAGAAACTGAGATAAAGACAATTTTCTTCCCAATTTCTCCTTTTCCATCCCATCTCTCCTGCCATAATGCAAGGACACTAGAGAAGGTCATATTGTCAGAAGGTACTATGGTTATTAATTTGAAGGAGTAGCATTCTCTGATAAGACAGAGAATTGGTCTCACTTGACCAGATGGAGATTTGTGTGTATGAGCTGAACACCCAGACTTTGTACTCACTTTTACTTTTCCAGTTCTGTCCCCCATCCTGCTGCGATCAGGGCAGTGAGAGAGTGGCTGTGGGGCTCTTGCTGGCTAAGGCAGCAAGCCCATAATATAAACACAACAGAAACGAGACATTTGAAATAGATCAGATGAATCAAAGGCTAAAAGGGAATGTTCTTCTTCACTGACAACTAATATGTCAAGATCAAAACCATAGATATCTAGCTTTTACCCATACCACATGAAGAAAGACAACTTCCAAAATCTAAACTCATTCTGCCTTGAAAGTCGTTGCTGTTGTCCATAGGCCTTAGTGGACCTCAAAGTACCCAAAGTACCCTTCTCTTGCATTACCGNTTGCTGTTGTCCATAGGCCTTACTGGACCTCAAAGTACCCCTATCTTGCATTATCAGAGAAGGGGATGAAAAAATACTGAAACATAGACTAGAGTTTTCTAAAAATGAGTTGCTGGGAACTTTGTCTTGGCCCCGCTGACACCATAGGAAGTTCTGGCGCTGACCTTGCTGGGGTCATTAATTCTCAGTATCTCTGGAGACAGAGTGGGTTCCCAGCCCTATTTAATCCAGAGGTATCTAATCTAGCACAGTCTAGTACAGCATATGGCCATCGATCCATTGCCAAAGGGAAGTTCCATTATACGCATATTTTATTTTTCACTTGAAATTTATTAGACAGAAATATCTTATTCCAAGACCAGTCCAGGTCCCTTCCCAACTCTGACACTGCTTGTTATTATCAATTCTTTTGACATTTTCTGACACTCAGTTTAGCTGCCTCTGCTGAACTGTAATTAAATCAGAAGAAAAATGGTATTTAAAACTTTTAGCAATTTTAAAATAGCTTTTTTCAGCTCCAGTAAAGAACATAAAACTTATAGGGTATTTGATAAACAAAAATCCATCAAGGCCAGCCAAACACTTTGCTTTGACTCAAGCATGTCAGTGTGGTTTTCATGGGTCACTTCCCGAGTCCAACAAGTCTAGTATTTTGGCATGGCCAGTCATTAATGTTTCATTGTAGTCTCTAAAAGCTGGGAAAGGGTTTATCCTCTGATTCATGATGGCTTTAATGCCCTGTGTGTTGGGTTTTTTTTTTCCTAACACTTGACCTCACTTTCACCATTTTTTTCCTTTCTTGTTCACATTCTACATAGCAATAGCAGTTCAGGGAGTTGCTGTCATCCTTGTTTTGCAAGTGGAGACTTTGAAATGCAGTTATAAAAAAGAGAGCAGCAGCACTAGCATAGGCACAAAGACTCCCCAACAACTTCTGTTCCCAGTTAGTCCAATAACCCCATAAAATGTGCAGAGGGGACTTAAACTAAGTTTACAAAAACTGAGTACCTCACAAAAAGGATGTGGGAGAATTTACTAAACATTTTTTAAATTGTCTAATAGCAGTTAGATTCTGTAGTATATGAATATCTCAAGACACTTGAGTTTTCCTTTAATTCATTTGCATCTCTGATGCTGATTTGAAGCAATAATATTAATTTAATAATGGAAGCAACCTTAAGAATAAAAAAACAGAGAAAGCATCAACACTGTCGTAAGAAATAACATTGCCATCTAATTTTAGTCTTGAGCAGGAAGAAGGGGAAAGAAGTCATTGCAGGTATCAGGACAGGGAGTAAAAGGGAATACTCAGACCTCCCACCTGTCAAAACAAAGAGGAGAATTAAGACAGCAAATAGCAAGTTATATATTCCTTTCAATGAATGAGGAGGGGGAGCAAGAAACAAGCTATTTACAAAATGCTAATTCCCCTGAATGAGGGGGGAAAGCAAAACATATTTGTTGGAGGATGATGAATGAGATAAGCTATCTGCAAAGTATTAATTCCCCTACTGCTGAGAGGGTGGAAACGAGAGACCTCTCTTACCTGGGCAGTGTTGTCAGGTTTTGCCACTCTACCTAATGAATTTTTAGCAGAAAGTGATGCTGGTTTTCCTGTTCTCTTGACCTGAATGACTGTGTTGCCATTCCAGAGAAAACTGTTTGGAAAGAATATCTTTGATTTCTTATAATTTAGTGAACCTGTGAGTTTTTAAAAGGAGTCTTGTCACCCAGGTCATCTGTTGAACATTACAAGCAGTAAAGGAAGGAAGCAAGTGATGGAAGAAAGAGAAGAAACAGAGGGAAGAATAAAGGCAAGAAGAAGAATAAAAAGAGAACATCAAGATGGAGGGTAGCTATCCGACAGAGCTTTTAGGAGCTTGGGAGACAGGGTTTTCTGAAGAAGAGCAGTGGAAATTTCCCATTTTGATACCTTTTTCTTTCTCATTGACACTATGAATGAAAACACGCTGCAAGTCCATGTGTAAACAAGCTGCAGCAAGAGAAAATTGGAGTATGGTGGTCAAGGTATGGATTACCTCTGTCCTGAGAGATTGTTGCAAACCCTTCAGTGGGGAAATATCTACAAAGTTTAAAAACTTAGAGGCTGCGGTCCAGATCTGCAGCCCAGACAGCTCACCCAGTCCTGGTCTCAGTACACAAGAAGTTCTGACTGTGCCAGAGGGCTAAGAACCACAGCACGGTGGTACTGTGTGCTCTTCCTCTCCCTGGGACATCTTGGAGCTGAGGCTTAGCAGCACGAGCAGCCAGGAGGGTTTAAATTAATTTGAAATAAACCTGAAAACTTTCCCCTGGGATACTTAGGTATTCTCCCCAAGGAAAATCAGCTTTTGCAAAAAGCTCAAGGTTCTTTTCTGTGCTTCTGCAAAGAATGATGCCTTTCTTGGGGGAGAGTGAGAGAAATGTTGAGTGAAAACATGTTTTATGGTGAAAACAAAAGCAATTTTTCTAAGCTTGTAGCTGTCTTTGGCCAGAAAGGCTTTTATGGGTGTTTACCTTCTTGGCAGCTGGTAAATACACTGAACAGCTTTATGAGAAATTAAATTCTAAATGTCTACAAATTTAATATTTCTGCTGCTGTTATCTAGCTATGATTTAATGGAAACTTGATACGATAAGAGTTTTTTCATTCGAAAAAGACTATTGTTATATTGTTTGTGTGAGTTTCTTTTTAGACTGCTGTCAGCCAGGAATATAATGTCAAGGGAATTTAAATTAAGAGGAAACATACTTGCACAGGGATTAAGACAGGAAGGAAAAAAAATGTTGGGGAGAAATAGAGTTAATAACTGCATCTATATTAGTGTTTGTGATTGGAGTCTAAAGTTACACTTCCCAGCTCTACAAAAAAAAAAAGAAAGGAAAAAAAAAAAAGAAATATTGGCAATAAGGCAATGACAGAGCAAGAAAGCAAGATAAACACAATGAGGTACAAGTACAATTTCTTTAAAGTAGACTGCCGATTTAGATAATTTGCAGGCAGCTGGGCATTGTGGCTATCAACACAAATATCTTAATTGCTTTCCCACAGGTCTTACACAGTAGTGCTTCTTTTTTATCGACTTTTTCTTGAAGGCATCTTGTTGAACCTTTCCTAACCAATTTTCTTTCTACAAGTTTGAAATTTTTGCACTTGTGAAAGTTACTCCGCTTCCTACAATCGCTTAATCTGGTAATTTTTTTGTTCTTCATTCAGTTGTTACTGGCAGGGGAGAAGCTCATGTTTGTGTGGTCTATTCATCAGTCTGAATAAATGAAAATGAATTATTTACAGGTAATGTGTTTGCAATTATTATTTTCTCTGTTTGAAGTTGTGAATAGATCATGGAAAGAATCAGATCATGTTGGTCATGGAACCTTATTTCTTCTACTGAGTAAAGAGCTGAACAGAGAAAAATCTGTTAGTTGTAACAAACCCCCGTAGAAGAGAAAATATCACTCCTGGGGAGAAGTGCACACATGAAATGTGACTGACACCTATTCTGTTTCCTTAAGTGCTTTTTGGATTTGAGGCCTTGACTGCTGTGTGCTGTGTTTGTCTGAAAAATCCAGCTACTCTGCTGAGATGAATAAATATGGAAAGATTCAAATGGGCATTGGAAGTTTTGTTCTGTTTCTGTTTTCTCTTTGTATAACTGTGCAGTGGAATGCTAAAATTTGTGTGTTCAGAAATTCTGCTCAAAAAGATGTTGATTATTTTTTGGTTTGCATATGTCTGTGAAGAATGTGTGGTTTATATTTGAAAAAAAAAAAGCGTATCGGAAGAAATCCCCTTTTTTTCATTTGGTGCATTTTTTTGTGAAAACTACCAAGAAAGTGAACATAGGGCAATAAAATTTGCCTCATCCTTGAAAAACAGAAGAAATTAATCAAAATTATTTGTAGAAACATTCCTCAAAGTCTCTACACTAATAGAAACATTCGCTAAGATTAAACCTTCCTGTCTTAGTCCAACATGATGGAAAAAGGATAATTAAACTGTTGAGAAATGTCACGGCATTGCTGCCTATGTGTTTGTATAGCCAGGGAAACACAAGGAGCTTGTAAAGGGCTCTTGCATATAAATGTTGAATTGGAAAATATGTGTCCTTACAGTTAAACCACTCAGAAAACCATCAGAGAAGGCAGAGGTGGGGGCTGACTGGGATAACAGGATTTCTGTTCTGTGAACAAGTGCCTCTGTGCTTGTTAAGAGACGGGGATGGCAGATGTTAGAATATTGAAAATGGTGTTTTGGCAGTGACAGAGTTAGGTGTCCTGCTGGTCGGTTCTAACTTAGAAAGGACAGTTCTGCTTCAGCATTTCAAATGAGCTGCATTGCTAACACTGCCACCCTCTCCTCTTCTCTGAACCAGACTTTCTGACTATTCTGTCTCATAGAAATGCTCCCATGTCCAACCTTGTCTCACAAAGACCAAGTAAGCAGAATTTGTGTCAAAATGTCAATTTTGCTCAGTCTTTTCTGCTTTCATTTTTGCCTGTTACTCCTTCTTGATACTTTTTTTGATTTGTATTTTTTATTTTCTGTTTAAAAATGAAAAAAAAAGTCCCTGTTAATTGAAGAAAATAAAACAAAAAGGGGAGACTGTGATTTTTAAGTGAACATAATGGGGTTTTTTCAGTGATTGAGAAGATCATTCCAGAAAGCCTGATCTTCTTGCCAACAATTTAACTGTGGGCACAAAACTGTTTTTGCAGTGGAGTGGTGTTGTGTAGTGCAGTGGAGTAGTTCTTATCCAAGGGGATGATATAACAGCAAAAGAGTGTTTCCATCAAATGATGTGTTCTCATAAAATTCAGTGCTATGCATATGAGCAGCAGTTCATAATAAAATGTAATGGGTGTATAAAGTATTTAAACCACATTTTGATTCTGAAATGGGTCATGAACAAATATATGGGAAGGTATGTTCAGCTTCACAACAGTTCTATAACATGAAATGGGATTAATTTAGTGGCACATAAAGTCACGTTGCCAGGATAGGAAGTGAAGAACACCATGTTCATCTGAAATTTAGGTTCCCAGCTGTGGTTCCCAGGGATTCCCAGGATAGGTTGGTAGTGTTTTTGGCACAAGTCAGGTCTCTTAACCTTTGCAGCTTTATTTTAGCCAGGTGGATGTAATTCTTTTTTTTGTCATACTTAATCTAGAGGGCTTGAGTTGGATACCACAGATCTCCTTTTCTTCCCGAGAAAACTGACCAGCTTGGGAGAGTGGAGTGCAAGCCCAGAGCATCAAGATCTGACCCAGGAGTTTCCACCTGAATATTGGTTTGTGAGGGACCCAGAAATACCCAAACTGATGGAGCAAAATTGGCACCTCTGGCCTGGAAACAGGGTCCTGAAGAGTAATCTGTACTGTATGAACAAAGTTTTAAAAAAATACAATTGCTGGCAATGTCAGTTGTTATCTAAATTACTTAACAGCAAAATTGCAGACTTGCAATGCTTCACTTAGCTTGCTTTTAGACAGAATTTTTGCTGCTTTGGAACAGCTCATAGTCATATTAAAAGGTTGTTTAAATTTTTCAAGAATTAGCATGACTAAGTTCAAAAATTCTTGAACCATTCTATGGTAAAGAAAACTTCTTTTCAGTCCCAAACCATGGCAGAGACCAGGTGTGGGCCCTTAGATTTTTGCCGAAAACCAAACAGACAAACCAATCCCTCAAAATCTGAGATTCCATTGTTGAATGACTGTCTTTTTTACTTGGTCTCACTAAAAGAAGGCCTGCAATTTCTGGAGGGGCCCTGCCTTTGTTGGGTTACTCTGTACTTGGCACATCCAGTCCTGCAAAACATTTTTCCTACTTTCAGACCTCTTAGAGGTGTAGTACACATCTCCTCGAATGCACTTAGCTGATGTACCATTAGCCACTGGCATAACTACTGAGCAGTTACTGAAGTGCTCTGAGAATATTATATCCTACAATATTTGCCTGCCAAGGCTTTTCCAGATTCAGTTTCTGCTTTTCAAGCCACTCAGCAAAGAGAAAGAAACCACCCCCTGTTATATGAAGGACTTTTCAGGTCTCAGAGAGCAGAAGTGACTCTGGCTCTCAAGAGACTCGTTCTGTCAAACACACACACCACCATTACCATTTTGATATCACTACTGTGGAGCTGATTAGAGTTTTTAAGCAACTCTGGTGGTTTTAGCATCTGTGACAGGGATTTTAATTGGTGCAGCAGTGCTGTGTTAAGCAGATGAAGTGCCCACAAGGGACTGCCTGGCTCCCAGCTCTCTGTGAAGACAGGAGGAGATCCTCAACAGCTTGTCCACAGTAGCTGATGATCTTATCCCTTATGTTCATGTTTTGCCAAGGCTTATTGGTGTGGGCAAACATGATGTTTCAGCTTCAGCTGTGCCTTGTGAACAGGGTACTTCCTTGAGCTACTCGTGTCTGAAGGAAAGCTTGTGAAGGGTTTCGCTAACGACTAAAGTACAGGCCAGAAAATACAGAGTCAGAAACACAGCAGCCACACGACAGAAATGCACTTACCCAGTTTAAACAGTTTGGCTCTGAAAGCACAGCTGTAATGTCAAATCAGGTCCCATCAGCTGAGGGGTAGCACTGTGATGCTGCTGCATGACCCCACCAGATCCTGTCCTATTCTGAGGACTTCGTGTCAGGAATAAGCCTGTGATTCCAAATCTGTTTCTGGCTGCATGGTTCAGACATTATTTTAAATGCAAAATAAGTACAGAAAACACTTAAAAGAAAAGAAAAAAAAATATTCTCTCAAGTCAGCTGTAGAATGCTTCTGTTCAGATTTATTCCATTCTGATTTTTCTGAAACCATTCAAAAGTGATTTTTCCCAGCCATGAAAAGGTTTTGCTTTAGATCAGCTGCTTTTTTCACATCCTTGGCTTTACCAAATCATCAGGTCTTGAGGGCATTGCCCTGTGAGAACAGCTAAATGGGGAAGGTGAGCTCATACACACAATAGAAAGCTCAAGACCAATTCCCAGTAAATAACAGTTGCTGACAATTTCCCATTAATACGCTTTTTCACCACAGGGGTTTTATGTGAATTTTCTCTAACTGTGCAGGTAAAACCTGCAGTCCTGAACACTTGGTTAATATTGTCTCTTTGGCACATCATATAGATAAGTAAATGTTTTTTGCAGTAAAGTTCATGTTCCAGCATTATACTCTCACTTATGAAAGTATTTGTAATGTGCCTCTTAAGCAATTGCTGTTCAGTTGATGAGCTCAAGATAAATTACAGCTTCCTGTGCCTTATCATTTTTCTTTAAAGTTTGTTTCCACAAAAAATAAGAGGGCTGAATAATCTTTTCAGAGTCCTAGCTCAGCTTCCATTGCTCTTCTTTCTAACCAAGTATTTTAACAAATACTATAATCAAGAAAATAGAGGTGGTTTGCGAAGTGCAGCCTCTTATATTATCGCATCTCCTTCATGGATAATAAATGCTGACAGGGCCTACAGGCTGTTAGACCCTCAGCTATTTCTGCGCCATGGCTTCTTAAGTGCTGTTGGAACTGATTGCATACCCTTTTTTGTCATGAGACGAGTTCTCTTCTGCCGCAAAGTGTGAACCACACAGAGGAAAGAGTGTCTTCTGATGTTGCTCTGCGTTGCATCTTTCTTTACTCTTTGAATGTAGTAAAACATACAGTGAAGCAAGCATCTCAAAGATGGCCAGGAATTAAAATGAGAAACTTCTTCGGACTGAAAAATCAATGTTGCAATGAGCAAATTTTCAGAATATTTTCTCTCATCAAAGAGAAAATTTTTCGCTCTGTGGTTTTTTTTTTCAGAAGTGTAGTGCTTCCAGCCCCTTTTCTCATGTTTGAATTTCTGGATAAAAAGGCAATTTGGAAAGCTGTAATGTTTAATTATGATTCCAAATAACTTGACAATATGAACCTCTAAAACCATGAAATAAAGCAAGATCCTGGGGGGATTCTTTTGTCCTTTTAATTTTTTTTTTCTAATTCAAGATGGCCTCATTTCTCAGCAATCTTGGGATTTGTGACAGCCTGGCTTTTGATCTCTCTCTTCTCCATCTAGTAATTTTCTTCATGCCATAATTATTCTCATGTGGAACTACTACTTTAATATGTGATGAACACATCAGCTTCAGTACTAATCACCAAGACCTGAAATATTTCACTACAAATCATTTGTGCTCTCTCTGCCAGTAATGAAGCCACACGGTCCTTTTGTCTCTCTTGCTGCAGCAGAAATACTGCTCTTTACAGGATGGTGCTCAACTCACCCCAGCTCAGAGGTGGAAGGTGACTTCAATCAAGGAACTCTCCAAATCATCCTGCAGCAGAAAACAAAGTTCTTGTAGCTCCAGTTGTGTGTCTGATGTCTGATCACCAAACTCTTTGGCAGATCTTTGGCAGGTCTTTGGCTTGCAGGCTTAATATGCTGTGTTTGCTCTTCCCTCATGGCATGTCTTGTCCTCCTGCCTGGGACTGCCCCAGGGAGACCTTTTCACTCTGTACAACTGCCTGGAAGGAGACTGTAGCCAGGTGGGAATTGACCTCTTCTCCCAGGACAAGAGGACATAGCCTCAGGCTGCACCAGTGGAGGGTCAGGTTGGACACCAGGAAGAATTTCTTCACCAAAAACATTGTCAAGCGTTGGAAGAGCTGTTCAGGGAAATGGTGGAGTGCGACCCCTGGAATTACTCAAGAAACAACTCAATGAGGCACTTAGTGCTGTGGTTTAGTGGATATGGTGGTGTTTGGTTGAAAGATGGACTCAATGGTTTTGGAGATCTTTTCCATCCTTCATGATTCTGTGGTTCTCCGATACTTGCCTTTGTGCCGTGCTTCCCACCCTATTGTTCCCACCTCACAGGCCAGGTTACGGTGTTCAGCCCCTACAGAGGGAGGCACCATAGCAGATCTGTGGGATCAGGGCAGGAGCAATGGGTGGGCAAATTTTCCCGTCTCTCCCTGTGTTGGTTCTTCCCACCACTGTCTGAAGAATCTGGTGTTGGCTGCTCTTAAAAAGAAGGGATGAGCTAGATAAATGCAGTCTGACATATCCTGTGTTCACAGACAACATTGTTTGTTAATAAACAAAGCTGGATCTGCTGTTTGTTCACTTTTCACAATGATTTATCATTTGGGGATGCATTTTTCATGGAGAATAAAAAAAAATTTGAAAACACCTGAGGCATTGAGACAGGCTCAAAAGCTCCAAAGAAGTCTTTTCACTCAGATGTTCTGCTAGCTGAATTAAATAGAGTGATAGGGATAATAGACATTAATTCATACCACAGGGTGTGCGTGCCAGGTTGCCTCCAGGTATTTGAGGAAAAACACAAAATTCAGTTAAATCCAAGCTCACTTGTGTAGAGGCAATCCATATACCAGAATCCCGCAGATAAGAAATCAAGAGTAAAAGGAAGAACTTGATAGTAGTAACGAGCGTGGCTTTTGCTGTGTATATCCAGCGTGTTTGAAGGTGTTGTGATGGGAGTGCCACAAAACTTTGGAAAGAAAATTGATCTTCTTCTGACATTTTGTGAGGCTGTAGGACTGTTTACACCCCTCTGAATCAGGTGTCTGCTGTTTGGATCTGGGACATGCTCATGCCAGTGGTCCTTCTGGAAAGAGGGAGGCGATACCTCTTTTGAAGGATGAGCTAGTGCCCAGACAAGCTGGTCATGTATTCTGGAGGAGGATGGCTGCTTTTCATTGCAGGGACAGCGTACTAATTCCACTGGTATTCCTCTGCCCCAAAATCCTCTCTTCTATTTTGCTGCGATTTATCCTGAGCTGCCTCTGTCCCCAAGCCAGGCACTCAAGGAAAGGGTTTGAAGCCCAGGTTGCACCCTGAATGTGATGAGCAGAACTTGGCAAAGTCATCATCACATCAAAAGTCATCCTGCAAACTGGATTTGTCCTCAGTTTCTTTTGTATCCTGGAGGCTTGGGTCAAAATCAGAGGAGTTCCAAAGTGCTTTAGGGAATCCCGAGTTCAAGCTATGTTGGTTTGGAAACAACGCAGAATCCACATCCTTGTGGAGTGTCAGCCTGATGTCGGATTAGAGGGCTTGCTTTGAGTTTTGCTGTTGCAAGAGAGTTTGGGAACTGTTTGAAGAACATTCATAGCCCAGGCCAGATCAAGATGCTTGCTCTATTGTGTGTGCACTGAGAGGAAATATCAACATTTCTCTACAAGGAGAAAAAAGATTATTTTTACTACATGAAATTCTTCCAGCAGTAGGACACTAGGGATGCAGGTATAAGTGGTGTTCTATTTTGGACATGACTGCATGAGGAAAAGGGAGAGCAAGAACATTAAGGCACAAAGTTTTAGGACTAGGACAGCTGACACAAACTGAAAAAAAAGAATATTTCATACTATAATCATTCATATGACATAGTCTCAAATACAAAAACCAAGAAAATAACAATGGTATCTCTCCCTTAAAACGTGTCATCTGCACCTCCCCACTTGATATTGTCAAAAAACTCTCCAAGGGTGCACAAAAAAATGTGAAAAATCAAGATACTATGTCAACATTGTTTTAATTACAACTTTTTTGAGTTCTAATAGAGGGCCATCCCAATGACGCAGAAAAAAACAATAGCCAAATCAGTTAAACCAGTGGCACATAATCATTCACACAAAAATGGGAACCCAAGTGCTGATTCCACTTAAGCATGACTCTTTGGAGAAACTGGGAGATCTGGATACCATAAAAGGAGTCCAGGAGGGCTGTGAAAAGAGCTATGCATGAGAGACAAACAGCTTAAGACAAACATGCCTGGTTCCAAAAGCATTTGGTTCAGCTTAAGCTCATCTGCAGAAGAGTTTTGGCTCACTAGAAGGTTATGAGAAAGTGTGAGGAAAAGGGACTGACTGATCCTGGGAGAAACTGAATGCACATCTACCCATTTCAGGAAGGACTGTCTTTCTCCTCTTCTCTCTCACTAGAAAGGTGATAATGAAAATACATCTATGCAGAAGAAGACTTCTATCACCCTGAACAAGAGAAGCCTTGAAGTCCTGGGAATTTTTTGGAAGTATTAAACAATCTTAATGTGACACAAAGCAATTTTTAACATGTCAGTGCCTACAGAAGGAGTAAAGCTCCAGCACTTATTCTGGATTTCAATTAGTATACTGTAGTTATTCAGAACTCTCAGAAGGATGAGAACCAAAGGTCAGGATGATCAAAACTACAGAGTGTCCTGAAGGGATGAACAGGGATGCTACAAGTGTGTTTAGGGATGGTGGTTTATTGGCAGTGATAATAATCCTAGGGGGTGTCTTAGCTGGCAGATAGAAAATGTTCTGTGCTGTGACAAAAGCTTGTGGGCCCAGCATCAACTGAGAGCCACATAACAGCTGTCACTCTGCATGTCTGGCTGACTGGCTTTCTCAAGACTGAATTAAACAGCCCTTGGCCTGTGCTTCCATTTCTAAGCAGCAAGAATATTTATGTGGCAGCCTTCCGACTCATCTCCTGCAGCAGGGACAGCCGGTAGGCAGGCTCGCTCTTATGGGGGATTGCTCTTCATCCCAGCAGCAGCTCCTGCACCAGAGGGAGAACAGCCCCCACACTCAGGACACTGCACTGAGGCAAGGTGAAATGCAAGTCTTTCAATCTCACCACTCATGGTGACCCCTCAGCACGTTTGTGCCTACTGACCTGCCTGTGTATTCCAACAGCAGAGCTTCCTAAGCCAGATGTTAACTCAGGGTTTCATGAAGGTCATAACCTAGATGTGTGTGTTTTTCAGAAATGTTTTTTGTACGCTCCTGTTTGATAGGCTGGCAGACTGTCTTTTTTCACTACAAATTGCTTTTATGGTGTTTTGTTTCAGCTGTTTTGTCATACCAGGAAGTTTTTCTCACCTGGCTCAGGAGAGAAGGGAACTCTGTTTGAAATAATCTGTGACAAACATGCAAATTACCTGATCCAGACTTGGATGTGAATTTTCATTTCTCCAAAAGGCAATTTTCTTTCAAACTGGGGCTTTTGTTCTGTCCTTGAAAGAGATGGGAGCTAGTTGCAGAATGCAGATCTGTAGGAAAGTTTTCAACATCCTGCTGTGTGATGGCCTATACCTTGGATTTAATTTCAGGTCACTTTCTAGCACTGGGTATTTAATTTCTCATCTGTCCTTCGAGTCCTACTTTACTTTACAATTGTTGATGCCTCTGAAAGCTCCTGCCAACAGTTTGCCATCTGTTTTAAACTAAAACCATTTAGTTTCTCTTGATGTGAGACAAAACCATCTGATACGAAAATATGAACAGTAGGTGGCCAGCTTATCACTTTTTAATGTACATGAAAACTCACAAACAGTATGCAGGGGCTTTGGTAATATTCACCATCCACAGACCCTTCCAGAGAGCCTCATTTAAGGCTAAGTGCAGCCATCTTCTAGATGTGCGGGATTATGACTCCTCTTCAGCTCAAGAGACTGTTCTTCTATCATCACTGTTCATTTAACATATGTGTGAAACTGTGAGAAAACTTTTCTTGTTTGAAAGGATTCTAACTTTTCTTAATTTACGAGTCTTCAAAATGTTGATGCTTGTGCACCTGAATGTTCCTTAAGTTCCCCTGGTGTGAGTGGAGAGGGAAATGACTGCTCATTATGGCTCTCATGAGAGAAATGAGGACTGTCAGGTGAAAATAGCAGGAGATGGATTAAAAACAAGAGGCAGCTCTTGTGTGTGGCACTCCTGGCCAAAGCTCGGCTGCAAATAGTTTAGGGGATTCAAATGGAGACAGGACAAGTTAGTAAAGAGAACTACACTGTGAGGTTTTCTTAGACATAAAAACAACATCCATCTCAGGAAGCTGGAGGCTGGGAAGCACATGACAGAAGTGTTGCTCTATGTTTGACGACTTCTGATATTCCTCCCTAGAATATATTTTCTGGCCACTCTTAGGAGCCAGAGGTCTTTGGTCAGCAGAAGCACAGACTAGAGACATGGAGTGGGATGCTGGAGACAGGGACAGTGGTATACCTTTGCTATCATCAGGGGGAAGAAAGTTTTCCTTCTGATGAACTGACAGTGACTGCCATGTGAAAAAGAAATCCTCTTCAAGCCTTCTTAGACTGAAAGCAGCTTTGGCTTTCAAAAGTCCCTTTCATTACTTCAGGCCATTTTCTTAAATTATGGGTCTAAAATGGAAGCACCAGTGAATTACTTGATATAAAAAGTACACATTTCAGTTGAGATGAATCAACGGGAAGCAATAGAGAAATCAATAATGATGCATCATAAGAGCCAAAATCTGTAGGAACCCTGTTTCGTAATGGTGCTGGTTTTTAGCTGAAATAGTGGCTCACCATATGAACCACTCCAGCACTTGGAGAAAAGACCTCAGAGCAGGTCCCAAATGAATTAATTTTATGTAGAACTTCCTGCTGCTATAGCCGGAACAAGAGGCAGGACCAAAGCAAATGTGAGGAGGGCACTAAGGCAGCTGTGGGTGGACGAGAGCAAGTTAGGAAGCAGTGGCAGGACCTGGGATGGAAGATAAGGAAACAAGAGGAGCAACTGCCCAGAAATTTACAGAGAAACAGAAAGGTGTCCAGAAACTATGCTGGTTCAGAAAAAGAATATGTCCTGGAAAAGTAGCTGTACAAGGGAAGAGGCAGAGGAGTCTGTAGCCTCTTGCACTGTGCAAAAATGGAAAGCTGACTGTTTGTAAGCCCTGGTCACTTAGGAACCAGGTCAGACCTCTGGGTCAGCAAGATACTGCCCTCTATGTTTCTACTGTGCTTTTTAAAGTAATCTATTGACTTAAGGGAGTATTTTTCAAAAGCTATCACAGGGGGATTTAGGAGCATGCAGCTCAGCTCCTCTCAAAGATTGTTATACTCCCAAATTAAGCTCTCTTGAAATCTCCCTAGTAACCATTATTTATAATACAGCCCAATTCTAACAGTTGCATCTTAATTTTTCCCTTTCATTTATGAAATATTAGTGATCATTTTAGCTGCTTGAAAGATAAAGGACAATGGTACAAACTGTATTTCTTCCAACTTGCATTTTTATAATTAGTTCCCAGCCGGCCTTTTTCATCTTTCCTGAAATGTAACTGAACCAGTGATAGAGAGAAGAAGGAAACAAAGGAAAATCAAAGCCGTGTTTGATCAGTATTGGAGTATGTATCAATCCTAAACCAAATGCTTCTGACAGCTTCCAAAAAAAGGAATACAAAGAAAGAAATTGTATAATGGGAGAGTCATCTGCAGATCATTGTTAACAATAATTAACAGTACAAAACAAGGGGTTCTCACGGGAATATGCATCTTCCAAAGATAAGGTAATGGTGTTGTACCCTCTAAGTGATTACATGAATTGGTGCCTTGATCACAGCACTTCAGATAAGGCACTGACAAATCAGTGCTGCCACTGGCACTTAGGAGAAAGAGGAGCGATTGGTGCAGTTTCTGGGACTATTCCCAGTGTAGGGATCCTGCACAAATATGATGTCAATAAAAAGTTTTCTAATCCAACCCAAAGAACACTGGGGGAAAATGAGAGTGCCTGTGCAGGACAGGGTACTTGCCTTGTTTTATTGGAATGTCCACCCAGAAAAACTGAGAATCAAATTGGACCAGAAAACAGTGTGACTGTATCCACAAGTTTTTAGTTTAAGAACAGTATATAGACTCTAAAAGAAAAGAAAAACCCTTCCCAAAGGAGCCTGGGGTGATGTTAGAGGTCAGGATTGAAAATGTTTTCACTTAAAACCTTGAATATCATCCCACTAGGTTTCAAACAAAGGGAAGCTTTTTTGTACACTAAGGGAAGCTTTGTTTTAATGGGAAACTTTGCTTTAAAACAGAGAGAAACTTTTTACTGGATTCGAGGCTCCAAATTTCTTGTATTTTCCTAAGATGTAGTATTTTAGCCAGCCTGGTGGTTACATCTTTCTTTGCTGGACTTCTCGTTTGGGAAAAGGATATATGTTTCCTTACTTCTATGCAGAACAGGCAAGACTTCCAGGTGTCTGCACACCACATGTCCCTCGGTCTGGTTATCCCAGTTCATTTCAGATGAAGTTCAGGTCTAGTACAAGCCTATACAATCCATATACAGAGACTCATATATGCATTTATGTTAGACTGATTTGATGTTTATATGGTCCATAAAACTCATATTGATAACCACTTTAATGTGAGCTAGATCCTTTTCTCTACATGTAAATTGAAAGAGCCAGTTCTGGAGTACGTTTTCACTCACTCTCCTACAGGAGATGCAAAAGCAGTTTGTTTTGATGACTGCAGTGTGAAAGACTCTTTGTTCAGTAGGCTTTACATGGAATCTTTCCAGATGGCCACTCTGATAGCAAAGTGGGGCAAAGTAGGAGCCCACTCTGGATGGGAGTGGACCTGGATTTTCAAAGGCACAGGCTGATCCCAAGATCACCCACCTTTGCCTTGACACTTTTTATGCTGCACTTCTAAAGCTTGTCATTCACAGCTGCCATGCCTGATCTTACTGTACATTCAGTATGGAGAGAGCTTCCTGGAAAACACAAGGAGTGAAAAAAACCCACCCCAATGTTCTCATCATAAGCACATTTCAAATGAACAGTTTTGCTGAGGGGATTTGATGAAACCTTCCCTCTTGAACCCATGCAACTATTCCTTCCTTTCCAACATTAAGACCATTCAGAAGACTATTTTTAAATTGTTTTAAACACTGGGGGAAAAGAAAAGCATGAAAACATGAAGTGTAAGGCCATATGCCTTAGCTGTGTTTTATTGTTCATACACATTCATGACACAAGATAAGTTTTTCAGAAAGGCAGAGAGGCAGTGTGTGGTGCAGGATATTCCACCTTAGTGAAATCAGGACACTTCTGAAAGATTTCTATTTGGCAGTTATGAACTGGATTGCAAGTAGTAATTAGCAGCAAAAAAAAATTTTGAAATTTAGGTGGCTGCTTCTAGTCAGATAAAAGTTAAGCATATGCTTAGATTTAATGGGATACCTTGTAAAACCCACTTGTGTCAGCATGAATGTTTATCTTATGCATATATTTACATTCAGGAATATATTTACTGTGATACAGAAAATACAGAAAACTTCAAGTAGCTCTTTTAAGTAAATTGTGATCCCATGAAGTAAAAAAAGTTATTTATGTGATAAAAGTGGTAAAAAACCCCTGTGTTTAGATTTGCTGCTGAGAGAAGATTGTCTTTCTGCAGTGTCACTACCACACTGAATGTTAAAAATACCATGTTTTTTTCAAATAATTTTCAAAATGTCTGTGAAAGCATCATAGTGAAGACATGTGGGAGGGAAGATCTGATCGGATGAACACTCAGTTTTCACTTTACACAGAAGATGAAGCCAAACTCTTCTTGGACATATAAAGCACAAGGGTAAGAAGCAATGCTTTACAGACTAATAATTAATAGATATAATAAAAAAGGGTCCTTGCAGTGGGAGCAGCTGAGAACTGGAGGAGCTGAGAACTGAAACAGGCTGTGGAGTCTCCATCCTTGGAGAGTTTTGAAACTAATCTCTGCAAGAGAAGACAAGACTCTGCAAAATCTCATTTGATGGAGCGGTGCTTTGAGCAAATTTGAACTTAAGGCCTCCAGAGAACCCTTTCCAACCTGAGTTATTTGGTGATTGAGATGTTAACATCCATCAAGTAAGAGAGAACCAAGTGAAGGAGTATAAGATAACGCACTAGGAGTAAGTAAAATTGAGGATGAGCTGCTGTGAAGGTGGTGGATTGATGGCCATAGATGTCAGTATTGAGAAGAGCATGAGATATCTGAAATTATCCCCTTTGTGAAGATTTTGGATTCCTAAAATGGTGCAGTATGTGCCATGTGGGATTTTCTGAAGTACTTAGATGTCTTGATCAGATTCATGCCAAGAGGCCCCTCTGAATTTGGGTCTTTCAAATGTCTTTAAATGTATTTGGGATTCATTCATGTGGGGACTGCTGAAGTCTGCCCTGCTCTGAGACTCATGTACTGGCAAAGCATAACTTGAAGTGTGGAAATAAACTCAAGATTGATGACTTTGGTTCTCCAACATGAAATGAGATCACACACAACTAAAAGTGGTCTTAAGAATGAGTCCAGAGCAAACTTTCACCACCACCTACACGGGTGTTTGCCAGGATCATTCTGAAATGCTTTTAGGAATGGCCCAAATATGATTGAAGTGGGAAAAAAAAGTTTTACAGTAAACTGTAAGATGCTGAGTAATAGTAGGAAATAATTTTGAGACTCTCATTTGAAGCTTCTATTTTGGGATCAATTGCTACTGGTGAATTAAGGCAAAAAATATTGAGGGTATTTTCAAAAGCTGAGAACAAATTTTTTCTCTGACTTTATTCACATGCCTTTTGATCTACTTAGATCAAATCTATACAGGTGTCCATGAAAAGCAGGTTTTTAAATAAATCCATCAAACAAACCATCCCAAAAGCAGGTTTTTAAATAAATCCATCAAACAAACCATCCCAACATGCGCATAACTAATCAGTATTGCATCATCCAGTTGGGGAAACAGAACTGAACTGTGTTACCGTGGTAACTGTTCTCCTATTTGACTGCACACTTGGGAGCATCACATTTTGAAAAAGACCATTTGCATCATTTGTGGCCCAAACAATCCTCTCTTTTCAAAAAGTGAAGTCCTTATATTTAATGCAAATATGTCAAGAGAAAAGCTGGTGCTACCCTTCTAAAGTGTACTCCACATCACATCTGGTAGGCTTGGACATAATTAATTGCAAGTGGACTGTAAAGGAATGGCATGCCAAAAATCTTTAACGTAATTTCTAATCATGCCTCATGCCAATCCCTCAGTCCTGCCAGTGTGAGCTAATGATCCTAGGGATGGGATTTGATGTATTCTGGCACCTGAAAGAAACTGTCGGTAGCTTTTGGAAATAAAATTGTGAGAATTCTTAGTAGAATTTACCAACTCCAGGATATCACTTGCTGAGAGCTGTTTGACAACAAAAATCAGTGCGTGTTCCAAGAGAGAATGGTAGCCTTATCTAGAGAGGAGACAAAACATTCAATTCCCAGACATATCCCCACCTGTGTGTTACTGTGAGCAAACTTTCCTCCTTGAAGCTGCTGGTCGCACTCTCAACCGGAGGGGACAGAGTGTCCTTCCTGCAGACGTCACTGCAAGGCTGCTGCTACAAATGACTTCCTGCGCTGGCTCCTCAGTGGAGTAGACGTCTCCCAACCTGCTCGGTGAATGAGCCAGCATAGCCCAGAGCTAAAGAAAGGGAGAGGGGTCCTTGTATGGGTTCCAAAAACTTTTACGCACTGAAGGGTCCGGGGACAAAGACCAAGAGAATGAAGGGATCTAGGGTATTTATAGTCACAGAACCGGGGGTGGAGAGAAGGGAGATAACCAATGGGGTACAAACAGAGGGGCATAACCAATTATCTAACATCTAATGAGAACCATAAGGAGCCAATAGAACATCGAACCTAAAAGAACTTTCTAGAAGGGGGTGCGACTTCAGGCCTCAGTTCCGTCCTCAGATCCACCCTCGGATCCGCCCTCATCCAGCCATTAGAGACCTACGGTCTGGTGGGCGTTTGATTGCCACAGCCCATTAATGGGCTGGGCCACCCCAACACCACCTTTTTCTTTTCTCTCTCTCTTACAGTAGTCCATCTGCTTGCTCACTTGACCAGCTGAATGGTCAGATTCCTACCAAAACTGTGTGCCTGGATGAAGTAGTCATGGCCTGAACCATGCAGACAGGCACTGAATCTGAAAATCTGCTCATTCAAGTGGACATGCCGGGTAGCAGAAAGCAGCAGAGCTGCTTTGAAGTCTGTGTGAGAGCCTGGATCAGAATTAGCTTCTCTGGAGCTCTAATCCCCGTACTGCACAGTCCTGCGAGACAGGTCAGGGTGCAAACACCCTGTCCAAAAATAGGGTTAGTGTTACTGAAGGGGCAGCCATGTGTGTATTCAAAACCACATTATTCTCCTTTTTCCTTAATATTGGAGCTCTGTGTTTAGTCCAGCAACAAT
Organism: Platysteira castanea; assembly: GCA_013397175.1. Lineage (NCBI taxonomy): Eukaryota > Metazoa > Chordata > Aves > Passeriformes > Platysteira > Platysteira castanea. The sequence continues at coordinate 838,480 of VYXC01006776.1, read as the reverse complement.
GACATATCCCAACATTTGAGCAGCCAGGAAGCCCTGGAAGGACCGAAGTATGACTTGCCAGAACTGACTCAAGACTGAATAAAAGACAACATGGACGCTAGATATATTTGCCTTGCAAGCCATCAACTTCTTGTCAGTGTAGCTGTAAGCCACTATGTACACCAGAAAAAATTAGGAATTCCCATCAGATGCACATGAGCCCTGTGAGGTTGTCTTACTCTGGTTTCTACCCTGGTCTCTGTCACAAGCAATGACTCTGTGAGCTAACTCCTAAGCTTTAGCTCCCTCTAACTCCTGTGGTGACAGCTCCTGGGGAGATGGGAGCCACTGTCACAGTGGTAAGCCAGCACCAAGGGTATGTACCCTCTGCACCACCATGGCAACTCTGGGAGAGTCCAATTAACCACATTCCCTCTAACCCTACTTCCCATCTTGTCTACATTAGACACCAAATTGGGAAGATCTCCCCAGTTAAAAAAGCATAAACACTTCATGGCTCAGATGCTAGCATTTAATAAAATTGCAAAGGAAGAGGTAGTTGATACATAGTTGATAAAAACAAGAACTAGAACAGAGCACTACGATGAGAAGAGCCTGTTGCCCTGGTTTTTGCTAAAGCCTTCTGTATAACCTTGGAGTCGGAATTCTTTCTCACACAGTTTCATGTAAATAATAGCCAATGTTTACTTAACAGTATTTTCTGGTTTTCATTCCTTTTGTGATAAAAGAACTTTGCTGAGCATCTTTTTTCTCCAGTGGGATTGAGGAGGAAGTGACATGCTCTCCAATCCCTTGGGGAGTTGAGAATTGTATAAGACGTGACATATGTAAATAAAATGGGTCTTTTCCCTCCTTTCTGCTGAATCTAGCAGGTGTGAGAGCGTCTTTATTGTGTTTTCCCAGACACAAGAGCCATATCTGCTTCAACTTCCAAAGCTTAAGGCCTTCTGGATATATCAAACTATGGGACATCCCCTGGCTCATCCTCGATAACATCAGCAAGATACCCAGAGAGATCACCTTGTTGCCTAATTGTCCAGGCTGGTGAAAATAGATGTCCAGGTTTCTATATGTGAATATGTGTGGCTGTAGCTGAACAGCAACATGTGCTCCTGGTGTCCAGCCAGCCTGAAACCTTTCCTCACTGAGCACCCCACGGCCCCTGGAGCACAGGCTACCAGCTGCACCCTGGGGAACCATTGCTATGTGCTCCATACTGCCCCGTCACTTATATCCCTAATCCAACTGTCTTCACTGCAATTAAGCTCTTTGAAGCGTGAATTTCTGTGAAGAGCTCATGGTAAAAACTGACAAAGGAATATGGGTGCTGGTTCTTGCCTCCATTTCCTTGCTGTGGGCAATTTGCTATCTTCTGGCTCTCCCTTCTTCCCACCTTGATGACTGCTGTGTCCAGTCTTTCTGTACAACCACAATGCAGCCTGACTGTCCCTCTCTCTGCAAGGGCACTTGGCAAAAGAGCGTTTTTTAGGGAACTCCACGCATTCAGACAACCAGGAGGTGTCTGGTTCCTTACTCAGCTATCGTATTGCCCCTTTGTGTGTGACTTTCAACATTGCACCTTCTTGGCTTTCATTCAGCAGAGCATTAAACACTAGATCTGCATTCAGTTTTGCAGCTGAAGCTTATTTTATTTTCTTAAATTCTTTTTAAAAACCCCAAAGATCTATTTGGCAATACAGAAAAATTTTCAGAAATTTTCTCAGGTTTGCTGAATTGTTCCTGTAAAAATAAAGTAGAAAAAACTTTTTAACCAATGTCAATTTTGTCATTTTTAAGTGTAATGTGCTTATTTCTCTATTTAGAAGAATTGAGTCTGATAGAATAAGAGGAAAAAGTCTAGTGGAATATCTTGCATGGAGGATCAGGAGGTAGCTGTCCCCCAAACAAGGAAGTAGGGAAGCCTGACTAACTCTTAGGCTGCCCCAAAATGGCACTTTTGTAGCACTTTTTTCCACGATGATATAAACATTCAAGAGCATGCCACCCTATCTGGCAATATATTCAAAAGTCCTGAAAAATATCACGGGTCAATTTTTTTCAAAGCAGTTTCTTCCAAGTGTATCTGACAAAAACTTTTTTCTATCTGGCTGTTCTCTAAGGCACATATGAAAGTATTCTTTCGAAAATCTCTCCCTCAGCCCTAAAAGAAAGAACAAACCACTCAGCCAGTATCAGAGCTACTTGTACACAGCAAAAGAACACTAAATTAACCATTTGCTACTTTGAAATCATGATTAACAGCCTTACCAAGACTTCTTAAGCTTGATAAAAAACTTATTTTCAATTTGAATTGCATCCCTGCTCATTATATCATTTCTCCTCATTGTCACTGTACAACAGATATTTTGCCTGTTGAAGCAAATACATCAAATCCTGGTGCTGCTCATCTTCACCCTCATTCACCATGCTCACAGTGACTCAGTACTGAGTTACCCTGAATGTAAACACAGTGCCTTCGATCCTGTGTGTTGATTAATTTCTCTGATATGCTGATGATGTGTTATCTTTCTAGTCACTGCGGCAAATCACATGATTTTGTGTGCTGTGTCTATAATACCAGCCTGTTCCCTCACAAATTGATGACAGCCAGGAACAGGGAACATGTTTGCATTAAATCAGGAGTGTGTTGAAGTTGAAGTCTGTCACTTCAAGTGACTCTGACTCTCGGTGCTCTCTTCTTCATTGAGTGTCTGTTTGAAAAATGATTGCTCTTGCCAATCATTTTACCATGGTGTAACACCTGCCATTGATATGGCGGGTGTTACACCACAGTACATCAGTGAAGGGAGTCCAGTCCTGCTGTTAACACGTGACAGTTTTCTTGGGCCACAACAAGCTTTTGGAGGGAAGTTCTTCGCCTTCAAAGCAGCTATTAACCACAATGGCCCGCATACCATTTTTATTTTTGAGAAATATTTGTCCTGCATGGCTATAATTTTGAGGAACAGATAAGGAAAGATCAAGCAAGCAGGAACACCAGGTGAGGATGTTAACCTAGGAGAGATGAAGCCTAGATTCAGTTCTTGCTCCAGGCAAATTTTTTTGCAATTTGAATAAAAGACTCTGAATCAAATGCAGAACAGGAAGGATCCTTCTCTCTTTAATTTCGGGGTCTCCTTTGGTGTGGCTCCAGGTCTGGTCCAGAAGATCATTTTCTCTAGTGCAGCATCACCCTGTGGGAGGCCTAAATTCTGCATACAGACAGAACCCACGAGGACTGAGCACAAGGTGGATGAGAACACAATTCCTGACGGCTACATAGAAGTCTGGAATCTCTTGCTAATCACTAGGTGATGTATGCAGGGATGTTAGGGAGTAGGTGAATATGAGAGGCAAACAAATCAGTTAAGTAGTTTAGAAATGCTGTTCCTGTTTTTTAAATCTTGACCTTCTTACTATCTTCCAATTGTTTTATTTTTCCCTGGGGTGTGATTAATGGGCATATTTGCTATACTGTAAAAAGATTCTTTGTGCTGTTTCAGGTAGTTAGACCATATTGTGGGCTGGCATCCTGCATGCTCTGAAGTTCTTAGTTATCATGCTGAGCCTGAGGTTTGTAGAGTCTGTATCAGATTGCCTTTATACACTCTGGATGTGGTACATGAATGAGCTAAAGAAGACAGGGGAAATGATATTTTACATTCTAACAGGCTGTGAAATCCAAATCTAGCAAGAGAGAAACCAACACTGAAAGCTTGCAAAAAACATGGTTTTTTGAAAGATCTCATGACTTCATCTTCAAAAAAATATTGTATACCATTTCAGAAGAAATTGTCATCTGATCTATGATAACAGATTAACTTTTGCTGACTTCAGTCACAAAACAGTGTGTTCCCCTGAGCTCAGTCTTGCTTTCTTGACTTCCCTCAGATCTGTTGGAATTGGTTGAGACAAATGCATTTATTTGACTGTTCCCTGGTCAGACCATGAGAGTGTGTATTAACAGAGGGTAATAATATATCATGTTAATCCTCATGTAGTTTTCCTCAGCTAGTGATAGCTCCAAATCAGATTATTGTATAAAAATGTAGTGCTTTGAAATGCTTCTCTATATGGTTTATGTTAATTCCATTATAATGGGCCACAATCACACAGATGTGGTGGTAATATTTTTCACTGCTGTTGAAGATAGCTTGGCACGGGCCCAGAAAAAATGCTTCTCCAGACACAGACAGAAACCAGCTCTTACACTCTTGATAAGGATAAACATTCTACATCCCTCCATAAAAATGCAACAGTAGAGGATTATTGAGACACTCATCAGAAGTGGCCGTAGGTTAGGGCAGGGGGGGAAGGGTTTGGTTGGTTGTCTTGTTTTTACCTATGCAACACATTGTAATGATGTGTTGAGTAAGGATTGCTTTGATAGGTGTGTGAGGGGAAGAGTTGGAGTGAATGAAAATTCTCTTTATGCTGACAGAGAATGAGAAGACTGAAATAACTCACAAGGTATCTAGTAAGGCTGAAATAATGTCAGGGGATTGTAAAGAGTCATCAATACCACCTCAGCGAGGGACGGAATGCAACTTATTGTGTAGCTACACTGAACTTCTACAAGACAGTGAGTTAATATTGTGTGCAGAAAATAACACAGTGTATTAAATTAAATAAAAGAGATAAAATACACAACTTGCTTTTATATTAATGCATGATAACATTTAACTTCACACAAATATTTTGTGACACAATTTTCAAAGCCTTTTCAAAATGAGGAAACTGAGGCAAAGTGAAAATGAAATGACTGTCCGCAATTGTCCAGTCAGTAATTTTGGGGTACCAGGCCACTTCTGGGACAACAAGCTTTCTTCTAAAAAAACCTAGGGTATTGCCTTGAAGGAGTGTCACAATTTTTATTAAGCTCAGTCAGTGAAAGCATGCACATGCTGAGGGTACTACCCCAGGAAAGTCCATGTCCTAAACTGGGTGATAGGAGAGGTGGGCAGAGGTTGGGGTTTGGGTCTTCCATTTAATTACTCAAGCAAGGCCCGGGGGAGCTGTGTTACACCAAAGTACACAAGCAGAAAAGACCAGATTTATGAGATATTTTAAAACTACTTGAGTTGAGGTCCATGATGACTGAACTATTGTATCTCTAAAGATGAAAATATTTCCTAACCTTCTGTTTGTGACTGCTTACTATTGAGCTTATGAGCAAACTTGAAATATGTTAGAGAGAAAGTTGACCTCTTTTGTCATTGATTTAATCATCTGTCTATCCTTACAGGTCCCCAACAGTTTGCAAAACAACAGGTTTCATCTATAACTTCTTTGGTCTTTTGCACATTGTCTCATTTTGGTTTATTTTATCTTTTGAGGACATTCCATGCCTGATTTGATTAAAGCAATGCAAGGAAAATATGATAGGAAGAGTTTAATTATTATTTTTCTACGTGGAGGCTAGACAATCAGCCTGATAAATCCAGGGGATCCTTGGGACTAACACAGAAGCAGCTAAGGTTATCCATATAAAGTCCATGGCTAAATAACTGCTGTCTGGTGTGTTTGAAAGCCAAGAACGCTGTGCAGACCCTGCAGGCAGGGTTTGAGACCAGACTGGGCTATGACAGTCACAATTCAGGTTACCTGCATATCATCTATAACTTTGCTGGAGGGATTAGGAAACCTTGCTTCCCATAACTTTGCAGCCACACAACTTTACAGTGAAGATTCAGGAAATATGTGGTGGTGTACTATTTGTCCTGGATATAGCACACTCAGCATGTCCATGTCACAGGTGAAGTTTTGTGTTTCAGTCTCTGCAAAGGGGTTCAGATTTCTACTTACCCCTTTCATGCTATGAAGTTTTTATCTTGCCTTCAGTGCTGCATAGTCAAGGTTAGGGACGAGCAACATCACAAGAATAGAGATGTTATCTTAACCTGTTTGTCCTTCAGTCCTTCTAAAAATGCAGGCCTGGAGGAGTAGGAGAAGAAGAAAAGTGTGATTTGATCCACAAGATGATGTAAGACATGCATATGTTTCCCTTAGGTCAGTAGATGACAGCTTTTTCAGATATATACATTGTAACTGAAATGGAGAGAGGCAATAACAGAAAAAAAAAGGGGGGGGGGGGGGAATTTTCTTGTTTGTGCTGTAATTTCATAGTATTTTGCCAGAAACACTGGATTTTGTGTTACTGTGATCAGGTATTGTATAACTGTACAGCAATACAAAAAACTTCCATCAGTCGCTAGTGACATCCATGGGAAAACAGTTAAGAACATGTTTCCAGGGCTTTTTTTCTTTTTATTATTATATTCTTTATTCTGGTAACCGGAGAAGAAAGCCAGGCCATCTTCCTGCTTGGGCAGATTGGGAATGCTCTAAGCATCCTGCAGATGAAAATCACCACTCGCATACACATTGATATTCACCCTGTCTGGAGTCTGTAAGCAAATGTGTGTTTCTAAACCTAAGAGTAACAGAGAATAGATGCAGTCTGCACCCGAAAACACCAGTGGGAGCCGGGGCCAGTACTTAGGGAGGTGGTCAAGACAACGGATCTGTTATACATCAGTAGTTGGGAGGGTGGAGGGGGAAAGAACTTGGAGCTCTTTCCCCTATTATGTAAATCCAAGCACGCTGAAGACTTTTCTCCTTGTGGCAGAATCCAGCTGCTGGGAAAGGCAGACCTCCTCTGATGGACAGACAGTGCTGGAAACGGTCTTTTCTGTTTTGGTTTTCTCCCAAAACGATATTTCCTTGCTCTCTAAGAACAAGCACCTTGTGAAGACTTTAGGAAATGGAAGCAGAAGAAAACATCAGCCCAGAGCAAAATTTTGGGTTGACAAAATTAAATCACTGAAGTGAGGTTGCAGCAGACTGAAGGCAGCTTGAAGGGCCATAGCAGGCAGACCCAGCCCAGGAACACGCTGTTCAAGGGACAAAATTGTGTTGCGTTTAGCTAGGACTGAGCTCTGAAGAGAGAAAAAGATCACCTGGGATACACCCTAGCGGTGGGATTTTGAATACTTCCCTCCAGACTGCCGGAGGACCCGCTCACATTTATCTGCTGCTGACAGTTTGCATTTAAGATTTACCTATATAAAGACAAAGACCACGTACATACAGAACACCCTACTGGAAAAGGACTCTGTGAAATAAAAGGAAAATAAATCTTCATGGTCATTAATTTCTTTTGAAACTGTAGTTAACACTGGTTCCAGCAGCACAACTGTGACTATATTTACTTGAGAAAAGTAGACATGTATAATTCAGTAATTAAATCAATTTTCAAAACCTTGAGAATATGGCTCTCCTAATAATCTCAGAAGGTCAAACACTTTTTCCAGTGATTGTAATTACAGAGTGAGGATTTTATGTTACTATTTTTTTTTTCTTAAATGGTCATTGCTTTGCAGGGCACAAAACAAAAAATTAAAAGTCACGGCAAATCAAATCTTCTTCTATGAAGTAGAACCACCCTTATGCCTAAAATAGGGTAATAGAAATTTAGATATTTCAAATATTCTGACAAGCCAATTTGCAAATCCTACACAATTAAGTTTTCTCGTAATTAATCTCTAAATTTTATCTCAAATTGAAAAGAAAATTTCTTTTTTTTTTCTTTTTGTGAAGAAAGCAATCTGAAGAACTGTTGCTTAAGGAATTTCAAAAGCTATAAAATATCTTTTTTTGTCTTTGAAAGATTGAAAAAGCTCAGCAATACAAGATATGTGAGGAGTGTGAGTTGTTTTTCCTTATTCTTTTTTTAGCAGAGAAAAGACCCTTTGAAAGAAGTTATACTTATGGCTCTGTTTGTAACACTGAACAAGTATTCATATTTCAAAGTCTTGGTGGCTTTTGAATGTAACCACCCTTTGTTAAAATTAGACCTTAGTGAGCATTGGTTCACAGCCTAGCTCTGTGTAAAATAATCCCTTTCTCCTAAATTCCTAAATACTCCCTCTTTATTATTTTATGGTCTCTTTAAGGCATAAGAGGTGAAGAGAGAAACTTAATCTCATAAGTTTAGGTGACAGTGAACCTTTAAGTTGTAACTAAGAGAGAGATTGATCAAAAGTAGTTAAGCAGTTCAGGAAAAAAAAACCCCAAAACAACCCACACCCAGGTACTGGATTCCCCTTCCCCTTCTGGTCAGCTGGGGAGTTCTTCTTACTGGTTGCTTTAAGGTATTTTGCAGATCTCTGTCTTCCTGTGGGGAGAGTATTTATCATACATTAGTGTGCTAGTGAGGTATTTTTCTTGAATTCCACTGATTCTCATCACTATGATTTTTCCAGGAGCTTCTGATTTTTTTTTTTTTTTTTAGTTACTCCTGATTTTCTAACCAGAGAAAAAATACAGGAATTAAACCAGTTCAAATCCAAATCTAAAAAAATCCTTCACTTAACTTCTGATTTGCAAAGAATGTGAGATGGTGTGGATCAGGAAAAACAACATCCCCACTCAAACCAGACCCTTTGTGACAGATTTTACCAACAGAGTATTCTTGGTGAAATCAGGAGAAGGATTTACTGACGCAGACTCTGACCCCAAAAAGAGAAGTAAAGAGCAGCTCAAGCAATTCTGACATTAAAGAATGTCTCCTTGCATTTCCTAGAGGTTCTTTAGATGTTACAGCAGATTAAATTGTAATGTATGTTCCCATAGTAACTACATTTTTCTTAGTCAGTTTTGTTCCTGCATACATTTATTAACTTTTGGCGCTTAAATGCAATAATAATGAAATACATCATACCATTCAAGCCTAACTGAGGGAGAGGGTAAAAAAAAAATTTAAAAAATACTATAAAAACAAAGGGAGAAGAAGGACCACAAGAAGTCAATTTTAGAGATGGGCACCTTAGACAAAAAGAGTTAAACATATAAGCATATGTCATGACAAAAAAGTGGTTTGGGATTTTTTACTCTACATTTTGTATGTAGACAGTAATTGATAGAAAGTTGCAAAGCATTCATAGCCATGCTTTTGGTCTTGGTAGGTCTAGTAAAAAGAATAATTCATTTCTAGTTCTGAGGAAAAAGTAACGCAGGGCTTTTGCATCATTCTTTTGGCATCTGTAGAGCTTGGTATCAGTGCTTTGTAGGGTCTAACAGCTGTAATATTGACAGAAAAAGACAAGTTCCCTCTGCTCAGTAGCCCCCACGTAGCACTGCAGGTCACTACTATAAAGCTGTTTTTCAGTTATTTCCCTTTCCTCAACCTGTGCGATTTAATAGTGCTAGAAAAGTGTTTAAATAACTGACTATTAAAAACATTTTGCTTGTGTTTCATTTTTTACTTTCCCTTTGAACTCTGGGTTTCCAAAAGCTTTTATATCGTCCTACGTGTCAGAACCAAAATATAAAGACAAGATATATTTTCTCTCAGAAATAAGCAAATCTGAAAGCTTTGCTTTTTTGCAGTGAGTTTACCAATGTTCTCTATTCCTTTAAACATTTCTCTGTTCGGTTGCAAGGGAACACAATGTAGAGGCTGTGCCAGGATGTTTTACTGGAGTATGAAAAACAAGGCAGTGACTTACAGATACTGATAAAATGGTACCCTACGTCTCCAAGCTCATAAACAACACAACTTTCTTTAAAATTTACATATAAACCAGAAAAAAAGATCTACTTTTACCTGATGCAGTCTATGAAATTAATCAGGTAAAGAATGCTTCATGCAGATCTGTGCTCCCTTCACCCCAGAGAAGATGTAAAATTAAACATAAGAGATATTTAAATCCCATATATTTGCTAGTGAAACATTGCTCTATGATGTTTCACTAGAATAAGGCACAAGCATCAGTGGTCAATTTTACATTGCCCTAAATAATGGTATCCCCCATTTTCCTTGTTTTTCTTTCTTCTGTGTGTCCATAACAACGCATTCCTACATCATGTGAGTGAGCTGAGGACATGACCTAGAACCACCCCACCTAAACCTCACCTTTCTAATTTTCTTGATAGATACAGGGTGCAGCAGGGCTGTCACCTTCCCACACAGTTGCCCCAAAATTAGCAAGTGGTGCTTGGGACTAGGGAGATTAGGAAATGGGTATGGTCGCAGGGAATTGTCACCCCTTGTCCTAGCTGGCAGATTGGCCTTGTGTGACACGACACAAAATATACAAAACAAGACCACTGAAAATGGGAAGTTCCAGGATCTCAAGGACAGAGAAGCAGTTTTGAGTCGCTCTGGGGCAGACCAAATTCCTGCTACCTGGTATTCTCTGGTAATTTCAGTTACTTAAGTAAATATCTGTGGATGGCATTCTAAATCTTTGGGTTCTGTTATACTTGTGTGTCTTTACATATATATATATATATATATATGCGTGTGTGTGTGTGTGTGTGTGTGTTTGTGTGTGTGTATGTCTTCATATCCGTAGGAAATTACTGCTACAGAATGTTGTACTGTAAAAGAGCGTGGAAACACTTATAAATATGTAAATGTACATCAGGGAAAAAAATAAGCTTGAAACATTCTCATTTGTATTTAAGGTTTAAGAATAACAGCTGAGAAGCTCGCCCTCTCCCCTAACGTTTCAAGGCACCACATCTAGATTTAGTGAAGTTTAGGCTTTTATTCCCATTGATTTTCAATCTCTGTTAGTAACACACAGGCAAGTGGTGTTGTCACATTTCTCACAGTGCTAAAAAAATGAGTCATTTTATGTCAGTGGTTTTGTTCTAACCGAGCACCTGTTTCTAGACAAGAAACAAATCAGCTTACCTACACAATCTGGTGCACTGAGTTCCCTAAATTAGACAGACATAAGTATGCATGGCCAGGCCTCCAGACTTTTTCAAAAGCTCACATCATCCGCTCAGCTTCCTGTGAGTTGAAAGGCACTTTACAAAAGCACTTACACCCCTTGGGACTGACATTGAATCAAAAGGCCAGAGAGCTGGCACACAGCTTGAAAGGTGTTAGGCAGGATGCTCTACAGAGCAGAGAGTCAAGGCAGAAAAGGTCTGCCTTCAGCTGAAGGGAAAACCTCCTAGAAACTCATCTTCTTCTGTACTCTTCAGGACACTCAGTTTTTGCCAGATAAATTGTTACACTAATCCAGAGCCCCTGAGACTGTAGCTTCACTCCTGTGGCTGATGGTTTGTTACTGTGGCTGGGGGATCAGGCACTTCATCATCACTTTTGCATAGCAGTAACGTGACATCTAGGTAGAGGAAAAAATGGGGTATCTTCTTCCTGCTCTAGCATATGCAAACACTAAGGCACATCTTTGCAAAACTTTTTTCTGATTTTTTTTAATGTTTCAATTCCCAGAAGAATGCAAAAAACCAGAAATCTGCTTCCCCGACCACAGTGGATAATTGTTTCCAGGCCAAAGGTGGTTATACTGTAATTACAATCTTCCTGTCAATGGAAGTTTCATATCCTCTAATGAGTAGGTAGACTCCTACACAGCTGTGTTCCCTGCATAAATATGAGCATTCCTATCCTACCACAAAACAGGCCAATTAGCTTTGCTGTTGTTTTTTTTCTCAGCATATATGTCTGTTTTAATAATGAAGCACCCTCCAGGAAATGCCTCATTTTCTTTATAATTTTATTTATTGAATGCATCTTTAGTATTGCTTGGCTGTAAAACTCAAACCTTTATCCTGTTGTTGATGCTTTTTTTTTTTTTTATTATTATATATTCTGATAGTGCCTGCCATGGCAGTGCCATGGATCATGACCACGTAGCACGTGCTGCCTTAGCAAGGGACCAGTGGGAAAGACGTGAAGCTTGTGGGCCAAGCAGGTGGAAGCAGTGCTGCAAAGTGCCCTTCCAAGGCCCACAGGAACTACTTCTGTTCATTTTCACGGGGTACAGGTGTTTGAGCACAGTCCAAAGATAGCACTTTTGCCTTTAGCTGGACAACAGTAAATAGCACATCAATGCTGTCTTCAGGTGGGCAAAGGAAGATTTAGAGCAGAGGAGAGATTCTTTTCAGGAAGTACTCTATCATCTGTCCTTGTGGTGGTCAAAAATCTCAAAAGATTATCCTGTCTAACCAGACAAGGCAGCTTGATAAGGCGCATAGGGTAGAGTTCCTGGGCCTTTGATTCAGAGATCCTAATTCAATGCTGGAAGAAGAAGGGAGTTTGTACAGCCAGCCAGTAATTTGGCAGGAGGTCTTACTGACCCTAGTTGATTTGTCCAAAGGCTTTCTAAGAGAATCCTCCAAAGAAATTGATCTAAGCAGTCCCATGATCATTGCACAACCACCTCTGCAATAAAACACTAATACTACAAAAGATAAGAAATCAAACAGTACTTCAAAGAGTATTTTCATTTTCCTCCACAAGAAGACTGTGACTAAAGCTGAGTAAATAATTTATAATTAATTTATAAATGTTGGCTGTTTTCCATTAGTGAAGTGTTCACAACATGAAGACAATTTTCTCTAAGGTACTCAAAATTATTCACTGAATAATGTCTGCAAATAATCCTTAGTCTTTAACATATTCATAAACTCTTGCAAATCACAGATTTCAGAAAATAGAGCAATTTTGACTGGATGTCCCTATCATATGACATATTCCTCTGTGTGGATAAAATTTTTGGAGTACTGAGGATTTTGAAGCAAAATATGAAATAATCTGTCTCCATCTCTGATGAATAACGTATTTACAATTCTGAAACAGCAATTTTTTTGCAGATAGACTCATTTGCAAGTCAAAATAGTGTCCAGTGAAACCACTGGAAGTCCCACTTGTTTTGAGTGTCATCTCTGAGATAGTTCTTAGCTTCCAGCTGATGGGTGTGCAGTGAGCTGGATCTCCTGTTGTGACAGACAGTGAGGAAAGGGTCAGGAGAATCCACTGACTGATTCCTCCTCCACCTTTGGATAAATCAGAACTTCCTGAGACTTCTAAGAAACTTCAATACCTCTAAGAATGGCTACTTCATCGATTTACCCCAGAATGAAATTATCTGGCCAGCTATTAAATGTGTGGGTTCCTTAATTTCATTAGTGAGAGACAAAGAAAGCAAAGTTGATTTTGAGAAAAACAGCTGTACTTAAACATGACTGTATCTTTGAGAGACAAGAGAGCCATGTTTTTAGAGTAACACCTAGTCAGGCAGAGCAGAAAATTATGTTTTCTCCTTGGACTCTGAGGGTCCAGGCTTTAGAAGACAAAAGCATTTTGGCTTCTTTCCACAGCAGGGAACAGAAAATGATTCCAAGTAAAACCTTGTCTGTCCCTTTCATGCCAGCACAGAGCTCTGCAGATAAGATTCCCCTACTGACCTAATTATCTGTTTATCTGTGCCGCAAAAAAAGGCAAACAATGAAAGGTGGTTGACCCCTCAGGAAATGATTCAGAAGATCCCTTGGAAAGGCTCGACCAGCCCTGTAGCATCCTTTAATCTTACAACTCACCTAGTCATGTCTGTCCCTGCTTTATAACACTCTTGCTTCACAACTCTTTCCAAGGTTATACTGACTTGGTAAAAGTTCTTTTCATAGCTACTCTGGAAGTATTTCTTTGCTTTGCTTTCTTTGCCAGTCTGTGTTCTTTGCAAGTGTTCAAGCACTTGACTGGAAGTTTCACTAAATTAGCTGTTAGGAAGGATGCTCCTTCTCTGCACAGAGAACCGTGTCAAAGCTTGGCATAGCCAGTGAGAAGTCTGCTTTTGGCTAAAGTTCTTAGTAACAAAACTTAGTCTTTTCTAGTGAGGTGACATGGTTGCCAGGTAATCATGTAAACTGATCATTTGGGTCACACAAGAAACTAAGTTGATGGATAAAATTGTGTCCATCTTATTCTGCCACTTTGACAAGCCACTGACCCTTGAATGAAGTTGGAAAATATCTTAGTAGAGCAGGTGGAAATTTCTGTGGTTTGTATTTTTGGAAATTTTGATCAAGATGAGGCCTGTGGCAATGACATTTCTCTTTTTTTTTGCAAAAGAGCTAGTGTTCCTTTGAATGTCATTGATTTGTCACAGCATTCGAAATGAAATCATTTCAACACTCATCTTTTGCCCTTTTTCAATGTTTTTGTTTTAAAAATAAATGGAAATAGATCTTTTTCTTTGCTTTTTATTCCTTTTTTTGGAGAAAGACAGCTTAACATGGGAAAGGTATTTTAAAAGGGGTAGGTCTTGACCATCAAAACAAAGTGAGCCATATTCAAAAAACCCTTTATAAATTAAAAACTTCCAGAATTGCAAATCATCTTTGAACTATTCATTTTCTATATAAAATGTAATTGCCCTTTTAAACTGTCCTTTTTCTGCAGTCAGTGAGCACACGTCAATATCTTTCTCCTTTCTTATAGATTAAATAAGGAAAAATCATGTTTTCAGTATTTACCTGACTTAGAAATAGATTTTTCAGAAAGTCTGACTGCCCTACAGTTTTTAATGTGTACCTGTCACCGGATAAAATAGTTTGAAATCTGTGCGGAGATACAGGACTGAAGTTACCAAATAGAAATTATTTTTTAATTTTTTATATATATCTATATAAAAACAGATTCTGCATGTTTTCTCTGGGGCAGCCTTGTGGGTTGTTGGTTTTCTTTTCCCACAGAATCTCTAAATATGTGTTTGCAAGTAGCCCAAGTGGTATTTCCTAGAGATGCAAGCAACTAGGGAAGCCTTGGTGACTGCCTCGAGAGGTAAATTGTGTCTCCCTCCTGTGCAGATCAGCAAAACTGCAGCAAGGCGAATTTCTCTGTAACATGAAGAAATAGCTTGGCATTTCCTCTCTTCTTTAAGAAGCAGAGCTACAATGCTAGTTCCATTTGTTCCAGTCTGCAAACACTAAAAATTGTCCACTTTTAACATAGCAGTGCCTCTCTAATGGCTCACTGCAGAAGAAGCTGAAACTAACAATTCATCTTCCAGGAACTTCCTTTGCAAAGAAAGAGTTGATGAGGACTCTCAACAAAATAGACAAACTTGTCTTTTAAAAGACAACCATCTCCCCCTTCGAATTTTCAGTCCAAATATTTCCCACTGATGAAATTTTATGAGGGTGTCACGACTATTTATGAGGTATCATTACATTTATGAGGGTCTCATGAAAGGGGCATTTACTCTTCATCTGTTGTGGTCGTTGCTGAGAGTGTAGGAAAGAAATAAAGGAGCTGGAAGGGTCCCCCCTCCTATACAGATGTGGATTTCCCCTGCCAGGGATACAAACGCAACATGAGTGTGGTGTAACTACAGGTTCAGGAAGATGTTCCCAGGTCTTTGTGGAAATGTGCATATATCGGGGTGACACTTATTACAAGAAAGACATTGAAGACTGGAGCACATCCAAAGAAGAGAAAAGCAGGTGAATGGTCTGAAGCATAAGTGTAATGACAAGAAGATGAAAGAACTGGAGTGGATTAGCCTAAAGGAAAGGAGGCTCAGAGGAGACCTTATCGCTCTCTACAGCTATCCAAAAGGAGGATGTGGACAGGTGGACATCATTCTCTTTTCCCTGGTAACAAGAGGTAGGATGAGAAGAAATGGCCTCAAGTTGCAGCAAGGGAGGTTTAGACTGGGTACTCTGAAAAATTTCTTCATGAAAAAAGGTTTTCAAGCACTGAAATAGGTTATTCAGGGATATGGTTGAGTCACCATGCTTGGAAGTATTTAAAAGACACGTAAATATAGCACTTGGAGACATGAGCAGTGGACATGTGTCGTGTTTAAGCCCAACTGGAAATCAAGCACCACACGGCAACTCACTCTTCCCCCCTACTCTAGTGGAATTGGGAGGAGAATCAAAGTAAAACTTATAGCTTGAGATAAGAAAAGTTTAATACCATAAAAGAAAGTAAAATACAGTAATAATGGTAAATAATAATGATAATAAAAGGGGAAAACAAGTGATGCACAATGCAATTGGTCACCACCCGCTGACTGATACCAGACTGCCCTTCCCCAGGCCAGATCAGCCACTCTTCTGGGTAGCTCCCCCCAGTTTATGTACTGGGCATGACATTCTATGGTGGATGTGGAACATCCCTTTGGTCAGTTTGCGTCACCTGTCCTGGATATGATCCCTCCCAGTATCTCTTGCAAACCTCCTCACAGGCAGAGCATGAGACAAGGGGAAAACAAGTCCTTGACTTAGAGTAAACACAACTTAGCGAAACCCCAAATCTTCAGTGTGTTATCAACACCATTCTCATTCCAAATCTGAAACACAGCACTGCAACAGCTCCTGAGAAGAAATTAACTCCACCCTGGCTGACATCAGGACAGCACAGCAGTGCCAGATTAACAGTTGGACTTGGTGACCTTAGAGGTCTTTTTCAGCATTAATGATTCTATGGTTCTATGACTGTGCTCTCCATATTTGTGCACTTTCATGGGTAGGAACTGAAATCAGTTCAAAATAGCTCTGCCAGAAAGCCACATGGCCCAAGTTGTGGCCCCATGCTAGCTCAGCAAGGGATGCAAAACTAATCCACTGTATCTTGCTGTCTGGTTTCCTGGGATTGTGCTATTTGTTACTGCTAATTACAAAGATGGCAATGTTAAATTCATTGGGAGATAAGAGAGGCAGATGGCATATTCATATATTAAAAAAACACTGATTCCTTCTGTTTTCTGTAGCTCTTTGTGCCTTCATTAGGATTTACATTTTAAATTATATGTGATCTAATAAACCAGCATGGCACCTCATTATCAAGGATGTATCTTCAAGTCTTTACCTGAAGGGACAGTTGAGGATTTTTTCTGCTTCATATCCCTCGGTTCATGAACCTGCTGGCTTGCTTTATCTCAGTTTACTTCAAAGTTTCCAGTTGTGTCAATGCAGACTTGGCAACTTGGCAAAATGCAAATTCAAAATTTTCAGCTGATTCCAAACAGTATGCAGGGAGGAAGATGTGGATTTACAAAGCTCTGGCTTACTCAATGGAAGTGTTTAATTAGCCATTAACCAAATATCTCCTTTTGATGGCTAGGACCAGAAAAGAGGGGAAGGCAAACAAAGCTTTGTAGGTTTACAGCTTATCCTGGAAATCAGTGGGAACACATTTAGTTCTTTTCTTAGACAGATGCAGTAACATTAGTTATGACTCAGATACGAGATGCTGAGAGCAACAAGGGAGGGTGGGACTGTACATGTTCTCTGTGAAGATCAGGTGCAGGGCAATAATTAAGGCATAATCAGAGTATCTTCCTGCTGCTTTTCAATCACCATTCAGCTAATAATGACTTTATAGATTAAATACCAAGTTGCAGCTAAGTTAGGCAAGTGCAACATAAAAGCAATACCGATGTTTAAAGAAATTAGGTAAACAGTCAATGAAGCATAGCATCTCATTCATATTAATCTCCAGCAGAGACCTGGTTGTTCCAGTCACTGATTCAGTCATTTGCTTGCCTAAGTATTTTACTTCCATCTGTGCATTCTCCATTACATTCTTCCCTTCAGCACTCACCTCCTTCCTCTCAGGTGTTCCCAAGGTTAAACACCCAGCCTTCACCCCGTCTTCTTCATGGTAGTTTCTGGAGGAAAGGGGTTAAAGGGAAAAAAAAAGAGAAAACACCATCTAGAAAACTGCTAGAAATATGTACATACACATATACGTGCACATGTATACTCACATTTATGTTAAAAATTATATGCAATTAGCCCTTAACCTCCACTATCTCTGTGTGGCAGAGCTACATCACTAGTCAAGGTTGGCAGCACAGTAAAATGCTTCTGTTTTTAAAGACTGATAGTTATTCTTGCTGCAGAGCTCCACAGCAGACTGGGCTGCGCTGCCAGGAAAGCAGCTGGAAAATCAAGCATGGTCAAAGCTGGGCAGGCACAGGCCCCTACCACTGTCCAACTTGTCCTTGCACTGGCTGTGTAGGGTAATGGGGAGGAGCTCAGAGTGCAGGGCAAGTCTGCATTTGCACATCTCATATGCACTAGCCCCTTGTTAAATGCTGCCCTAATCGAACAGCATGACAATAGGAAACTACCAAGATTGGGCTGACGATTGACTGGCATATTCCTTGCTTCTCTTGTCATTAGCTTTGCTTCTTCAGTAAATGCACTTGGCAAATTTGGGCAGGATGTCTTCTTGTCAACCAGTAGGACTGGAAGCAACAGCACAAGTCTTTTAAAAGGATCACAATCCCTTGAGCAACTCTCAGAGACCAAACTGTGGCTATGGAGGCTCATTTCTGGTGCAGCTGCTGTTATGGAGCTAATCACTTTCAGCCAGTCTGTGCTGCCAATAAGGCTCTGTAATTACAACTCCACACTCTGCCAGAACAGTGGAAACAGAAGAAATATTAACTGGTCTTAGCTGTGAACCCCTTTCTTTTG
This sequence comes from Platysteira castanea, assembly GCA_013397175.1. Taxonomy (NCBI): domain Eukaryota; kingdom Metazoa; phylum Chordata; class Aves; order Passeriformes; genus Platysteira; species Platysteira castanea. Next base: position 820,225 of record VYXC01006776.1, on the reverse strand, counting down.
CTGCTTTAGGTATTTGGTTTGTATCTTGGATCTCTTGGCTGCATGAAGATTTTAACTACCGTCAGAGGATTAGGAAGATTGGTAACACTCGAAATAGATGTTATTGAAATGTGAGTGGTTTGAGAAGAATCAGGAATTGTAAGAAAAGATTCACTCTTTCTGCCATCCTCCTTTTCAATATCAGTCTTCTTGTATGTGAACTGTACCATTGAGGATCTTTTTTTCTTCTTTTCTTTTTTTTTTTTTTGCCAAAAGGAAAAAAAATTACACATAAGCATAAGAAAGAATGGCATTAATTTAGCAAAGATAAAATATTAATTATGTGAAAATGCAAAGCAGAGAGACAAATCAATTGTGAGGAAACAGCATAAGAAAAGAACCTCTTAGCCTCGTCAGATGCTTTGTGGCACAAAGCCTTCAATCAGAAATGTGCTGATACTAAATTATCCGTGGATCTGATCTAGCTCTAATAATTGAAAGCTCCCACCGCTGGAACAAAACCAGTTTGCTGAATGAACACTAATTTCTCAGACTGGGTATTAAGTAGACAAAGCTGTTGCATGCATCCAATCAGATTTGTATTTTTATTCCATGACATGCTACATCCTACACTGTGTTGTGATTTAAAATTATCACAGCCTGTCCTGTGACATGTGTCAGTGAGAGTTACATTTTCTTTAGCACTTTCTGTCTTCACAGCTGTGATTATAAATTCTGAAAGCAGATTTTCAGAAATATGTATTAGAAAAGGTGTGCAGATTAAATCATTTGTTTGTTTATTTAGTATCTTATTAACATTTCTGGCCCCTGGATTTCATAGTTGTGTCTGTCAGATAGCCCAGTATGATTTTGCAAAAAAGACTTGCCTGTGAAGATCACTCTTTACTCTTTCTCTCCTCCTCTTGTTTGTTTGTGCGGGTTCCCACATCTCTGAAAAAAAAATGATTGCACTCTAGTAACTGTGGTACCAAGCCATCTGACCTGATTTTCTTTCTTTTTCCCAAAGGGAGAAAAATACTCAATTTGAGAGACAAACTGTGAGTTTTGCTTGTAAAACAATATGTAGGAAAAGGGAGTAGAACTAAATTAAAAACTTGCTCAGTGTAAAACATTTAAAATTCATTAAATTTTTTACTTACAGTGATGCTACTAAAATGTTAAAATTTCAGTAAATAATTATTACTGCAGGGGGACTTGATGTTTATCCTTTTTCTCCCCAACAAGTTGTTTTAAACTTTTCTATAATCATTTTGCTTATTCTTTTGGAGGGCTTACCAACAGCTCTTGTTGCCCACTGTGGTCACTGACAATTATCCAGCATCAGCACCTAGAGCTGGATTTGTCCCTTGTGCCCTGATTCAGGGCAGTGTATATACACACATATCAGTACAGATCAGCTTTAAGGTGATAACTCTTAGCATGTAGTTACGTGTGTATCTGACTGGTTGCCTGGTTGGATTACAATTTGAGGAGTGTATTTCAATGATATTCTTTGTTCAGTGAAACATGAATCTACACTGGGAAGTGGTCAGAAAAACAGGGCAATAAGAATTACTGCAGCTGAGGCAAATGTTTAGTGCTGTAGCTCAGTACTAAAGTGTCAAGTCTCCTCTATCAGGAAAACTTCTGCAGTGCTATATTTCTGATTAGCTGGTGCTTTGAGGGAGTTTTACACTTGCTATTAATCCTGCAAATATGAGTGGCTGAAACTGGGACTTTGTTTCACAGTGTAGCAAGGAGATCTCATTTGAACATCCCTTAGAAATAAAGTCAATTTCTTCTAAGAAGTTTTATACAATAGCTTGATGGGCCAAAAAGAAAAACCCTCTTTCTCCATGAACCAAAAAGACCTGCTCTGCAGCTGCACTGTGGGAAAGTCCATCCAGGGTCTGCCCAATGCTGTGCAAAAGCAGAGTTCCCAGCATTGTGAAGTTTTCTTGCCATATACACTCATCTATCTATCTATCTAGCTAGCTAGCTAGCTATTTTATTAAAACAGCCGTTTTATTAAGCCAACTGCTGTTGGGCCTTTCTTACTGAGATCCAGGAAGAATCATTATTATTATCATCATCATCAAACCATCACAGTGAGTGGTTTGGGTTAGAAGGGACCTTCAAAGACCACCTAGTTCATACACCCATGATCACGGACAGGGACATTAGACCGGGTTTCTCAAATCCCCATCCAACAAGACCATGAACTCTGCCAGGAATGGGCCTTCCACAAGTTCTCCTCTGGGGAGAAGATGCGTTCCAGTGTCTCACTACTCTCATAGTGAAGAATTTCTTCCTTATGTCTAATCTAAACCTACCCTATTTCAGTTTAAAGCTGTTGTCCCTCCTCCTATTGCTACAATCCCTGATAAGTAAGTCCTCCCCACTATTCTTGAAGCCCCTCCACTAGATACTGACATGCTGATGTAAGGCTTCACAGAGCCTTCTCTTCTCCAGGCTAAACAACCCTCAGAGAGTTCTCATAGGGGAGGTGCTGCAGCACCCTGACCATGATCATGGCCCTCCTCTGGACCTGCTAACAGGTCTATGACTTGCCTGTGCTGGAACCCCAAGTGCTGTTCACAGTATTCCAGCTGGGATCCCAGGAGAGCGGGGTCAAGGGAAGGAATCACCTCTGCCAACCCGATGGCCACAGAAAACAATTAGCTTTCAGGGCTGTGAGTTCACAGTGCCCACTCATCTTAATTTTTTAATCCACCAGTACCCCTAAGTCTTTCTCCACAGGGCTGCTGTCAATCACCCATTGCCCAGCCTGTTTGGGAATGCACTGTTTGTCTCTCTCTCTCCCTCACTCCCACCAGCACAGAGTATCGTCCTCAGAGAAGTTCTGCTGAGAGCATAACAAACACTCCTTCATGTTTTCCGGCAGAGCAGAGCCAAAATAAAATTTAATTATAAAATGTTACTTGCTACTAAACTTTTATTTCAACTTTGATAAGCACAGCTTTCCTTAAATGCTCAAAGGAATGATTTATGACTACAAAGATAGCTTTCTGAACTGGCATTTTTTCACCTGCTCTGCAAAAGAAGGTAGTTTAAAATAAATACAGGGCATAAAAATTATACAATCCACTAGCTTTCCTGCTTAAAAAGCATGACTCTGTGGATGGGAAACAGAAGTTCAGGAAAGAGAGACTTGTCAGCATCTTCTTGGCAGACAGCTGTTTGCAAAGGAAACTCTGTCCGTAGTGTGTCTAATGTGGTCGACAGGTTCAAAAAAGCCCTGTCCACTTGATGTTCTCCCAGCCTGTACACTCTGGCCTGACCAGTGCTAAACCAAGGTGCAAAATGCAAAATACAAAATATATTTCCAATTCCACTTGCCACTTGCACCTGGAGAACTACAGAGTTTGGACAGAGATTAAGTCTGGTCTTTACAACAGACTTAAAATTATCCCCATGTGATGTAGCTGTGCCTGAACTCATGCAACTGGAAATCTTTCCTACTAAAGGGAGAGGCATGGAGAAGGCAGAGCACGAAAGGCAGGATATGCACACAGAGCAATCAGCAGCAACAGTTATGAACCCGTGCCTAAATCTAGACTCTAATTATGCCTTTGCTTCAGTCTTGGGTGCAATAACAATTGTGTTAATGAGGGTCAGCACTCCTGAAGTTACATAACAACCTTTATGCCATGCCCTACATCAGCTGTGGGGTCTTAGAAAAGCCTCAGACCCCTTAGCTCCAGGCTACTGAGTACCCCAGGAAGGGCTTGGTTTGTAGCAAAAGCCACAGAGCTGTTTTATTGGGATACTGAGGCTGGAATTGAACTGAGATGGAGGAACAGCAGCAGGGTATCAAACAAAATTGAGCTGTTACATTTCATCATTTTCCCTTTTCTGCTCAATAGACCAAATCTGCTCCATTTGTACTTCTGCTAAAGACTCATTGCTGGATGAAATGCACATAATTACCTCTGCAATGAAAGTAACTTGGCCATTTCATTCCATACCTTGGGGGACATGTTGAGGAAAGGGATAGTACTGCATAATGAGCTTCTCCTGTGGTGCCAGGGGAGAAGGAGTATTCAGAGCTTGAGATGGTACTGGATGGCTCAGGCTGAGAACAGATGCATGCCTCCAGGGCTTGCCAAGCTGGAAACTGTCCTCCTCCTTTATCATGGTTCAATCTCCCACATATGTAACATGCCAAGGCTGCTTCAGTTTTATGTTTGCCAGTTGGGAGAGGTGAGGCCACAATTCTCTTTCAGTCTGTGAAGCCTGATAAAAAGGTGTTTTACTTTGACTGACAGGATGCTAATAGCACAATCTCCCAGCACAACTGCCATTACAATTTGGCCTGTCGAAAATACAGTTCTTGTAGTTCTGAGCGAACATTGCCGTGTTTGCTGCTCTGTTAAGTGCAGAGCTTCAAGTGACCAGACAGTGGGAATGTTTGTTAACCCTGGCTACTGTAGAGCTAGCCAAAACAAGGGGCTGGTGGAATGGGTCCATCCAGGCTGGAAGTTCTGAGAGATGCTCAACTTCTAATGTTATGTTATGTCTTCAGAGCTGCTTCAGCTTTACTCTGACCTCCATCGTGCTATTCTGCCTGCTCCATGAGGACACTCAGAGAATAAGTGGTGCGTGGAAAATCACGTAACACTAGCTTCTGTGAAACTGACCCCAGTAGGTCTTATTCTCATCAATTCAAGCTGGACTGGGTGGCATTTGTTAGGTAAGGGTTTATTCCATGGCACTATGTAGAAGGCAGCCACGATCCTGAGCGACGTGGCAGCACCAGCTAAGCCACAGCAGCCAATGTAGCAGAGTTACTGCCACACTCCTGGGCCGCTCTGTAATATGGGGGTGGCACCATCTGTGAGACAGAACCTGCAGATGGGAATGTTGGGTGACATTCCTTGCGAGAGAACAGCTGAGCAGGAGAGTGGATGGCTTTCTCCCTAGCAAACTCCACATGCTCCACAACCGGCAGCTCCAAGATGGCCCAGTCTGACTCTCTCGTTCCAGAAATCTCCATGTTCTCAGTTTGAGGACACAGCCCTGCTGCAAGATTTCCCAGTCAACAAACCTCTGTTCCTCATCGCAAAATGTCTCAGCAGAGCCGCAAGTGTTGATTGCTTCAGCTAAAAATAAGCCATTTAGAAAACACAAAGCCACTGCAAGAAAAAATTTTCTTCATCCTATGTCTGTAAATATTTTAAGAGAAAATAGTTTGCTAATTTTTTCTCTCCTATAAGGTGGAATTTGAGCAAATTAAGCTTAATAAAATTTTGAAAAGCCCATTTGTATATTACTTCTCACTTGACTTCTGAACACAAGGTCTTTTATATCTTACATGTGTTGCCCTGGTTTTTGTTAAGCCTTCTGTTTTTAACCTTGGAGTCAGATTCTTTCTCACACAGTTTCATGTAAATAATAGCCAATGTTTACTTAACAGTATTTTCTGTTTTTCATTCCTTTTGTGATAAGAAAACTTTGATGAGCACCTTTCTTCTCCAGTGGGATTGAGAAGGAAGTGACATGCTCTCCAATCCCTTGTGCAGTTGGGACGTGTATATGAATGTGAGTAATGTAAATAATAAACATTATTATTCCCTCCTTTCTGATGATCCTGGCAGGTGTGAGAGCCTCTTTATTGTGTCTTCTCAGACACAACATGCAGCATTCATTGTCAGCATTCATTTCTCTCCTTAAACATTTGAACCATTACTGCCCATCTATTTCTAGACACTATTTCTCTAACATGACCTTTGATGTCATGAAACCCAGCTAGGGGAAAATAAGGAAACAAATCTCTGCCCCACAGCAATAAAATCAAACCCAAATACCATTTTTAAAATATTAATTTTCACATTTCCAACAAATTATACTGTTCATATCTCAGGATCTGTTAGGCCAGAAGAAGACCAGAATATATTGCCAAATATTTCAGGAAAAATGGTTCTTGCCAGGTTAACATTTTGAATGAAATACAAATATATCTAATTGGGAATTAATTTTTTATAAATTCGGAAAAGACAAGATTTAGAGAAACAAGCAAACCTTAGTGTCCTTTCTGACGAGGACTACCCAGAATTGCTGAGGTTTTGACATTAACTAGCTTATCTGAAGAGCAGAGGTCTCAGGAGAAAACCAATCTTCTTAATGGTACCAGTCCAGTACTTAGTACAGCAGGATCCCATGTAGTACTACAGTACAAATGCATGGATCAATTTATTACTGGTGTAATTTTTATCATTATTTATTTTATTATTACATGTATAGTATAAAGCTATCTCAAGTGCCAAAAAATAATAAAATGGAAATTTTTCATTAATCCACTGTGAAAATCAATGAAAGCTACAAAATGTTACTTCCTAATGACTTGGAATGTTTCAGATCATATTCAAAAAACAAAGCTTGATCACTGTCTATGGGATGAATGCCCAGATTTCCAAAATCCTTTTTACTTTGAAACTTTCTTTTACACTGTGAAAATACCTTGGTCTTTACATATCTGGGTAAAGGTGAGTGAAGGACTGCTAGTCTTTCAGAGTGCCATGGGATGGTGATATGAATTGAGAACAATAATGTGTAATGAAGTGTAAGGTTTGCGTCTTGTCAGGATCACAGCCTCATATTTCTTCATTCTTCCTGCAACAAATAATGAATTTTTCTTTTTTGTAGTTTCAGAAAATTGTTTCCAGTGATAAAGGAGAAAAGAGACCAGACAGGAACTGCAACATACCCATTGTAAAATCAGCAATACAGAACCACCAAAGATCTGGAGTGAACACGGTATTATTGTTTGCAAACAGGCCAAACTTGGTAACACTGATATCAAGCAGTTGACAGTCGTGCTTTGGTTCCAAACCAAAGGTCCCTTTTCATGATTACTATCCATGTCTCTGCCCTTGACAACTGGTTGGAACTAGATCATCTTTAAAGTCCCTTCCAACTCTAACCATTCTATGATTCAGCAAGACTGCACAGCTCAGTGGATTCTTTAGTGGTGGGGGAAGCACTGTCCTGCAGGGGTTTACCACTGCTAAGCATTAGCACCACATCTTTAAACACTCCTACAGGTGACAAAGCTCCTCAGCAGATCTACGAAAACCAAACTGGCTGTGTATCAGGATGCTCTTTTGTTGCTTATCAGACATGCTCTAGCATTTTTCCTTTGCAAGAAGAATTTCCCAGCTAGGAGCTGAATAGTGTAATCACTGTCATAATTTATGAAAGTCACTAGCTTTGAAAATAACAAAAACGTTATCATAATTGTCAAATGATGGTTCAGTAATCTAAGAATGCTTGTTATCTCGCCGGCTGTAAGTTGTGGACCTGGTCCAAAACCCAGGAATATAAACAAGAGGCATTTCACTGGCCTCAGCAAGTCTTGGATCAGGCCTTCCATTAAGACTAAGAAGGAAACAGCCATTGCTGTAGTGCTGAGACAGGGTGCATGAATAAAGGACAAGTGCTAAGGTCAGTGAAGTGGTTCCCAGATGCAACATGTGGAGTATAATAGCATCCAAAATGGTCCATCAACACAAGGCAAAGTTATTATTCCAGCTATTACTGACTGCGTTTCACAGACATCTCTACCATTCATTGGATGTGCACTCTGCTCTCTGGCAGCATTTTAAAGTTCATTTAGTAGAATATTAAACTAATCATGATGAATGATAAGCCAGATTTTATTACATTCTGGTTAATTACGAAATCATATCTACCTAGTCTTACAAAAAGAAGATTAGTTGAAATGCAATGTGTCCTCATGGAAGGAATGAACTAAAGAGGAAAGGCAGGAAGCAAATCACCTAAGTCAGTGCAAAAAGATTTAGGTGCACCCTTTTTGTTGTGCCCCATAATAAAAATCCCCTCCCCTCAAGTATCAGGTGAATGTACCTTTTAAAAGTCTGAATCAGTCACTCGTTTTTATACCGGGATTTGGTTTTATGACTGTACCTTAATCCAAACATTTTCTGCACTGCTGTTCTGCTGATTTATGACTGAACTTCTCTTTATTTAGTGGAAAGGCATCCTAATAAGAAATGATTATGTCCTACTCTGAAGGAATCAACCGACAAATCACACCAAATTTTTTTTTTGTGTGATTGCTCGGTAACACTTATTAGCGAAATTAAAATTCATGAGAAAAGATTTTGATAACTGCTGAAGCAGTGGCTCACATTTCCAGATGGTCTGCACAAAAGTGACATCCTACACCCCTCGTGATAATACGATGTGTTGGCAAGTGCTCGTGGATGTTTGCTTATTTAATTAATAGAGGGTTGCACATCATTCAGCAATAAAGCCTGTGTGCTCAGCTCCACCGAAAGTCATATGTGCCTCGAGTAGGGATTATGGAGGATTTAGGCTCTGCTGTCAAAATCTGCATTCCTCAAAACCATATCAGCTGCCATCTACCACAGGAAAATCCACAATTTTCAACTAAGGGAACAAGGGAACTCTTTTGGCATCCCCAATGGATAAAAGTAGTGGGAGACACTGCTACCTTTTAAAGCACAGGAGGGGATGGACCCCATTAAAAAAGACAACAAAACCCAAAACCACCATCTGTGTGTTGGAACATGCATACTTCTGGGAAGAACCATCCAAAAGACAAATTTCTGTGCTTTGTTGCAGTCCAGCCACAGGGCCGTTCCCTTTCAGGGGTGTTGTCTCCTTTCAAAGAAGCTTTTTGCCAGTGTTTCCACTAACGATCACTGGAGCAGTTAGCAAGCTGCCCGTAGACACACACCCCTAGTGACTGGAGTAGATTTACAGGCAACTCAGAAGAAAGAAGGAAATGGGATAAATTCAGTTGCAATGGGAGCAATACATGTGCTATGAGATAGTGAAGAAAAACCTGAGTGCATGTGCAGCTTCCATAATAGCTGTATCAACAGCATGTATTTTTGCCTAATAGATATCTTCTGTTCTCTGTTCTTTTCTTGGCTCCCCTACTTCACTCACATGTACTGCAGAGTTTGCTTTTAGTGAGTTTTATGTCCTAGGATTTTCAAAGTGGCTTGAGGCTATTGACTTTCAATAGGATTTGGGTAGCTAATTGCCTTTTCCTTTGTACTTTACAAATTCCAGACATAGCTCTTTTGTGAGTTCATTTTAGTCTTTTATGACTGAATTTCCTGAAATGTTATATCTCTTTTGAAAGGGGGAAAAAAAAAAAAGAGAGAAAAAAGTGCCCCTGTCTCATTCTAATGTAAGCCAAAGGAAATAGTTGTCCTTTTTCCTCTAAAGGTCCAAAGTTCTTGGTCTCTTATCTGTTTAAGTTAAACAGTGCAGACACCGAATGTATTAATTTAAGTCTCGTTGAGTTCTTGATTACGCCCTGGCAGCTGATCTGGATGATAGAGATTTCCCCTGTAAACCCTTCTCAGTGTGTGCCATGCAGTGGTGGTTTAGAGCCTGTTAAGGAGGTTTTGTTGAAAACACAACAAAAAGCCTTGGGGTTGTCCATTCAGAAACTTCTGTTTCAGTCTTTCACACTCAGCCTGCATAATCTACTGCTGTCTGTCAGAGCTGACATGTAGCTTTTAACCCTGGTTGTCCAGAGCATCTTGTCTTTTGTCTCACTGCTGTGGTTAGCTGAGTATTAGCAGCTGCTTGCTGCCTCAGAAAGCAAAAGGCAGAAGATGGTCCGTACAAAACAGAAGCAAACCGTTCACCTAACACAGCAGATAGGCCCATAAGCATTAAAGGAAAAACAAATAGATATTTTACAATGGTAGCAAAAGTGTGCCAAAGACATTCAGAAAAACAGAACGAGTGCATGGAAGAAGCAAACTGCACAGTGAGATTTTGTGAACGCTACCTCAGCAAGAATGAACCAGGCAGATGCACCACTGAGAGAACTACATGTAGAAAACCAATTAGGAGAAACCAGAGCTCGTAGGTAATGGGTAAAATGCAGGGGGAGAGGGAGAGAAGCATTAGTCACCGGTTGCAATTTGTCCTTTCTTCTATTTTTCTCTGTCTTTGCTGAGCGCATTGCCCTGTGTTCTGGCTTCAGGCAACTCAGTGCCCTTCTCAGCAAGGGATGGGAATAACTCTACAGAGCAGGTGTGCTGTAAACTGTTTTGAAAGTGATTTGCACACAAGGAGACCTCACTGGAAATGGAAAAGAAGTAGGAATAGAAAAGCAAATAGAATATTCTGTAGCAGCCTTTTTTGTCCAACATAATAGTGCTGTGTGACTGTCAGAAGAAACATTAGGACAACGGCACCTCTTTTAGAGACTCGAAAGTGTTTAAACTCCTCCAAAAAAAAAAGTGCTAAGTGGAGTTAGCAGTTTATTAAGGCCACACTGGCTTTTGCAGCACAACATTTGCCTAATGAAAGAAGCTACAGAGCCTCCAAGATTATTTTGTGTCAGCATGCCTTGTGTCAGTTAGAAGTTTCCTATTGCTTTACTCCCCAAACCACCTCCAGACAGACACGGGAATTTACAGAAAAACTACTGTACCTGAGCCTGTTCTAGACAAGCATATTACCTCTCTTATAATCCAGCTGCAGTGTCCATGCCACTGAAAGATGGGTATGAGCTGTTTCTAGATAAGCAAATACTGATGTCAATACTGGCTCCATTTCACTTCCAGGATTCCCTGCGTAATGTGTCTCAGGATTACTCCTCATAAAATTTGGAGTCATGGTTGATACTTCTCAGCTTCCCTAGGCACAAAATGTGACTCTTTCTGATTGAGCTATCAAAGGACCTGCTTTAGAGTTTCATGCTTTCAAACCACTGTGGCACATGTTCAAGAAATCATCTTTATTCAGCAAAGCGTGGTAGCCCTTTCTGAGCGTGTACTTCTTTATTGCAAAGGTTTCAAGGTATCTCCAGCAGAACTCTGCAGTCTGAAATAAACTGGGTTATCACAGGTTTGGAGTTCCTGCAACTTAAACCAAGAAAATAAGTTAAATACATAGTGTTTGGCATTTTACAGACTGAATTCCTCAAGGCAATTGAAGCCCATCTAGACAAAACCAAGACAACAAAAACAAACCCAAAACCAAACCAAACCAAAACAACCCAAGAAAAACAAGCAAAAAACAAACAAAAAAAAAACCCAAACAAAAAAACCCTCCACTCCAATAAGATATCCGTTAAAGATAAAACCCCAGGTGTTGCACTTTGCATTTGGACTTGTTGAATTTTGTTAGGTTCTCGTTGGCCCTGTTGTCAAGTGTGTCCATCAGACCCCACAGACTTGTGGCTATTCAGGTTCATCAGGTGGTCTCAAACCTGCTCTTTGCTTACAGTGGGAGGGACTTATTTCCCCTTGTCCCCCACCTAGAAGCTCAGGGACTCAGAGATGTGGGAAGCCTGACTTCCAGAGAAGACTGGGGCAAAGAACCTCAGTTGTCACCAGTTCTCTCTTCTCATTCATCTCCTTAGCACAACACAGAACACAGATAACTGCTAGGCTAAACTTATTCCTGAATCAGAGTCTGGTTAATACCCAGGAAAGGACCTGTAGTTTCTGTTAAGTAAACTGCAGAGGAATTGATTGCAAAAAGATCAAAATCAGATTCATGATGTATGACAGATTTCACCTTGATATCATTCATGTTGGGAAGAAATGGTCTGAGAGAAGAGAAACAACAGGAAAATAGTTTTCTACAGGCAAATATCCCCAGGTTATAAAGCTCACCTTGTTCAATTTATCACAATTTAATTACATTATTAAGGAATTTCTGCTAGTCATTGTGTAATTAGGCAAATTTGGGTAGTTAAGCCAGCAATTACCAGCACAACTGCATTCATAAGTTGCAACTTAATTGTTTTATTGAATGTCATTGCTCTATATTTGAGAAACTATCACATTTCAGGTAATTATAATGTGCCAGCATGACAGAAAGCGAATAACACTTACAAGCACATTCCTTGGGCTTTTTGCAATATTGTAATGAGCTATGAGATGAGAAAAAGCTGATAACCTTTTCTTGGTTTGTGCTCATGTATTACCATTCCATACAATGACACTAAAAGTAATTCAGGCTGTCAAAGATAAGCCCAAGCAACTCAGAGAGAAGAAATTTCCCTCCTTCATCTCCATCTCAACTGTTTCAGTAGCCTAGAGCATCTCTTTCCAGAGTTTCATGTCTCCTCATCCCTGTGATAGCTTGGGGCAGGAAAAACACCTCCACTAGCACCCATGCTGGGCCCAGTGACTCCAGGCTGGCCCATACTGGACTACGCCACTGCAGAGTGAATATGTCAGGGAGGCTGTCAGGGAGGTTTTAAGTCCCTTCATTATCAGCTCTGGAGTCAGCCCAGCCTTGGATTTGCTTCCTTGGACAGCTGTGCCAGATGTGCTGAGATGTGCTGTGTGGGGATGAGGCTTAGAAAACACGTCCTCTGAAAAAAACCACATTCTATTGCTTCCCAGTCATTCAAATGTTACTCTCTGACCTCTCAGATGGAGACCTATGTTTTTGTAGGACCCCTAACATCAGGAAGCAAGCACACTGGTTTTCCTCATAAGTAAACAATAGGATTTATCTCAGGAGGAGTTTCTGAGGAGGGCACTGTAAAGACGTCCTTGTTCTTTTGTGGAATAGGGAAATTTTTGTCCAAGTTGCTGAGTTCCAGCACAGCAGAACAGCAGAGGATGTTGGAACGCTTTTGTACTTTGAAAGTGTCAAGGCTGGCAGGAGGGAGGCTTGAAGATACAGTCAGTGTTACAGAGGACCCAACAATATTTCACCTATGAGGACACCAATCCTTAAGATGCATTTGAAAGTAAGAAATTATTTCTACAGGGGGAAAAACTGAGCTTCAGAAGCCAAACTAATTTAGGGCCAGTTAAAGGTTGAGGGTAGGGCCAAGCCCAAGTTTTCAGTAACAAGTCACACTCTCATGATTTTCTTTAAAAATATTGTTTCCTCAAAATAAAATAAGTAGTTATTTCCCCGCAGTTCAAAAATGTTTCATGGGAATAATTCTTTTCCCTTGCCAACAGAAGTGTTCAGATGTGACCAGAAGTCAAACCATCTTTATAATGTGAATTGCTTTCCGTTACTTGTTTCTATCTTTCTGTCTGCTTTACCTCTTGGTAGAAGTCTGCTTGACCTCTTCCAAACTCTGATTTCAAATAGCAATTCTAGCAGTGCCCCATAGAGGCCAATTTGATTTGAAGATTACAGGAGACAGAGAGGATAAAGTTAATAAAATTGTCAGACTGCAAATAGCCACTTGATGTTATTTAATGTTTCTTCTGTTCCAAAAGGTCACGAGGATCATCTTCCAGTTCTCTTATGAGGAAAATCAAGCATTAAGGGAAGTAACATTTGTGTCAAGTTCACTTCACTGCTGAAGTGCAGAAAAAATGCAGAAAATTCCTATCACTGGCTTATGACTGCATCACACTTTAGTGAACCATGGCTAAAAATAGATGGATTAATAAATACTCCTAATAAGAATCAAAATGTAAAAAAAGCTCTAACTCCTTTCCCTCCTCAAAAAGATAAGGAATAAAAAGTTGTCATCTGGTAACTAATCACCACACAGCAGCTACTTCATTTCCCACCACATGTGCTGGGGGAAAGGCTCAAAAGGGCAAAACTGAGAAAAATTGTGGATTGAGATAAAGGTAATTTAATAGGTAAAGCAAAAGCTGCCCATGCAAGCAATATACAACAAATTCCTTCAGTATTTCCCAAGTGCTCAGCCATCCCTAGGAGACCAGAGCTCAATTTTCAGCACAAATCCCAAACATAGCCCCACACAAGCTACTATGAAGAAGTTTAAATATTTAATCTAAAAATAGCATTTCTACTTATAAAAAATAAAAAAAAATAAGCTTCAGTTCCATAGCCACTTTTTCATTTTGGGACTCTAATTTTTTAAGTATCTTCCACAATATAATGAGTTTCTTCATGGTAACAAAGTGTGATTGCATCTTTCAACCCAAGGGCAAGTCAAAGTCCAAAGGTGTTTCCTCTTCAAGGCACTTAACATGTAAATAATCTGATTGAAGTCTAAGTTAATAAAAATTACATTACACATATATGCTTTGTGCATTTCTGACCCTACCCAAAATTTTTGATCTTCATATGCCTGCTACTTACCCAAAATCATACATTGTCTTTATGTCAAAAAGCGTTTTCCTCAGAAGTCTGGAACTTCTATTATAGATATGCCACCTTTGTGTCTGCAGGCTGAAATTAAAGTTATTTAAAGTGGCTGAAAAATATGACTGGAGATTTTACAAGCAATCAGAGGCTGGTAGGAGGTGTAAATTAGAAAGATTATGACACAAATCACTGTAAATTCTTGTGCTAACCAATTACCAGCATGCAAAGTACAATCTTTTTTCTGCACTACTTTCTGCAGAACAGTATCAGTGACCTGGCAAAAATTTATGCTCTAGGGAAAGGTGGATTGGAAAGATAATTAAAGAGAGAGAGAAATATTAATAGCATACAAAATGCTCTTCTGTTAGAATATGGATACAAATTTGGTCCATGATCTGTTGCCACTGAAAGATATTGTCAGGTTAGTAATGTTCATGGACATTGTAGTCTCCAGTTTATTTCCTAGAGGTCATTAATTAACACGTCTGCTTTGGAAATCTGAAGGATAAAGATGAAAAATGGAACTGGAAGTCTGTTAGGGACTGCCTGGCTGCTCCAAACAGGTTCAAATCACAGAGATAGTGAAGAAATACTTTGAGAATGAGTTGTAAGTACTTCAGGTCTACCACCAGACCCATTTGACATCCATCACTGCCATTTTCAGATGAGAACTCAGTATTTTTATTTGTTGAATGAAGTGTTATGCAACTTTGAGGACCAAAATATCACCTTCACATGAAGACTGTGCTTTGTTATGCAGCAGCATCTACAAAGGACTCTCTTCTCCAAGGACATTTATAGTTCCAATTTTCCTTGCCATCAGTACGGAGCTCCCAGACTTCTCTTCCAGAGATGGAGCTCTGATTGTAACATTCATCTAACTGTGTCACAATAAACACAATGCCAGACATCTGATGTACTTTGTGCAGCAATTGGGAGTTTGCTCTGAAGTGAAAATTCTGCTACTTTTCAGAAATACTTGAATTATGATCATCCTCTTGACAATTAAATGTTTACTGAACCAGGAAAGAAAATTATGTCACCATATGTATCCATGGTTCTCACACCCTTTTAATAAAACCTGGAAATTGGACAAAGTCTAAGAAAGGTAGCAAGGGGTATTGAAACTCTGGAGCAGCTCTCAAGTAAGGAATGACAGACTGAGTAGGTTAAATTTGTACACCCTGAGCAAGAGACAGCTGAAGATGTGTTGGACACAAAACTGTGAGTAACATGCAGAGGATGGAGAAGGATTGACTACTCACTCTCTTCCAGTGCAAGTATCAAGAGTATCAAATGAGGACAGCAAAACCACAAATTAAAGGAGGTGCTTCTTTAGGCAACAGGTGGTAGAACTACCTGCTCAACACTCTTCCAAAGGACCTTGTTTCTGAAAGAGGTTGTCAGGAGTTCATGGGGAGACTGGATGAAAGACTTGGAAGGAAGAACCACGAAGACATTTCTAAACAGAGAAACTATGCCAGAAAAAGCCCTGCTCTACATGTAGTCCAAGAGCAGGGAAGTGTCATACATGCTTTGTTGGTGACAGAAAATGGCACTAGATTGGACCTGTGAGAAGAACATCTCTGTTTATCAATGCTTTCCATGTTTCATTCCTCTGTATATATTTTTCTCCATATAATTACACTCCATAGTTTTGGAGAGCTCAAAGACCACCTCCCTCAGAAGGGAGGTGGTCTTTTCCCTCAGAAAAGCTACAGGAAATAATCTTTCCTAGGTTTCAATTTAAGCTGTTTTGCCACAGTGTTCTTGTTTACCCCTCTCAGAAAGAGTGTCACAGCAAGGAGACTCGGGTGTCCTAAAACCTCCTGAATACGTTAACTCCCTAATACCTTGTATAGAATAAATACATTATTTTTATTTATGATGTTGAACCCCTAAGCACTTCGTTCTTTGGAGATTGTTCCCTTCCACTGAAGTGGAGTGGAGGAATGACCCTGTTTGAGGAGATATAAGGCAATCAAATATTTTTTTTCCTCACTAGAGGTTGGGATGAATAAAAGTTGCAGAATATTAATCAGTTATTACTATTATTATTATTATCAAGTGTACTCAGATTTTACCTCAGGCACTTTTCAGAGACTCATTGCTGTCACATTTCACAAGGCTAAAAAAACACAATTAGTAGAACTCTACGATAGTACAGTTTTTCCGGATCTAGAAGCTTGAGCTGGTGCAAGAACACAATGGGAGAATCTGTTGTTGATGTAAAAGTCAGGGAAAATGGATGCCATTAGCTCCTAAATTTCAATGTTCTTCTAGAACATGTCCAGCTTCCAGTTCCTAATGAGATATGCAATGCTTAATCTGAGTTCTAAACACAGTGTCAGGAGGGCAACTAGATGTGTAAGAATAAAAGGTGTCATGGAAGATTGTCCTGTCAGTCACAAATTTCTTCACATGCTTTTTGATCACAGCCCTTTCCTAACATATCCGGTTTTGATCAGCTGTAAAGGCTAATTAACCTCTACGTGTTTTGAAGAATAAAGCGAGTTTAAAATAGCACCTGTGCCAGCACTGTCAGACACAGGTTCCTTGCTCAAAACTGAATTATTCCTGTTGAAGCAGGAGATAGCAGGGGGAAAAAAAATGGACAGAAAGAGCTCTAAACAATGTGTTGGACACAAAACCCTCCCTCTCCCAAAGTGTAGGGGTTACCAGGTGTGAAGGGGCTGCAGAGGTTAATGGTAATGGCACCTAATAAATATGTGCTCTCCTGTTCATCACCTGATGAACAGAAAAAGAGCAGCAGAACAGCTGAAAGGAGTAGCAGGATCTTGGTTTTTATGGGAAGTTTGAGTCATCTATGAAATCATCTTGTGGAACACAGAAGTCACATGTGGAACACAAGATGAGGTTTTCATTGTGACAGATGTGATTAAACTGCCGTAGGACACAAACCTTTGCTGACGTAAGTGTTAATGCTGTTAAGCTCTACTGACAAGTGTGGGGAATCTTTTAATGTGCCACTTTATAGTTTTCTTTGTTATTTCCCAATTTGCCACTCACGGCTTCAGAATTCATTCTGGGAAAAAATTAACAGCCATGATAACCCTTCATTTTATCAAGATGTTCATCCTTGACTGCTTACCCTGAGCTCCTGGATTCATGTGATTAGCTGAAGATTTTTTTCTTGTCAGTAGATTTGGTTTTGTAGTCTGGTGGCAGGATTGAAAAAAACAAACCCACTGCCACCAAAAAACCCCATTCCACTGTGAAAATCTGAATGGAGAGACAATTTTGTGCCTAGCAACTACTACCTGAAAAGCTGACAGGAAGCATGGGCTTCATCTTCTGTAAAATGTCCCCTATACTGATATATTCTTACATATTGAAGTATTTAGTCTATTATTTCCTGAACATATCATGTGAATGAAGCTGTGCTTATGTTTTCTGCAGGAACAATTACAAAGATTTTTTTCCTGAAACCTACACACAGTATTCGCAATGAAGATTCCTTTCTGTGAACAGAAATTTAGAATAAAACCAATGTGCTACCAGTTGTCATGGTGCCAGGATTTAACTACAGCTGATACAGCATAGTATCACTTTCAAGCCAAAGTTTTGTAGAGATGGAAGAATCTTCAATCAGGAAACCTGATGAATTGATTCCATTGTGATATGTGGGCAGAGAGTGAGAGCAGCAATACCAGCCATTACTGAAATGAGATTGTGGAGTTAGAGGAGATGAGGTGGAAAGGAAGAGCAATAAAATCAGGGAAGTTAAAAAAAGGAGGGGATGAGTGGGAAAAAAGAAGGAAGGACGGGACAATGTTTGTTCAAAGACACAAGAAAAGATGAGGGGAAGAGAATTAAAACAAACAGATGAAGAAAAACAAGGGAATAAGGATAAGGTAAACAGAAAAACAGAAGAGGCATTTGCATGAGCATTATTTTTTAATCTACAATCAATCAGAGTAAACTGAAATTATCAGTTGTTTACAATAGTAAATCGGGAGTTTTCTGGTTTTGTTTGGAGGAGGGTAGGGGATATTTTTTTCTGTAAGGGAGTAGAAGGCACATGAGTATTTTTTAAAGTAGGAGTATACAAGTTACATAATCACAGCTATTTCATAAATAAGCTTGGTCTTTCTCAGAGCAAAAAGGTAAAGATACATTAATTCTCATGAATTACAAACATGCAAAACAAATCTAAGACAAATTCACACGTATGTGTTCAGCAGGGCTCTAAACTGGAGCTGTATGCATCCAGGTGCTTCCATCTTTCAAGCAACACAACCCAGCTCTGGCATTTCAAGCAGTAATGTGCCCAGTGAAATTAAATTACCCATTGATAAATGTGGATCCAGTTACTTATTTGACAAAGCAGCTTCAGAATGGTCAACTGGGAAATAAAATACGTGTTACTATGTGTCCTCTCTCTAGCAAGTCAGCATTGGCTCACGAAGTACCACTGGCAAGTGTAGCTGCTGGTTCTCACCATCTGTCTCAGGCCAGTGGCCACAGAAATGTGCTGAAGTTCACTGCAAGTGAGGATGTGCTTCCCCTGGGAAATGTGCAAATTCAAGGGAAATCAACATCCATCCAGACAAAGTGGGATACACTGAGGGACAGTGGCCAAAAACATTCTCAGCAGAGACCCAAACTGATTTCCAGTGAGGCATCTGGAGTGAGGAAGGGTCTGTGGAGCACATGGACTTGATTCCCAAAAGAGTTTGAAAGGTAATAAAAGGAGTCATAAGGGGTTGAAAACTCTATTGCAGTCTAAGCTGAGACACTCTCCCTGCATAAATTATAATAAAGGTCAGGCTTTCTTTACCAAATCCATGAAACGTACAAATCAACTAGGCAGCATTTATTTCTATTATAATTTCTATTCTGATATTAAAAGTAAGACCACTAAACAAACAAAAAAACCAAACAAAAACCCCAAACAAACAAAAAATACAACACATTAAAAGGGCTTCCAGAAAGAAAATAGGACAAAGGCTTTTCCAGGAGATAGCTCACCATGGAAAACTGATTTAATAAATGAATTTAACACACATGCTTTGCTTTAAAGCATATATTTATTCCATATTCATCAGAGAATTTAAATCTGCATTAGGCAGTCATTCAGTAAAATCAAGGCATACATACAAGATTAAACATGGGTTCATGCTTTGCTGAATCAGAGCACAGTTTAGGTAGCAAGGAACTGTAATTCTGCTCTTTCTGCACTTGGTAAATTTGATAGTGATGTGCAGGTTATACCCCTTCCATGCCTCTCAAATTATCATCTGTGGGAGTACCACAGTGTGACTCTGACATACAGAGAACTAATGAATACTTCATGAGACTCTCAGTTATTATTTAATCACAGCTCCTTTATGAGCTGATGAAGTTTGTGTTGATACAAAGGCAAAATAGCACAGCATTGAAATGTAACAGTGAAAACAAAGCTAAAACTAAACTAAGTTACTATTAAAAGTAGGAGAAGCACGGAAGAGAAATATGAAGTAATGACTGAAAACACAGATATTTGAAAGATTTTATCAAAAAGACCATTGTAAAAAAACTAGACAAAGTGCTCATTTCTATGATATGACACTGCAATTCATTCTTATGTAGAGGATCAATTTTTTCCACAAATGTCCCATTAATTAATCTGAGAGTCAGGGATAAAGTAATCTGCAAGGAGAATGCATTAGAAAAATAAGCATTTATAAACCTGGCCTAAACTGACAATTTTTTTTCTAAACCTATTTTTTTTCCAAGAATATGTGCAGCAGAATGGAAACTACAGGTAGTCAAAAATGAAATCTTTTCTTTTCTTACTAAACTGCTACCACCAAATTTAACAGCTCAATCAAGATTATTATGTCTCAGGTTAACAATTTAATAATGTCATTATTTAGATTAATTTTATCTGAGATTTCTTTTTCTAAAACATTGTTATTATGACCAATTTTATATAGAACTAGTCAATACTCCAGGTTTCATAATACCCATGTGCCAAGTCCCAATTCTCTGTGCTCATACTGCATTATTTATACTGTTGTAATAAGGCCTGATCTAAAGCCCTTTGAAGTAAATGAAAAGACTCCCCCTGACTTCAAAGAACTTTCTATTAGGCCCAGAGTATTTTCTTTGCAGGGATTTTGTACTTGATAATATCTGATATGGTAAAATTTGTGCCCACTCTCTCCCCTTTACCCCTGCCCTGGGTGTTATTTTCTATATTTACGGGCCACTTATTATCTGGACTTTTTTTTTTGTTTTATGCAAGGATAATTTTTAATGAAGAATAATGTTTTAAAAGCAAAAGATTGAAAAATTTCACTTCAAGAGTGTCAAAATCAAATATTTTGGAAATTAAAAAATCATTTTGTGAAGACTGAAATATTTTAAATATTTAGTAAAATATTTACTCAGCAGTTTAGGCTCTTTTTCCTGCAGGTTTCACTTGGGTTTGTGAATAAGTTTACCTTCTTCAAACTGTATTTCTATTAATGAGTTTTCAATGGGTGCCAAATATAATGCTTAGCCATAAAAATCCAACTACTGATAATTTCAGAGGAAAACAAAGTTTAGCAATTCACAGAAATCCTTGCCCCTATTAACCTTATTGCCTATGATAAAGATTTTGAAATAGGTTTCTTTGGACCTGCTCAAACTTGTCTGTATCATGACTGAGTTTTATAAATTTTATATTTCACAGTGAGCCCACCTTTGCTTGAGACCTTTGGGGTATATATCTCCCTGTCTTTTCCTTCCCTTCTTCTAAATTAAAGTACAGGATTCACAGTCTTCCACCTTATCTCTCTATTGTCTTTTGTGTAGTAAGATGTGGGTATTAGCAAGAATACCTTACTTCCTCTTTTTGTGCAGTTAGGCCCTCCAAAATAATTTGGAGAAGGTTGTTTACCATGCAGTATGCATGCAATCTTCATAACATTTTCATTATTTTTCATTCATTAGAGGACATAATTTTTCATTAGCATTTTTCAGGCCGGCAGCTTCTGGGGGATGTATTTCCTCTCTTACATACAAAATCTCGAGCAGAGGCAGATCAGTTCTTTTAGAGATCAGTGACAAATGACTATGTGATGTATAATGAAACTACGTGGTTTGTGGTTTTTTTACTTCCACTAGATAAACACCTGAATGCCCTGATGTTACATCAGTGTGCTACAGTTCAAAGGGTGTGAGCCAAAGTGTACTCAAAGCAATAGAAATCTTTCAGTTGATCAAAATGGACATTTGGTCTGAATTTAATACATCCTACAAATTAATCTCACTTACTATCAATCTGATGTTATAGATTAATTTCTCTAATGAGCAAACTGTGAGTTAACAATTTCGGTTTCCACTTGTTAAAAGATTTATGTGTCATTTATAATGAAACCATGAGTAGAAGGCATTTATAACAGAAAGATGGAAGTGAAGAAGGATATATAAGTACTTCCTAGACCCTCTTTCAAAGATAGTTGTCTTTGGTAGTGAGCAGTGTCGTGCAGATCAAATGGCACAATGACCTCATTTTACCTCCACTCCCATGCTAAAGGCAATGTCAGATAAAAGGCACCCTTCACAGGCTTGCAAAATAACACTGAGCCCAGCAAACTCCTTAAAGAGAGCACAGCAGAGGAGTGGAAATATGGCTATTCAAGACTCAACAACCCTGCATGCTGCAGTTCCATCCTGGAATTAACTAGAGCCCTTCTTTCTCATGCCCTTAGAACCTCTCAAATGTGCTGGGTTCCAGCCAGCATGGTGCCCCCTCAACTTGAAATGCAAACAAGTAAACCCCATTTTGGAACTGTTCCTGTAGCACCAGTTGAAGCTGGAAACCATCTCTGATGAACAGATACACCATTCTGGTCATCTGGCTGGACTCGCACCAACTGATTCAACTCCTTCAGATTTGAAGATGACAAAAGTTTCAGTTCTTTCATGTATTGATGTTATTCTCTGTCCTAAAGGCTGTCAGCTGGAGGGGAATTATCACAAGCAGCCGACCTGGAATTGCATTTGAGTCTGTGGAGGCTGATATTTGTTCCTGCTGAGCGCCAGGACAGTGCTCACTGATTCATGGAAGAGAGAAATGTCATTATTCACAAAGAGTTTCCTCCAGCTGCATATGCCATTTATCACTTTCAATCAGTATTACTCACAAAGAAAGAGCAAGCTCAGGGCATGGACACCATGTCCACCCTTTTAACAATTTCTAATTTACCAAACACAAGATATTTGTTCCTACTTTACAATGGCCTTGTGATGAAACAGGCAACTAAAAGCACTCATTTCATGTTATGTATTTCAGGACCTCAAATGACTCTATTATAGTCACAACAAAGGACCATCAAAAGTAACTTGTGAGTACAAAGAGATGGAAAATTCACCACAATAGATATATCCATCTACCATACCTGCATGGCCCCAGAAATCTAATAAAAACAGAAACATGTATAGGATAGGCAGAGAGAATTAAGATGCCCCTAATGCCTGCATTTGCAAAAAAAGAGTGCCCAAACCATTTCCCAGAATCAAAGGATAACTGAGATAGGAAGGGATCTCTGAGGTCATATTGTCAACCTCCCCTACACAAAGCAGGGTCATCTAAAGAAGGTTGCCAAAGACTTCATCCATTACCTTTTTTAAGATCTCTGAGGATGGAGACCCCACTGTCTCTCTATACAGCTTGTCCCCATGTTCAATCAACGTTAGGATAACAGGTTCTTTTCTCTATACAGAATTTTCTATATTTCAGTTTGAGTCCACTGCCTCCTGTCCTGTCACTGGATACCTCTAAGAAGTCTCTTGCTCCATCTTCCTTAGCCTTCTCCATCAGGTATTTATACACCTGGCATCCTCTATCACATCCTGTCCATTTTTTGAAGGGCAAAGCCCAAAACTAGAACAGCATTTAAACTGGGACCTTGACGTTACCAAGAAGAATGGAAGTTTTATTGAGAATACTTTCCATATGAAAACCCTTCCTGGAAGTACCAGATGTGTCCTGCTAATAGAACAAAGATGCACAGCCTCCAAAGAGGATGAGCAATCACCTGTTGCTCTGGCTCATGAGTATGATATCAGCATGCACCCATACTTTCACACCTCTACATGATGAAGAGTGTGACAGCTTCCTGAAAATGCATAGGAATTTGAGTAGAAGTTGCTTCTAAAACACCATGAATCACTTCTTTTTAAGATGAGCAATCTCTCATCCCTCAGAATGTTGTAATGATACACATCTCAGTCAGTGCAGAAATACAGGTTACTCATCACAGACATCTTCATCCTTCCTGAAGGAAGAAGTATGTTCATTATAAGCCCAGTTCACCAGTTCCTAGGTAGACAAGGCAGATCAGCAGCAGAGATCTCAGCAACACAAACTATGTCACAGATACTACAAGACTCCAAGTACATGCAAAAAATCATTGTGGCTATCAGTGGTTAAAACAGATCAGAGCTGGAGTGGCACTGCCTTGTTGGATTGGTGGTTTTCTAAGATTCTGGTGATGAAACTTCAAGCCTTTCTGCAATGACACATGAAAATGAGACCACATCCATAAGAACAACTTTGTCTGTGGGTGGGTGCATACATACACGGAGAATATATAAATATCTTTTTTCTTATTATTTTTTGTTCTCAGATCCATCTAACTCAAGGGTGCTTTCTAGCCCAGTTTTGGATAAATGGAAGAACAATAGCTATAACACAAGTGATCCCCTCAGTAGGCATGAAAGTGACTCCAAGAAGAATTTTCTGTGTTCCATTGAAAATAACTTCATCTTTCTCATCTTGACCCGCAAATTTGCCTCCTCAGGTCCTTTTCAGTGCCGTCATGATTGTGTTTTTGTATCATCATGCACTGCAGTTTTTACAGTATAACCTTGCAAGACACACAGGAAGTGTGTCTCCCAGGAATAGAATAAGGAAAGGATTTGCATGTAACGAGCAGAAAAGAAACTTGCAGAGAATGTCAAAATGAAATATTCCTTGTCCAAGTAATATAGTTTTTCACCCTGGTTGTGATGAGGAAAGGTTGATCCCATTGTCTCTCATCATAGGAGAATATCAGTTTGAGACCACCTGAGGAACCTGAACTTCATAGGATCCTGGATGCCAGGGTCCTGAGGGAATAGGATTATCTAGTTGCCAAAACACTCCCTCGTATTTGAAAAGCCATCATAGTCAGGCAAAGTCCCTCGTGAATGGAAAAGCAAAAAACCTCACACTCATTTTTAAAAGGAGTAAAAAAGAACTACCACCCTGTCAGCCTCCCCTCTGTGCATAGTAAGACCATGGAACAGATCCTCCTGGAACATGAGTTGAAACATGGAAGACAGGAATGTGATTAGAAAAAGCCAACAGGGCTTCAGGAAGAGCAAGTGGTGTCTGACACTGGAATGACAGCATCAGTAGGCAGAGGAAGAGCTACGGATGCCATCTACCTGGCATATCTGTAAGGCCTTTGACATGGCAATCCACAACAATCTTACCTCTAAACTGGAGAGAGATGGTTAGGTGGAAAAGGACTTGGCTGGAAGGCTGCATCCACAGAGTTAAAGTCAATTGCTCAGTGTGCAGGTGGAAACCAGTTACAGGCAGTGTTCCTCAAGGGGTCATACTGGGACCAGTGCTATTCAAGATGTTCATCTGCAACACAGATAATGAGGCTGAGGACATCCTTGGCAAGTTTGCAGGTGACAGCAAGCTGTGTGGTGCAGTTGATTCAATACAGAGAAGGGGCATTCAGAGAGACCTTAAAAGGCTTGAGCTGGGCCCACGTGAACCTCATGAAGTTCAGCAAGGCCAAGTGCAAGTCCATGTTGGATGGGGTTATGAGCATGTCTAGTGGAACGTGTTCCTGTCCATGGCGGGAGGGTTGGAAATAGATGATATTTCTGTGTCCCTTCCATTCCAAGCCATTTTATGGTTCTATATGCACGAGTTTGATCTGGCCCACGTTTTGATTTATTTCCTTTGGGAAAACTCCTACCTTCTGTTTACCCACATGTATTCTAAAGAACAGGATTTTTAATGAGAAGAGTAAAATTGACGTGTTTATGTTTGCAGTAACCAATCCTCCTCCACAGTTGAGACGGGGACAGTATTTGAATGACTTTTCTGCATCAATAATTTGGATTTCTGTAGCAGAAAATTAGTTTGTCTCTTCTCTGCTGAAAAGAACTCAATGCATATTCCTGTATCCCAGCTGGACTAGCATCAGAGGAGAAAGAAGCAACAGCACACCTAGATGAAGAAACAGGATATAGAGCTCTTCCAAAAGACAATTATATTTTCATCAGATCCTGATGGCAAGTGTTTCCCTGTTGTGTTAAACACAATACAAGCAAAACTTGGACGACAAAGAAATGGAAATAATAGTGAGCAGAAATATACTTATATTCATGCAACACAGGACAGTGCAGTGTGAGTAAACAGCAGAAGTAGTGTAGCTTTTCATCTTATCCCTGCAAGTATGTCTCCTTTCCTCTCATTTATTTTTCATGTTCTTATGTAAATACCTGCTGCTGATCAGCAGCACCCAGGATGAAGAGGAGATTACTGGCCTAGATGGGCCTTCTACTGTGAGCCACTGTTAAATGTTAGCAAGACCATGTTCATCCTCAGATGCAGAGTCATGGCCATATGAATACTCTCAGAGCCATTGTAAACACGTTTAGTTCTCTTTGAATCATGAACTACCATAATAGATATATTCACAAAAATCTTCCTGCTTACTTTCCCATTCCCAAACCTTCTGTTTCCAAACTTCTGTTTCCAAAAATAAAAGAGAAAAAAAAAAATCACACCTATACTGGCAAAATTTGCACCTGAACCTTTTTACCTGAGTGTTGAATTGCATTTTCAAAGCAGAATCTGTACTTGCAGATGTCTATCTTGTGATTACAGTCAGAACATAAACTTAAAGCCACGCTGCTTGGCATTTCTTATTCAAAGCCTGGGTACAAAGCTACAGGTGCTGATGCCAGTGGCACATAATTTGCTCCTGCAGTGATATCGCCTGATTAGCCATCTGCTACTGCATCAAGAGTTTTGTTACCTTCAGCTTAACCATGTCATGTTTTCAGCTGATCTGCATTTTGGTTTATGAAGGAACATTGCAGCAAAAGCACTAGTGGTTTATAAAGCTGGTAAAAACAGAGATAATTGTAGAAGGGAATTAAAAATGCAAATGAAAATATTTCCCTGTTGTCTGCTCCCTGAAAATGACAATACATTTAAAGGTGAACAGTTCCTATTATCTCTACTTATATAGACATCATTACTTGGGAAGGGGTACTTGAGGTTTCTATAAAAATTAAGCAAGTTCAGGCACTGAGTAAGGAATTCATTTGTTTCTGATAATATTCAGAATTCAGACTAGCACATAAGTAGAAACTTTGTGACAGGGAGGTATAGCACAGCCACAAGGAGCCTAAAGAGAT
Organism: Platysteira castanea; assembly: GCA_013397175.1. NCBI lineage: Eukaryota > Metazoa > Chordata > Aves > Passeriformes > Platysteira > Platysteira castanea. The sequence goes on along the minus strand of VYXC01006776.1, from coordinate 793,738 downwards.
CAAGAAAAACTGTCTTGTCCAAAGGAACAGGAATATTAATGTCCACATCAGAGTCAACCACTTTCTTTGGTAGTTTCAGCCATCCCTACAGCACTTGCTTGTGTGTAAATCTACTTATATTGTTGAACATATTTGTTTCAAACCATCTGCTTAAGAGCAGGGGCTAATGAAAAATAGAAATGGCCTTGGAACAATTAATGGAAGGCAAGTGCCATTAAATGAGAAAAGATTGAGGAGCCAGATGGCTGGTGTCGACTCTGACTTACAGCTACAGAAACTTGCCTGACTTCCCCTGCAGAGAGAAGTGATTAGCTCTGGTGAAACTAGATTGTCAAGTGTTCTCTCATAGCCTGTGTGTGTCAGAGGGGAGAGAGAAGACCTGCGTAGTTCTCCCTAGATTTAAGGCCTGTTGTGTACTTTTGGAGCTTAGCAGAAAGTCACACACTAATCTTCACAAGGTGGATGAGCAGCACACTGAGCAGACCATACAGTGTCCAGAATAAAACAAAGCATCATCGTGATCTGCCCATATTTACCCCATACTCTTCTTAAGATACAGGACATTGCAGAGAGGTACAGAAATTGGCTGCTCTCAGTCTTTACTAGCTGAAAATTCAGATTTTATATTGGACCAGACCCTTATGTGGACACCTACTGAAGCCTTTTGTGAGAATTTGAGTGGTGTTTGCTTGCAGGGAGATAATCCCTTGATGTTTTCAGTCCTTTTGGCAGAGCAAATCCAGAATAAAAACAAAGCCCATCACACAAAATCACACACTTTTTTCTGCAAGTTAGAACTTCCTTTTGCTTTTCCTTTTTTTTTTTTTTTTAACAGATTCCCAAATGTCTTTCCTCAGGTTAAAAGCAAGGAAAATAGATCCACAACAGAGATAGCTCAGACAAGTGAATTTGTCTTCCAGCATGAGTGTTGAGGTACTACAAATCCAAACTGTTGCTGCTACACACTCAAGGAGATCCTGCTTGCCCATATGTTTCAATATGAACATTTTTTCTTCCACTCATAAGATTCTGCCTGAATCTTAAATACTATTTCTCATTCTGCAGGGTCCACGACTGAAAGGCAGAATGTAGCCTACAGATCCAATAAATCTTTTGGAAAAGAATTTTAACTGCATATGAAATTTAATATAAATACAGAAGAATATATTTTTTCATATATGTAATTAAATTAAGAATTCACTAAAAGAAATTCCGTTACCTGGCAAGTACAATCTAAGCTATTAATGTGTCATAGAATGTGTTAAGAGACAAATTAGGATTCCTATGAAAGGAGCTTGACGTTTACACATTTATGTCCATAGATTTTAAAGTGATACCAGAATCAACTTGTTAGGCTATGACAGAGTTTCCAGTTGGATTTCAAACACATCCATTTCTAGAATAAAAAATATGTTCTTGAAATATGCCATGGAAAAAAATATAAGGGGCAAAATAAAAAGAAATTAGTTTTTTTTTTATTTCCTGCAGAGAAGATAGACCAGGGAAACACTGATTTTATTTTCTTCCAGTAATGCAAACATTAATATTACAGAAGTGACAAGAAGGTAGTCACTTTTCCCAGGGGTAAGAAGGAAGCAGGAACAGAGGAAAGAGCCCAGATTAAACAAATTAATAAACATCTTTAGCACATGGAAAAGAAGCTAGTATAAACTACCAGGATATTTAAAGGAGTACATCTTCATGGGGAAGGGAATCCATATTTCTCCCATGCTCGACCATCTAATTGAAATATCAGCAAATTAAACAGATAGAAAAATAGAGAAAATAGGAATCTCCCAGATGCTGCTCTAAGTAAGCATTGGTCCCGTTAAAATTTGAGTAAATTATTCATGTGCTCTTGTCACGAACAAAGGGCCACAGGAACTAGCAGTGCATGCTCTGGGTGTCTTTATTCCATGAACACAACACATTTCATTTGGCACATGATTTTCAGTCACCCGATTTTGCTCCCTAGCAGTGATCAGCAGCTATCCTTGTAGGCAGCTGAGCTTATGCATTTGGAGTACCTGAACCTTTTGGCCTCCATAGTGGTACACATGCCATAGTAGGGACCATGAGCAGCAGCAGCAAGAGACATGATACGTAGCTTAGTTCTTCCAAAGAACAACTTGGAGGGTGTGAGGGATGTAAGGGACACTCACCGTGCAAAATCGTGTCTTGTTACCGTCAGTTGTGTGTGGTGCATGCCTTTACCAACAGCAATATTAGAAACCACCCACTGCAGTTCCTGAGGAAAAATGCTGTGGAGATCATGAAAGTATTCCACCAAAATGCTCTATTTTTCCTATAAAAGCGGAACCTCTGAGTTATATTAATGGTTCCATTAACATGATTCCAAACAATTTCTCTTGCAAACTTACCAGTTTGGGTCCCTTCAATTCCACTGGGCCAAGCCCAAGAGTCTCAGCAGAAGCAAGGGTGTATAATTACTAGTTGCTACAGGAGCAAAATTAATATTTCTTCTGCCATGCCTGCAAGACAAGGGAACATGGGGATAAAGGCAAAGATAGAGTGATGTAATTTTTGGCATTTTTCTTTTCATGACAGTCTCTCAGGATTGGATATCCCCTTGTTTTTCTGCTTCCCAAAAATATTTATGGGTTTGTACAATCCTGTATTGAGGCTTCACTCCAAGACTGTCCTTAGTTACCTTTCATCTGGTTCTGGTTTGCAACAGCTTCTTTGGGAAGTCCAAAAAAGTTCATCTTTCTGTCATTTTCTCTCTCTGTCATCGAGGTATAGGTTGCTTGCCTCCGTTTTACCCACCAACATCACAAGAGACAGACAGGCACAACACAGATACTGTGTTGTGTGTTGTGTTCTTTGAAACTGGCCTTTCTCAAGGTGAGGAATTGAACTGGCTGTAGCTCAGATTTTTCTGTTAAGCAATACAGGGAAATGTGAGTGATTTTGAAAGAATCATAGCATCATGGAGTCCTTTAGGCTGGAAAAGACCTTTAAGACCACAGAGTCCAACCTAACACTACCATGTTCACTACTAAACCATGTCCCTAAGTGTCACACCTACATGTCTCCATGAATAGTGACCCAACCACTTCCCTGGGCAACGTGTTGCAATGCTTCATAACTTTTTTGGTGAAGAAATGTTTCCTAATATCCAATCTAAGCCTCTCCTGGTACAACTTGAGGCCATTTCCTCACGTCCTATTGCTTGTAACCTGGGAGAAGAGACCAGTCCTGACCTTACTACAACCTCCTTTCAGGTAGTCATCTAGATCCCTCACCAGATTTGTTGCCTGTCTTTGGNTTTTTTTTCTTTTTTTCTTTTTTTTTTTTTTTTTTTAATTAAGCTTGATTTGAAGTGCTGAAGCTGAGCCAAAGAAGTTCATTACACGGGCGGACACATATGGAGGATGCACAAGGGAAGAAAGAAAGAAAGCCAACTTTGGTGTTAGATGTTACAGATTTCAGAATGGACAGGATCAAACAACAGTATCTGATATGGTCAGCGCTATCTAAACCACTAGTACTTGAAAATTCACTTTGACACAAGGAACTCAATATGCTGAAAGAGCTTTGTTCCAGGAAAGAAAAGAAAACCCATTAACTGTGTGCGCACACAGGTTTGTGCATACGCACACACATTTGAGGGATGTTTTTCCCACACACTTCAAACAGAGGTTGTCTGGTCAGTTAGCACTCACTGTGTGTATTTAAATACCCTTATTTATATGGGAGATTTTCACTTGTGGTTGTTACAGGAGCTATCAGCTGAAAGTATTACAAAAACATTTATTGATTCCAATTCTTAGAATGCAGTTGAGTTTTGATTTTTCAGCAGACTTGTTACGTTACATTTTTGAGCTCAGACAAAACTTTTAGAAGACTGGGACAACACTATCAGTGGATTTTTCTCCAAGGTCTGACTAATTAATACTCAAGGTTGAGTTACTCTTGAGAAGCTACTGTTAGCACACAGTTGAAATTCCTGGAGGAAAAGATTACCCTGTATGGGTTTGGATTCTTTTCCTTCCCTAAGTAGTAGTATATAGCTAAAGCAGAACAAAACCCCTTCAGGCATTAAAACTTTTTAAAATCACAGCAAGTATTTTACAAATCTCTTCAGGATTGTTGGATTCTGTACAATTGTCTGGAAGGACATGGAGAAAGTAAGCCCACAGTAAACTGCAAAGATGGTTCAGTTTCAGGATTCTTCCTTTAGGTTACCTTCAGCCTGGCTGTATTTGGAATATGTAACAAAAATGAAGAGAGAAGAAGTAGAAAGGTGAAGAGGTACAAATAACCGCAATGAAATTACTGCATATAATTTCATTCTCAGACAGTTTTTTACATCAGTCTTAGATTTTGTCAATGCTGGTAAGCTAAGGTTAAAACCATTGCTACCACAGACTTTCTGTTGTGGTCCCATATGTGAGTAATCACTACCAATTTTACATTGTGATGTTCAAATTCAATATGAGGAGAAAAAGTCTAGTTTGTCTGGCTGGGACAAAGCATAGATATTTTCAAGTAGTATTAAATATACAAGCAGCAATATATTAAAACAGAATTAATTTGAAACACATTTGACCAGTAAGAACAGCAACATCTTTCAGCAGTGTATTAGTTTTAGAGCTCTTTTTTCTAACACCTCACAGAGCTTTTTCTAGACTAAGTCAAGACAAGAGCAAAATTAAAGCCAACTGTACACTGACCTTTATTCACCTCATCTCAGTGCAATAAGGTATAAAATTATTTAGATTAAATAGCAAATGATCTACTGTTTTTCCTTCTTTGTCAGTCCTTCACATAACATTGTGGACATTTTCTCCTAGATTTGTTCTTGCAAAGAAAGTAAAAGTTTCCAGTCCCAAAGTGAATTCTCTTAGATCAGCAGAAATTTTACCATGTGTTTTAGACTACAAAGGCATCTATCATGGGCCACTTCCCAAGTCTGAATTTCCTGGTAAGTATTCCTTAAGGTGCTGCGAGGAGACTTCCAGAAAACATTTTTGAGCTCTCTAAATTGGATGACAGTGTGATCCTTCCTACTTTTCTTTCTACTTAGAGAGTTTACAACATAAAATCAGCAAATACATGGGAATGGGCAGCCACCAGTGGAGCATCTGGTACAGCAGAGAGAAGCAGACCAAGAGAATACAAAGCAGTGAGTCTAAAAGATTAAATGTTTTCAGAAAACCTTCTCTATGCGAGTGAACATACTTGTGCCTACACCAGTAGCAACCAGGCTCAAGTGTCCACCTTAAATAACATCTCTGGGCTACGTGGACAATCCATCTAAGCCAGTGAAACAATTCCTATGGGAATTCTATAAGCAAAAGGTATTACTTTACCCCTTAAAGGAGAGCTGTAAAAGATGAACAATGAAAATGCTCCACTGGAAAAATACAGAAATTTTGCGAAGTTCTTTTCCCTTACTGTGTCTAAAAATATATTTGAAGCTTGTGAAAGATAAAAAGGGATGTTTTTGAAGGGTTTTATTAGAAACAATTTATCAGTTTGCAGCCATGGAAATTAAAAATTTAGCAAATGCTTATTAACATGTGAGGAAAATTGGTGGAACATCCATTAACTGCAACTAAAATATTACTAAAATGCTCATAAACATCACAAAAGGGTAGAGCATTAGCACTGTACCTTGAGTCACGCATAAGTATAGATAAAGATGTCCTCTACAGCAGGATTATTGGGGAACTGCTCAGATTCCAACTCCATAAGCATTTTACCAAACTCTACTACTATTCCAAGGAACAGATCATCTTTGAGAACCCACACAGTCTGACTCTTCCATAAAACATTTATATACATCAGCTTTCATTTTTGTTTCGGAGGGTTTGGATGAGTGTTCTTTGTGTTTAAATACTTTCTCTACTACTTTCTCCTAGACCAGAACTCATTTTTTGAGAAAACTTTCTTCTGTTTAATTTGACCATCCAATTTAATTTGATACAACTTTTCATTTGTAATGTTTGTCTTTCAAGTTATGTGCAAGCAGATAAAAATGAAGTTAAAATCCCCTTTAAACTTGTAAGCTCAGACATTGTACAAGAAAGTTTATCTTTTTAGACATATTATACACTTGATTTCCAGTAATATTACTTAACATCTTATTCTCCAATTATTTCATGAGCATGAATATCTGTCTGGGAGGAAAGACTTCCAGAATTTATACCAATGAACAAAACAGTTACATTTGCTCAAAGCTATCAAGCAAAATTAATAATGAAACCAGTAACTTCCTAGGAATGTAGGAAATCCACACTGAGATCCCTATAATGAATCAGGCAGAGGTAAAAGTTGACACTGTCCTTCACCCCAGATGAGTGTACCAGGCACTGTTATCACTGTGCCTCTTCTTGCCTAAATCATTATTAATTACTTATGAAATAGGGCACAGCTGCAACAGGGAGACAGAAAAAAAGTCACCTTATTCAGCTGTCCATCAGTTCAACATCTCCAGGGAGGTTTGTGCCCAGGGAGTTTTCAGGTGGGTCTGCCTTTTCCTCCCTGGCCTTAATCCACAGCCCATTACATCCTCCTAAGGAACATGGTATGAAAAATTCCCCATTGGGATTTTTGGTTTGGTGTTATCTAACAAGGTCTCTCAGGTCTCTCTTTCCCATCATCCAAATACTCAGCATTTGGAGAGACAGAAGCCCGAGTTACAGAAACATCCCATTCCACCTGCCCAAGCTGCTTTTTCTTTGAAGACACTATTAACTTCTAGGCACTGACCCTTGTCTCCACTAGCGTTTGTCAGCACAGTGGAGGATGAAGATGGTCACTCTTGCTTCCTCACTGTTGTGACGAGGAGGAGAAGGTTGTACCTGACAATACGGTGAAGCAGAAAGCCCTTTTCCTGAGCAACACACAGAGGTTTGTGGGGAGAGGATGGGCAGGTCAGGCACCATTACTTGGTTCCTGGCATTTCTACCATGATATCCAACAGGTAACACCTTCCACAAATCATTTGCTGTGGTTCTATGACCACCAGCAGTTCAGAAATGTTACTCAAAGACCACATTTTCAAACTGCCCTCAGTCTTCCCACGTGAAAGTAAGGGATCTGTTAAACAGGCAGGAGATATAGACTTCCTTAGTTTCATAACTTGCATTTGTGATATGTGCTCATGCAAAGCACTGATAAAGTACTACTAAGGAACAACGGCATACATTTAAACATAAATACTAGGCACAGGGAACCAGAAATAACCCCACAGAGTCCCAGCCTTATGTGGCCAGACTGGTGAGTGTCACCAGAGATAACACTGAGTGGCAGTTCTACGAAATTATCTGGCGTAGACAATGTATCTCCTGTGCCATGGCACGAGATGCCAAGACAGACTGGTCACATCAGGCCCGAAAGAGATGGACAGGTCTGTTCTTGAAAGGGCTGTCTCTACCAAGCCTAGTCATTGGGCTCTAAAGCACACCAAGTCCTGGTGAAGAGAAAATGTGGGCCTAAACTCTGTTGAGGCAAAATCCCAAAAGTCAGCATGCTGAGTGAGTAGGTGGATCCTTCTGCTGTTGAGGTTTTCCTCAGATTCATCTAAATTGAGCTGCCACTTTCCAGGTTTAAGGAAAAATATTGACTGTAAATTGAACATTTCCATCAGGAGTGAATTTCATATCATTATTGTAGATGCATTTCTATTCTTAGAGGTATTTTACTGAGTGCATAAGCTATAGTTGTCTGGGTTTGGGCAAGCAAATACTGCTGTGAAATGAAATTTTCATTTTACTCTCTGTCTTCCTTTTATTTTTCCCCCCGAAAAAGTGAAGCTTAGCCGTCTGAAGGATGCTGCTGTCCATCAGACATCACAGCTTTCTCTGTTCGATAAAACTGTTGTAAGGAGGTTATTGTAAACTTTCTGAGTTTTGTGGAAAATGGGGCAGGGAAAATAGCTTGGTAAAAATAATGGGGCAGGGAAAATAGCTTGGTAAAAAAAAACAAACTGCATTTTGGGTTTATTTGGCCCTTTCCTTCTTTGCCAAGAATTCTTGATAAAAATTATGGGGGCAGAAAATTAGAGATGTTTCATTGAATGGAGTTGGTAAAACAAGGAAAGAGAGAGTAGCTTCAGGCTTCAAAGTTTATGTTCATTTTGATCCACAAGCTGTAACATTGCTGGAAGCAATGGTTTGGTTTTATCCTTTTTAAATTTTGGTTGAAAGAAATTGTGGTAGTTCTGACGAGTTCTGTAATAGACCCATTTTCCACTCCTAAACACAGAGTATGGTGAAGTAGGCAGTTGTTGCAGAAAAATTTGAACCATCTGCTACAGGACTCAAGATCTACTATGGGAGAGAGGGCATGAGGCTGGGAAAATTGCAGTTTCCTAGACATGAAACAAGAAAGACCAAAATCCCTAAGAAGACATTTTGCTATCTTGGTTGAGTAGTGACTTTAGGAGACAACCCTTCATTCTCTGAAAGATTCTCACACCCATCCCCTTATGCACAACCCACTACTCAAAATAATTTGTACTTAACTGGAGTCATCAACAGGAATGTCTGCTGTGAATAATCCCCCTTTATCCTATCCACCATGTACACTTAATTAGTAACTCTCGGATTTAGGCTCTGATCAATTCTCCCTCCTTTTTCCCTTTTTCCTCTACCTGACCCCTCCCAGTTATCAAATACATCCTTTCAAAACTATCACTCAGGTAAGAATTTACTGAGTAGAAACTTCCTGTTGCAGTGGAACTGAATAATGAATGACCAAGGAATTATTTGTTTAAACGTATACAGAAGACCCTCCATCTCTTATGCATGTGGGAGACTCCCATTAGTATTAACGGGCATATTGTGGGTGCATTGAAAAGTGACAGGATATCTATAGTCACTCAACTGCTAATTCTGTCCACTACAAAAATGAGGAGAGTGAAGAAACCTCTTTAACAATGTGTCCTGAGCAAGTGGATTTCTGAAACACTCAGCCCTTAACAAGTGCATGTGGCAGGTTGTAAAGCACTGATCCCATCTTCTGGGTGTTTTAAGATCTACTCTTTGACATTCTTTAAAATGGTAAAGGGAAAGAAATAAATAAGAAAAAAAAAAAAGTAAGAAGACCCTCCACATGTTGTTTTTCTCTGTAGAGAAAATGGCCATTGGTTTTCTGAACTGTCTTTTCAGATGCCGTTCCCTCAAAAACATCTTCATCAAGGAATTCAAGGAATTATCAAGGAAAGCTCTCTATTCACTCTGGAAACTGGGACTTAAGTACTGCTTTATTCATTATTTAAAGGTACAACATCTTTCTAGGACACTAGACAAACTGCATTATATGTTCCTGGAACGGATCGCTTAGAAACAGTGGTTTCTCTGCTATTTTTTACTTCTTTTTGCAACTCAAAGGTTTTTCCACTCCTGCTTTGCTAAAATCCTCAGGGTATCAGCAGAAGTGAACGGAACGTTGAATCATTTCTCCCTGTGCAACAGAAACTCTTGTGAAAATAACAGGACGGGCAGACTAAGATGCAGAATCCAGATCCACTGAAGGTGTTCTGCTCCACAGAGTCTGCTGCCAAAAAATTAGAGCAGTAAAGCACAGAAAATGCTGGGAGATCCTGGGTTTTGAGGTACTTAGCCCAAGAACATCCTACATACTGGGAACTTGCCTGGCTTACTCTATCAACAGTAAAAGTATTCTCTGCATTTATCTTCAAGCCAGTCTGTGCTAAAGATGAGAAAGTCTATTTGCCTTCAGGAATACACAGTTTGCTAATTTCTCACTCAAACAGAACAGAGGTCAACACGTGATCAACTAAAAGGATATTAGCAGTGCCAAGAAGACAAAGATGGTAAAAATAGCATGGATAGGAAGCTTATTTTGTTATTTTGGGGCACTCCAGTTAAAACTGTTTTGATCCAGTAGATTCTAAATGTGTCCTGGTATCGCACTGTTAAACTTGCATTTGTAATCATGGGGTGCCTTAAGGGTAAAAAATCACATTGACATAATGCTTACCTCAAGTCATATTAGTATAAAAGAAATAAAAATATTCTTTACAAAAACCTGAAAGGAAATACAGTTGTAAGAATTCATGAAGTCACAGGAAGAGAAACTGTAGAGTTACTGATCAGCTTAGTAAATTTATCCAAACAAATTCTTATTTTGCTGAAGGTAAGTGATCACTTGCAATGCAATGCACACATTCACTACAAGGCATTTCCAAAAAAACCCAGTATGTTTCATCTAAATGGTTTTTTTCCTGTCTACAAGCATAAGATGGTATTTGTGTCTCATTATTGGATCTTGATAGAAACAAGTTAGGATCAATTAAAACACAAGGGATCATGAAGAGCTTGGGGTGAATGATTCCAACTACACTTCTAAAGAAAAAACAGTAATCTAAAAAGTGTCTAACCTAGGCAGACTCACATATCCAGACGAGAAAAATGATATATAAAAAAATGAAAGTCCTAGATTATTTCAATCTTTTAATGTTTGCAGTTGTTGTACCTCCATTTAACTTGATGAACACTCACTTGTCTGTGAGAAAAGACAGTAAGCCGTCATTTGAGTCAAGATTCAAATCAGCTTCACTTAGTCTTTAAGTTGTTGGTCTTCTTTTGCAAGCAACAATCTTTCCACTGCAGGAGTTTCTGCAAGAGGCTTACCAAAATAAAAACTCTATCGAGTACTGGGTGAATTTCTGTTCCTACATGCACAATTCTGCGAAAGTTCTGTGATTTTCACAATATCTGCAGTTCTGTTAAGTGTTTGAAGCATAAGCATACCATCCCTGGCATTAAGCAGCAGGAGAAAAGCCAAGAAGCACTCTGCCAAATAAGCAACCCCAAAAAATATGATTCATGCAACTTTGAAATAATCTAAGGCCAATCTACTGTAAAATTGGGGTATTAATATATAGAATATGCCTCTGAGTGCTTCTCAGATTTGCAATCAAATTCTGTTCTGAAGGGCACTGTCATTATAACCCAATCATAATGTCATATATGAAGAGTTTTCCTAGAGCAGCTTGGAAATAATTTACACCTTGAGTCTTCAAGCTCCTTTGGAAGCATTTCAAACAAGGAACTTTGTGGAACCATCTAACTTGAGTAACAGAGCACTCCTCTGAGAAAAGAGCAATACAGTGCAGCCATACAACTTAAACTCATGAAGATTCTTAATGTTAAAGAGTGAGGAGTTGCTGCAGCTTTAGTGGAAATGCTGTAAAATAGGTGGGCAACTGGATCTATCAGTTATTGCTATTTATACTTTGGAGCACAGAGAATAGGGGAGCAAGTATATGTACAATGTTTACACATATGGTTCTGACGGTTAGACTTTTCACTGGAAATTTCATGTCCAGATGACTAAATGGAAATATCTTTTTTCTTTTTTTTTTTTTTTCCCAGGTACCTACAGAAAGGAAGGTGTTGTAAGTATAAGATTAAAGAAGTAGTTTTCATAGAAGGTGAAATATATATTTCAGAAATATATTAATTATTGCTTGAAGGAGAAAGTTGGAGACCAGAGAACAACTACCAAATCTCACAGCCATATTCATAGTGTATGGCAACATCAGATAAATTGTTATAAGTAAACTCAAACACCGAAACTTTAGATAAAGTGTAAGATGGAATCTTACCATACCAAGACACCTAATCTGTACTATTGATAATGAGTCTAGTCCAAAGAATAAATGGTGTTAAGAAGGCATTTGGCTGCATTCAAATTTCCTGACTGATGTTTCATCAAGACCACTGTGAGGAGAGTAATCTTCCTAAGATACCTCATGAAAAGGACCTTTCACTGGGTTTGCCTTCTATGCTTCCATAATGGCCACAGAAAAGTCATAATCACTGTAGAGAGAGAAATTACCCTTGTCTCTGTTATGGCTTCAGCTGGATTGTATTTGCCCAGCATGATCATAGTACCTGGATAAGGTTCACTGAAATTCATAAATAGCTCCTTTCTTTGGGATAAATGTATAGAACATACATACTGTATGACTGCCATAACTTTTTGGGATACAAAATGCCAGCTTTGAAGACAAGAGAAAGGTGGCATCTCTAGAACTCATGAAAAGAAATCACACCTACCGGATCTAGACCAAACTGGTAAGAGAATGGGAGTTCTTACAGGAACTCTTCCCACCTTGCAGGAATTCACTTGCAATCTGTAATCCCATTCCAGAACACCAGCTGGTGTCACTGAATGACATTATCAATTCTGCAAGCAAGGATGAGGAGCTTGGCTCTGAGCAGCTTCCACCTTGCAAACACTGCTGCAGATTCCAGCACATACCACACATGTGGCATGCAAGTGATTGAGCAAGGATGCTCTGTCTAACAGGCTGTGGCTGGATGATTGTTGCCACAAAGACACTGAATCATCAGCAGACTGGGACCGCTAGCACCTACAATCATCCCAAAACTTAACAGATGAAATTCCTGTGGAGGCAATGAATGTACACGTGTTGAGAAAGGTCCCTGCACAGACTGTGAAAGTTACAAAAGAGTGCTCACCAAAAAGTTGTTGTTAACTTCTGACCAGAGTGTGCAAGGTCATTTCAATCTGTTTTGAGGGACTAATAAAAGAGAATTATTACATAATTTAAAATAATCTGGATAGGCTGGGATTTACCTCCCTGAACCTTAACTTTAGACTTTCTTTACAGACAGAATAAGACATTAACCCTCCAGATGGTGATTCATCCCATCTCTGCTGAGAGGGAATGAATCAACCTCTGATTTTAGTACTTTCTCTGTTGATTACAAGAAGGCTGAGATGATTATACTCTCATACTAAGGGCGTTAGTGCTCTTTTGAACACAGGTTAATCCACCAGTTCTGTGTTCCAGATGCCATACAGTTCATCTAACATTTTTTCATTGCAGAAAAATACTCTTAAATCCATATCAGTGTTATCTATTTCATGCTGTACAGAACCCTTTAGGACAGTAAATGTACATCTTAAGCAGCAAATATGAGACTATAAAAATAGGGAACCAAACATTGTCTCTGCTTATCTATTGTTCTACAAAGTTTACTCTGTCCAACAGAAGTCAGGTTACAAAAAGCCTTTGAAGGCATCATGGTGACGTCATCTCAGGTGGCACAAATAGTTAAAATTTCTTGCCTGGGATCAGTGACTACAGAAGTACATCAGTTTAATAGTGTTTCATCCCCACAGCGAATTTGAGAATCATGCAAGGTGCCTCATTAGTGGCCATGGTCACTTGTCTCTCCCTTTTCTACCCCTTTCAAATTAAGATTTCAAATAAGAGTTCAGTAGAAATATCTCCTGTAGAAGGTTGGCAAAGCATGATCCCAGCAACTCACCTGCACTGCTCACTGCAATTAGAAGGAAATGTGTGGCTTTGAAAAAAGCAAACTTCTTTACCTAAGCAGCAACCATTGGAAAATTCTTTTCCAATTTCTGTCTATTCTTCTGCTCTGAATAGTTCTTATCTCAATATTTTCCATATTTATTCAATCAAGTGTTATTTTATCCAGATTTATAGTAGGTAAACTAGTTATACCAAGCAGAGCATGATTGTTTTCTCATGGTTTAAAGCATTGCTGATTTTTATCATATACTCTATATAAAAAATCATCTCTCTATTGTGAACATGCTCAAGTACTTGCTTCTAGTTATTTCCATTTTTCTCCTGGAGTTCAGGATGCATCTTCTCAAAATGGATGACATTTATTGTCTCTTCTTTTCTTCTAACTTAGTTTCCCACTTCAGCTGCACCTACTGCAATGGAAATTTGAAACATCACAGTGAGAAAATGAAACACAATATATCGAGCTTCCTGCTACCTCATCTTTTGGCTCCCTCTCTAATTTCTTTACAAAAGGCAAGTCTTCTGCTCCATTATTGAGTGGTTTGTGCAGAATAGATTCATCATCTCTGAAAACGGTTCTGGAAAATAGGCATTCCTTTTCTTTAAAAAGTCCTCCATTAAAATCTCTAATATATTTTTTATTCTGTGAGACTTCTTGACGTGTCTACCTAGGAAAAAAAAGCCTTGCCTCCAGTTCTAAAGCTAAAGTAACACCGCAAAAGCTGCACCTTCCAAAATTCACACGGTCTTTAAGAGGGTGGAATTAGGCTGTGTACATAGACAGCTATTGTTAAGCAATACCGTGAGAGCTTGTGTATTTACAAGGGAAGGAGAAAACAGGCAGTTGCCTCTCTTTCCCTCTGCCCTTGCCTCCTTGAATTCTTCTACTTGAACAATTTTGAACTTGCAATGAGATATAGTGCCTTACATATGTGGAGTGTGGCTGCAAGCATGTGGGAAGAACACCTAAGGAAACAAAAGCCTCTTTAATACTTGGGGTTTTTGTTTGGGGGACTTTTCCAGGGTTTTTTTGGTGTCAGTTTTTTCTGTTTTGCCTTGGGTTGGGGTTTTTTTTTTAAATTTCCCTGGTTATTGAGGATAGGTATTACAGTTCCTCTGATGTTTCTGTTCATGTGCAGTTCAAAATTAAAAGTTCCCATCTAACAAGCCTAAAATTTTCACACTGGACAACTGCAGTTGTGCTGGAAAAAGTTTTCTTTCCAAGGAAAATTGGAAACTGGCAGGTTGCTATCTGCAAGCGTGATTGTTTCTGTTTTCTTATCTATAGACAGACTCCTGGAAAGTCTGTGCATGCATTCTCTATCTTTCTTCATTGTAGTTTCCAGGAGAAGGTGGGAAAAGGCACACAGAGCCATAAGAGTCAGCATTCAGTCTCCTGGAATTCGATCATGGATTTTTATTTTCTGTTGAAGAGTGAAAAAGCAGTAAGTTGCAAACAGAAATTATTTTGAAAAGTTTCTTCAATTTAAATGTGTGTGTGCATGTGTTTTTCATGCAAATTTGGGATGCATTTTTTTGATGCAATTTTCCCCTGGAAGTAATTTTCACTTTCTGAACACCTCAGATATTCAAAGGGGAAAGCAAACCTAAGACCTTTCTCCTTGTTAGTCAACCAAAGCTTTACCTGCCTTCATACACAAGTTTTTCACTTAGCTATATTTAGCTAAATGGGGAAAAATTTACTTTGATATAATGCCATTGCTACCCCAGAGTCTTTGCAATGTTGAATTTGGCCCGTAGGAATTAATTATTCTTTTGGATAGATGGCTGCAGTTTATGAATGACACTTTTAATGTGGTCTAGAGAGTATGATCTATGTAGTTTGGCAGGCTATCCCCCTTTAAACCCAAAAACTAGACATGTCCCTCCATGCAGTGAGCATTTACAGAATCAGAAATTACATGAGTTTATGTTATTCACTATATTCAGCCTCAAATCTACATATGTGCTTGATGATAGAATTTGTAGTTACTTGAGAGGCAAAGCAATGCTAGTGAGATTCCCTGATGATTTTAGAATAGTTGCTCAAAACTGTACAAATCTATGAGGATGTAAAAAAAAAAAAAAAAAGCATTCCCATTTTCTTACTTTTTCGTTTGCTTTTTCCCACCACCCTGTTTTGTGCAAAATTTGAAGCTGTGGCTGTCTGACCCTGGAGTTGACTGAGATGTGCTACTGGCATTGCTAGCCCAAAAGGACAGGAATCTATCTAAAATCATCTAGTTCACATGAGGTACAGTAAATGAGGTTTTGGTTGGATGGTTTCCTCAGAATCTGAGAAATCCATTTTTATTTTTAAATATCTCAAATTTCTTTTCTTGAATTGAGGCTCCACTCCTCATTCATGGTGGAGTTTCTCCTTCAGTTATAAGCCAATTTCAAAATTTTTAATTTAGTCATGAAGAGAAATATTTAGTTGGAATTTTTCTAATCCTGATATTCATGCATATTCTAAGCAATTTTTTAATACAGCTGCAACACAGAAAATCCTAAGATAAATTTTTTACAAGGTAAGTTCTGTCCCAAACCCAATGCTTCCCTCTTATGAAAACAAGTCCTAAAATCTGGATAGCTACTACAGCATAATATACGTATCTCTAAGAAAGAAAACTGAAAGCAGACTCTATATATTGTAGTCTATTACTATTTTCTGGGGAAGTAATTAAGATGAGGCAGCTAGGTGCTTTCAAATTTCTTTTTTTTTTCCTTGCCAAGAACAGCTTCTCTCTGTTATGCTACTTACCTGGTGGATAGAGCTAGAACCAGGTGTTTAATGAAAGTTGTCTTTCCAGAGGAAAACAATTTCTTAAAAATCTACAATTCATTAAGTCTCCAACTTCAGAGTTCTGATCACCATCTAAGGTTCTCCATGTTGGCACAGCCGTACCTATTGTGGACACAGCAGAAACAGGCATAAGAAAGAGCTATAAAAACAAAGGATCTCTCCTGACCAGTGTAGGAGGGAAGCAGCCCATAACATGAGCTGTTAACCATCTTCTTTGGAAGGGCCTCATCCACAAGGATTATTTTCTTAAATGTTTCTGACTAGCCCAATTAAAACTATTAATGAAATCAAAGGGCAACATGAGTAGAATGAAGAGGTAAAATTGGTGTCCTTTATTACTGGGATCAAAGACCCAGTTTCACAAAGCTAGTCTAACAGCTTGTTATCCCTTCTTAATTCACAGCATCCTGTCCTTGGCAGACAATATATGCAGATTTTAAAGGTATCACTTTTGAAAATGGTTATATCCCCTCAGAGACACACTCTGGTACCTTTTCAGCTTCATACTAAATTAAAACACTATATTGTCATATGTGTACCACTGTATAGACATATATAGGAGTATTTATTGCACTGGTGAAATACTAGTTCTTATCTGTTCCTCTTGCTTCCACACTAATACTACTTGTAATTTCACTAACACCTTATAAAAATCCCACAGATCTTCAGCATCAGAACAAGAACAACCCAAATTCATAACTGTTTCAAGAAAATGCTTTCACCATGCAGTTTCAAGCCACTTCTAGTCCAGTAATTCTACACACTTCAAGGCAGCCTTGCCTTATCATCCCATCGAAAAAAAGAGTTGCCTTCCCAGTCAATGACAAATCATTACATGTCAACTTACATGGCTTCCTTTATGCACTCTAGGAAATATCCCGAGCAGCAAGGCCTCCTGAGGATCCATGTCCTCTTTACATGCATTGCTTCAGGTGCCAAATTGGGCAATCAAAGATTGGTTTGTGTTGGAAGCGACTGTACAGTTTAGCTGGCAGGTGCAATACTACTGGATAGGATAAGGACTTGTCTCTTTCCCAGACTGTCCTTACAATTCAGTGCTAAAAATTAAAAAGAAAAAAAACCCTAACAATCCAAACAAAAAACTCCAAACAAATGCACAAAATCAAACAAAACCAAACCAAAACACAGTAGGGAATTGATCATGTCTTCTATTTTGCTTTTTGCTGGAAGAGGCATAATTCTGAGAATTTTGATTCATTTCAGTGAATAAAGCAGTGTTATAGAAGCTCCTCACTGGAATCAGCTTCCTGCCATTATCTAAGAAAGATAAGCCCTTAAAAATATTTTCCATAATCTTTACGTTTTATGTAGGCTTAGTTTCACTATATATTATCTAAGAAGGGTAATCACAGTGGTTGCAAGAAATGTTAAATTATTGCTAAATTTGGGCAAGGAAACAACTCTTACAAAGGAACAGTCACATTTTCCAAAAAATTTTTCCTGCCATAAAATCTTAGCACTTCTGGACAAGGACATATATGCAGCAATATACAGACAAGACTCTTAGAGGCGGCCAGTGAAACAAAGAATGCTCTAGCCATAAGTATCCACAGTTTTTTTCCTTTAGCTGCAGACCTCAGAATGTTTTTTCAAAGGCAAAACATCATCACTGCCATTTTTCAGGTGGGCAAACTAGGGCAGATCTATGTTAGGTGACCTGTCAAGAACCGATAAGCAGCTGAGTAAGACATGGGTTCCTCTGCCTCATCCTTCTACTGCCAGGGAGGAAGATTATAGGAGAGCTACAAGTCCTCCTCAGGACTAGCAGTGGGAGAAACATGCCTGACATATGACTTCACCCTGTCATCTGAGTCTATATCTCACTGTTCTTTCACAGAATATTTCTTCTTGCTCCTGGAAAACACAGGACACAGGGCTGAGTGGACACTTGATCTCATCCAGCTTCTCTTGGGCTGCAGTCTTAGACACACCTTCTTTAAAGTTTAAATTTGACAGTGTTTGACAACTTCATATTTTAATAAACACAAATCTCAGAGTCTTGAGACCCATCTGTAACGATTTCTGAGAAAATGCTAGTACCCTTTAAAGCCTGAGGGGAAAAAAATCAAAACAAATTCCTCATTGCAATGAAAACAAATATAAAACAGACTTACAAAAATCAATTCCAACAATGTGACATTTCTACCCATGCCTGGTTATATTCTGTATAAAAGAAAATGTTGGACTTTTTTTTTTTAATCCTCTCAAAATAATTTTTAAAAGGCTACTTGTGAAGGCGTTGGTTTACTCTGAGGAGTAAGTGACATGCTGATCAATTTGGTGAAGATGAGACCCTAGAAATACATCTCATGGTTTTATTATGCCACAGGTTTTGGGTGACAAACTAAGGAGTCACTGGGTTTGCAGCAAGCCTTACTGGTATGTTAGAACAAACCATGAACTCAGAGGTTTGAGAGCAATGCAGGCCATTTCTGGCAGGTAATTTACAAGGATGGGAAACTCATCTTGTGTTCAGGGATTAGATATGATAGTACACTTAAGTTAGCTATACAGTGCTTCCTATATAGTGCTAGCAAAGTGCTTTCTCTATCAGGAACCTCATCTGATAATCTGCCCTCGTTTCTGGTTCCAGATAGAAGTAAACAGTGTTCTTACTATTTTTTTTTTCATTCATATTAAGTGGGTGTCTTAGTTTTCAGTCACCCTATCCACTGCTGTTTTACTTGCAATGACACCTTTTCACCCTGATCCTGCACTGCAGGGCAAGAGCAAAGGGCTGTAGCCGCTTTTATTTTGGCTCCAAAATTTTGAAAGCTATTCAGACAAAAGACAATGCTTCTTCAGTCCCTATTCTTCTGCCTTTCTAAGTCCCCCTCCAGCTTTGCTTCTGAGCGGCTGCAGGTACGCCTCCCACCCTAATGGTGGCAGAAAAACCCTACACTTCACTCCAGTGACTGCAGATAAAGCAGACTGCAGCGGGGGAAAGAAAGTGGGCACATCCTGCCACAGTTTACAAAAAAAAAAAAAGAAAAAGAAAACCATCGACAAAGTGAGAGAAACTCAATAGATCATTGTGAGGGAAAAGACTGCAACTGTTTAATTTAGAGATGAACTCACAAGTTACATAAAAGACTGAGCCAAATCTATAAATAATAAAATCAAAAGGCCTTATTGCTCACATTCCCCAGACTAGAAGAAATTCTATAAAATTCTTTCCTAACCCTTGGAATTCACTGTCAGAAGACTTGGTATTTTTAGCGTGAAATAACAGCAAAACAGATTTGGTACCATTGTGGATGTCTCCTAAACAATTATAGCAAATGTGGAATGAAATAAGTGTGTTCACATAACTGACTTACAGGTAAAATGTGTTTGCTTAAGAGCCAAGCTAAAATTTGGGTAATGTTTTTGAAAATTCACTTTTTTCTAGTAGACAATTATAAAATTCCCTTGGCACAATCAGCTTCTGAGTCAGCCAAAGCCAGTCATGCATCTCCTACACTTATCCTATGGCTACATTACACAATCTGACAAGTTAAACTAAACTGGAATCACATCAATCACCTGATCCTAACACGAAATATTGTTTAAAAAAGAAAACCAAAACAAAACAATGTTTCTGATTACAACTAGCAGTCACAAACTTCAGAGCTTGCTATGATGAATCAAATGCATCATCCTGTGTTTCATGGGGATAAAAAAGAACTTCTTTTTTTAAGGCAAAAGACAGTCCAGCATAAGCAACTCAGGAATCTGCTTGTTTTAGATCCACCTATGGTGAAATGCAGTCATCATTAATTAATATTAGTAACATTTTCATTCCTCCTACTTTCTAAGTGTATACATCTGTCAGAACAATTGATCCCTTGCAGCAATGACAGGAGGAGCACTGAATTTTCTCATTATGATCAAAATATGTTGAGTGATTATAACTTAACACAGGTGATACTAAGCCTCAGCTCTTCAAAATTTATTGATATAATTTATTTTCAGAAATGCTGAAAATGAGGTAACAGACAATCAGCATAAAACTGGAGCTCCTTCAAATCAATAATGTGATACTGCTCATGTAATTCTGGGAAGACTGACAGAATTCATGAGTATGGTTAAGTTGAAAAAAAATTTGAATTTGGAAAATTAGGTAGAATGTAAAGACACTGTGCAAAAGAAATCCTTGTCCTCTTGTTGGGGTTCTATCCATGCTGCCATAAAGCCCATGTAACTATAAGACATGATGAAACACAGCATCAACTAAAAAGTTAGTTTGGAAGGGATTTCTGGAAGCTGCCCAACCTGACATGGGACACAATGTTATACAGATTGAGTCATATTTTATATTTCTCACAGTTCCTCCACAGAAAATGCTTTCAAAACCATCATCTTTCCCCTATTTTTAACTCCATCCTAATTTTGACTGAGTTTCTGCGTCCTTCTCCATATCCCACTTGCTAAAGGCAAAAATTTCACTATTAAAAACCACATTTGTGAAGTGGACAAAACAGTTACCAAAGACAGGAACAGTGGCAAGAGAACAGTCAAAAAGCACCAAAACCCCTGGAGAATGATCTGGTTAAAACATACCTGCTACTGTAGGTTGTCTTAGGATCACTGGGTAGGAAATAGACATTTGTCTCCAATCGTGGCCGTGGGCAGTGAGAGCCCCCGTGCATTACTGAGCAGGAGCCTGCAAAGCTGACATCAAACAATGCCTCACCCGTGTCTGAAAGGTGCAGACAGGGGTCAGCTCTGTGACTGCCAGTGGTGATTTAAAGCACATGTGTAATTGGAAACACAAATAGGAGCTTGTGTTGTTTGGCTTTAACAGGGAGCTTTGGAGAATGGCACCGTGTGACTGCACAAATAGCAAAAACACCAATCAAGCCTGCAAAGAAACAGTTACAGAATGAGAGAGGGGAATTTTCCTCTGCCAGGCTATAGAAACTTAAGTGCTTTCTGGCAGATCCAAAACATCCAGCACAAAATCCTGCTCCTCTTAGAGGGACTTTACATGTAAGAAGCCACAAAGAAAGAGATACAATTTGAACATTAATAACATTTATCCTCGTCTGCCAGGCAGAAGATGTCAAATGCCTCAAGGTCTGAGGGTTTGGAAGAGGCCTGAAGTCTTTACAATCTGCATTAGAAGTACCACTGCAGCTCAGGTTCTTTGCCTTTTAATAAGGAGGCCATTCTCCTCCTAGGCCCTGAAAAGGCTGAGAGCCTTCAAGCTCCTGATGGCCGTGAGAAGCATAATCTAATGTGCATGTCGTGCAGAAACAGTCATTTCATCAGAGGATTCGAGCTTACATGCTACTGTCTAGAGCTCCTGATTGCTCCTCTGCAGAGCAGTTGCAGGCTCCCCTTCATTATATTCTTTATTAATTTTCTATGTTTTTATTGTGTCACGTTTGATTGGTTTGGTCATTAATTTTGTTCAATTAAGATCAGTGGCAGTTTCAGCATTACCTTGAATTGCAGCAGTCACACACCTACTCTGTAAGTTTAAATTTATTCAACCACCCTTTTTTACTAGCATTTTCCTATTTATTCTTGTTGAACCTCAATTAATTCTGCATTATCCTTCTTATGATTAAGTACCTAGAAATGAACAAAGCTTTTAAAGTAAAGCAGAGTTACTAATATAAATAATTGCCCTTATAATTGTTTCTATATTATTATCTATCCTCCAGTATCCTTCAATTTTTTGGCTTCTCTTACCAAAGCTGCAGATCGAGAAAAGACTGTATTGGTCTGTATTGCCAAAAATTCTTTGGTTAAACTGTCTCAAGATCTCATTCTTCTGACTTTACCTCATAGCCTAAGGCAGAATCTTTTTTGACTCTGAATTCCTAAAAGCCCCCTAGACAGCAGCCATATGTAATGTTGCTGCAACATTCGTGCAGAAGATGGACAATAGAGTTGTACAAGTTAACCACAACATTTTGAAATACCATCCCTTGTTCCATATGACTGGAGTAGAGGCTGCCAAACAAGAACAGAGTGTAGGAGGAGGATCTTCAAAAGCTGTTAGCTTTAGACTGGAATCCATAAAACCCAGTGGGAAGCTCTTGTAAGTGAAAGGTTCTCCATGTTTACTGCACGCTTCCAAAGATTTGCTGAACTAACATGCTGCTGGAAAGACAGAATTTCGCTTCTTGAATTCTTTCCTCTTTCAGGAAATGGCTGTGTTAAGGTCAGGTAATTTTCAAAATTTAAGTCCAACCAGTGCTTTCTCAAGGGACGATACACAAGAATGCTGTTTTCTGAAAAGATAAGGAAGCCTTCTTCACCAAGAACTTGACAGATATTACTGTGCAGTGCACTTCAACATCAAAGGCTTTCTCCCATCTCTCAGTTTTCCATGAATGTGAATTCTTGTCTCATGTCACTCAAGTACCTTGGAGAGGAAAACCCAACAGATTATTCAATTTATTAGGTTTCTCGAGGCATGGTTATTCTTCAAGTATAACTTCCACCATTGTTCTGCTTTCTGTTGGTTCATTTTTGATCTGAATAAATCAAAGTTATGTACACAGTTTTGTACTTGTGGCTAGCTTTAGAGAAGCCCAGTGGTTTGCTCAGCCCTGCTGGGATTTACTTTTGTATGCACACTTGATTTTCCTGGAAATTTGAATTTCCCTTTGTCTGATACGATTTCATGGCTGTGGCAAACCCACACAGTTCAGCATGAGGTTGGAAACAGTTGCTATCATAGTGCCAAGAGATAATTAGCTCAGCAATGTTAACACACATGCTTGGCATTCATCATCAGACAGGGTGGGAACAGAATGCAGCAAGATTTCCACCACAGTTGTCCACTGACCCTGCTGTCTGCTCTGTCCCAGCTGCCCACGCTTCCTCTCTTCCTCCGCAGCCATGGCATCAGTTTGTTCAGGTACCAGGCGCCAGAAAGCACTAGGAGAAACACATGCATCTGTTCTTCATCCTCTTTCAGGGCACCTTTCCTTCCCCTGTCTCTCCAACATCTCTGCACTACCCAGCTCCTCTCTTCTACCTGTGTTGATGGCAGAACCCTGCGGGTTGGTTTCCTGCTTTCTAGGAAGAGCAAAGGGAGCTCAGAAGGATGCACATGGAAATCTCCATCTTTAAAATGAAAGCTCACTGACAAGGCCAGCAGAGGTGATATTTGAATGCCTATGTTTCAAAAGTTCTGTGTTGGAAAGCCACTGTTTGCTGCGTTTGGTGCATTTGGCCAAGGACAACTGAAGGGAGCTGTCTAAATCAGAAGACATCTTTGCACACACGGTGTCTGAATAGCCTGCAAATATTTTATTTTTGACCATGTAAAACAATGTAAAGTGCTTTGTGCCTCAGAAGTGGATGATATCCACCTTCTTGGAAGCTATACCTGTGGAGTTTATGGACTCCAGTCACAAATCTTTCCTTCCAAGCAGCTCCTTTTAGCCCTTGATCATAATGTTAAAAATCCCAAGAGAGGCCTGACACAGTAATTGTTATTAATTATAATTTGTTCATCTCTTTATGACCTTTTTCTCTGAGAAAATGGCTGCCCATTACTTGGTGAACATTTCAGATGACAGTGCAATTTCCTAGACAGCCTTGATTTTGTAACAGTTACCTAAAAGAATAATTTATGTACAGTTCTGCCTATCTGGAGGACATTTTATACAGTAGAAAGGAAGAAGATGATTCATTCGAAAGAAAAAATAAAACAACAAAAAACTCCCACCTACAACAAAACAAGAACATCTGCACTATTAAAAAAAACCCCAAACCAAAAACCTCTAGCCTGACGTACGTCTTTAAGCTGAAGATATTTGATATTATTTCTACTGGGACTGTAGTAGGTTTGGTTAACCCTTGAGAGTATTTCATAGTATGTAAATAGTCATTATTATTACACAATACGTTTTCTAATACATCCCAATTAAACAGTCTCCCAAGGGAATGAAAGGAACTCTTTCTTACTTGGAAGTACAGCAAGTAAGCCAGATTGAAAGTCATATTATAAATCTTGAAGCAACAATATTTTTTAAAAACAGCACACAACAAACCTTCCCTGGCTCGGAAGCAACAGCAAATATGTTAATATATAACAGCAAGTATGTTACTATGTATGGGAGGAAAAAAAAAAAAAGAGAATAAACGCAATGTTTCTGCAAAAGTTATGTTGAAGATAGATTTTAAAAAACACATAGCAGTCCCAGAAATTCCAGTGCTAATTTACTGGGCTAATCTGAAATGCCATTGAAACCCTTTGAAAACCCAGGTCTAAATGTTTGTGTCTGAGATGCTGGACAGTAAATCCATTTGGAAAGTCACTGACAAGTCCTAATTTTTGAGGTTGGTGTGCACGTACAGGTCTTACCCACTTTATCTTGGATAAAGAAATGATGTTTGCAATTTAACTCTTCCACATCTTTAGCTACAGAAGCATTGACTGCCAGTAAACTCTGAGCCTAATTTTATCAATATTTTTGAACAAAATGTACAGAACTGGAAGAGATCCATAATATCTCAAAGAAACCAACCCATTTACATGAATGCGTTTGACTATCTTAACCCTATAGAACTAATATTTACTTCTGATAGAAGGAAGAGAGATAATTTCAAAGTGAAAAGGGAAGAATTAAAATGCAGAAATGGAAATCACTCTGGCTTGTGTGATGGAAAACATGCTCATTGCATGTCAAGGAGGTCAGTCTAGTTAGCATCAGTATGTGAAGGATTTGGAACAACTGCAAATCTTGTACCACTACCTGTAGGGCTGAGGCAAAACAGAAGTGAAAAAAACCTCTAGTAGTAAATCCACTGCCATTTTATTTACAGTGCACCTTCTTTAAATTCCAAGCAGATACAAACAAACTGCATGCTAGTTCTCTCTGTAGGAATATTTGTTTTGGAGTGGGATCAGCAGTATTCCCTGGTCCCCATTTTTATTAGTAGTCCACAGAAAAATTTCAAAGTGACAGTTATAAAGTACTGAACCCCACTACATCAGCAGAAAGCACATCAGCACACCAAGCTGCAATTCTTCCCATAAAGCCACACTGCTTTATGTAGGAGACATTTCCTATTCAGGCAGCCCCTTAGAGAACTGGACAGCATTTGGGATAATTCCCAAATATCAAAGAATACAAAGTAGGCAGAAGTTAAAGAAGACAGTCAGCCAAAATATTTCTCTTTCTTTAACCCTGAGAAAGAATCCTTTGAAAAGTGCCAGGGCAGAATCTGTCCATCCTGATTATTTTGAATAATCCTTTGTTCCACCGAGCCTACCCATTGAAATGAAACTGGAAATACTAAGAATCTCCATTAACTGTGTTGGGTTGAGGGGAATAAATATGAGAAGAAAGAATGAAAATCATGTTATAAATTCTAAAAAACCCCAAAACAAACAAACAAAAAATGAATGGACCAAAGATAAATATGTTACAGGGTAAAATAAAATGAAAATCATCTTTCTTTTCATTTTTTTCTTTTCTCCACTTCCTGTTTTAACAGCAGAGGGCTGTTTTTCCACTCAGAAATGCTTCTTTACAATAAGCATGTCCAGACCCGATTAGAAAACTGTTTTTCTCAACATCATTTGGCTTTAGTTGAATTGCTATGGTTTCCCACCCTTCCTATGAATCAGCACTCCTTTTCCATCATCCATCACTTTCCACACAGTCTGCACTGTTCTGTCTACCCTGAGCCTGAAAGAAATAATGCATTGGCTATACATCTGCCTTTTTTGAGGTCCTTTATACCCACTAATCAATGTACATCTTAAAAAGGAACAAGATGTACTTTTCTTACTTTGGAGAAATTAGGACATGTTGAATATTAAAATATTTTCTCAGAGCTATGCAAGATATTTTAATGTTTAAATATTTACATATTATAATAGAACTCACAGGTTCCAAACAAGTATTAGAGATCCTTAGCTTGGGGCTCTATATAATGCAGCCAAAACACAAAGTGGAGCACCCTAGAATAACAAGCAACAGATGGATGGAATAGGAAAAGTGAAAAAAAAAAAAAAAAAGAAATAAAAAGAAAATAAAAACTTATGGAAGAATAATTGGAAGGTTAGTGAACCTTGTTCTTATTATTTTGCAGTACTCTGTCCCTACCAAAGTAGCACAGAGATAGAAACAAAGGTATGGAGCAGATTTGTGGCATCTGTGAGTCTGGCCTACAAATTACAGTTAAATGAGAGAAGCAATTCAGAGGACAGGACAAACTGAAGCTGAAGCTTCAGAAACAAGGACAAAAGAGATTAAACATTTTAATGGAAAGGAGAGGAAGTAGAAACAGCAGAACAGGTGATTTTTCCTTGTAAAATTCATCACTGGTACTGCCAGGGTGAAACTCTTTCACCCTTCACAGGCTCAGCCAGCCATAACAAGGACACGGGCTCAGTCTGTGAAGAGACCAGTAGCAGAAATGTTTAGCATAGCATGGACTGAATCTCTAAAAGACTGAAACAAAATCTAGAACAACCTTGGGTCTTGTTTTAGCTGAGTGCTGACTGCTGCTCCCTGAGAAGCTCAGACAGGAGCCCCAGATTGCATCCTGCAGACTTCAGTGGGCAAGGAAATCAGGACTGTTGTGAGAAACACAGCCAAGTGTGGGATGGGTTAGACCAAAATGAGAATAATAGGGGAGCTGTACTACAGGGGAAGGTTTCAAAGAAAGAACATCCGATATGCCACCAGGCATCTGTACTGCTGAGGGCAGAAAGAGAGATAAAAGCTGTAGGTCATCTTCTACAGAAGTAACAAATGGCAGTAGCTAGAATAAAAGAAAATAGAAGGCATAAAGAGATAAATAAACTCTCTGTAAAAATTAAGTCAGCCTTGGCATTCAGATGTCATTGCTGAAGGCCATGTTACTGAAAAAGGCCACTGATAGGCATCTTTTTAAATTTATCCATTTCAAATTGAAATCACCATTAAAAAGCCAAAATGCTGTAACAAAAAAAAAAAAACCTGAAACAAAACAGAGCACTGTATTTTCCTTCCCCTGAACTATATGATCCCTACCAGCCACACTTGGGTACTGCATCTAGCTCTGGGCTCCCCAGCAGAAGAGAGACATGGAACTACTGGAGACATTCCAGCAAAGGGTCACAAATACGCACTGGAGCATTCTCATGAGGGAAGTCCAAGAGACCTGAGGCCATTCCACCTAGAGAAGGGAATTTTCATGGAGATCTAATCAATATCAGTATGCACAAATATCTGAAGGAATGGTGCAAATAAGATGAAGCCAGGCTCTTTTCAGTGGCACCCAGTGACAGGACCAGAAGCAATAGACACAAACTGAAACAGGGACGTTTTTTACCCCCTGAACACAAGAAAACTCTTTTCACTGTGATTGTGACAGCAATGGCACAGGTATACCAGAGAAGCCCTCTGGCACGTCCTTCTTTGGAGATGTTCCTGTCTAGAAAAGATCCTGGGTAACCCACTTAGGCAGCGGGGCTGGACCAAGATGACCTCCAGTGGTTCCTTTCAGCCCCAACCATTCTGTGATTCTCTTTTACAATAATGAATCAGTTAATAACTTTCATTTTATGGAAAAATCAGTCATGTTCTAAGAAACTGCTCTCCTTTGTATCTTTAGGCAGGATGTTACTTGACACAGGTTGCCTTTAGACTTTTTAGTACTGAAAACAGAGACAAAAGAACATGTCCAAAATGGATGAAAGAACTTACACTAAATACCTACCCCCATGGCTCACTGGAATTTTTAGTTCATATATATTTTCACGTGGCAACTGTGAAAAAGTCCTTGCTTTCACTACATGTTGCAAAGAAACTCATAAAGGCTTTGAAGGGTTAATAGCTGGTTAGCAGATATTTTAGAGTATGTTACCAACATGAGCAGCATGCGTAATAGATATTAATGAAAATGTCAGTGGGAAATGTTACACACAATTATAAGCAACCTATTGACTTCTTAGAACTTAAAACAAGGTATTAATATCTATGAGTAATTATTAACTTTAAACAAAGTATTTCTGTGCACATTCTTAATACTGTTCATGACTACGTTCTCATGCCAATAGCTGAAAGAAACTTTCATTTCTTTTGATATCCTCTACTTATTTCATACAAGAGATTTAAATGAAGTGTTTCTAACTGGAAAGGTGAATTCCCAAACTGAAAGGTTTTTCACTTCTTTAGTTTTCCAGACCTGGTAACAGTATACTTCCAGTACATCCCCAAACCAAACCCAACATCCTTAAAAAGTGAAACAGGAAGTAGCAACTGTCTGTTACAATTAAGGACAAAATTAAAGTACTGTGTTAGGTGTTACTCAAATATCTTCTGCTTTTCCTTAAACGGATATGTTAATTTAGCATGACAGCATTGAGGACTGCTAGGATTTTCATGATGCTTCATTGTATTTGAAAAGTATAATAAGATGGAAAAGTGTTTAACCTTTCTCTTTGGTGAACATAGATCTTACTGTCAGCTTTGGAAGCAATAAAGCTATGATTTATTCAGTGAGCTTGATTGGTAGTGACAGAGTACAGGAATCTTTGGGGTTGGGCTCATAGACAGTGTTTGAGGTTTAAGGGGAAATTATTTCTAAATTAAACTAGCCAAGGTGACAAATGGTTAACTAGTCATCAGTTAACTGATATCCAGGTAGATAGGGGAGAGGGGGGATATGGACAGGTTTTACACACAGAATCTAAACAGACTAAAGCTGATCTAGGCATTGTTTTGTATGTTATAATTTCATTCTTTCCTGATAAGCAGGATAGCTGGGACAATTCCCTCAAAACCTAGAAAAATAGGAATGCTTCCTTTCTTCAGATGTTCATTGCAGATGGAGGTACACGGGGAGATACAGATGCATAAATGCATTCACACAGAGAAACTCACAGAGAAAATATGTGATGAAGTGGTGTGATAGAAAAACTTGAATTCATATGCTACTCCCACGTGGCAGACACCAGCAAAGTGGCCGTAACATTCCAAACACATGTACACAGATTCCTTATTCCACACAAGTCTCATTATGAGTTCTGCGTATTCCATTTTCAGTTCATCTATTTTAAAGAATTTCAAGCAATTATAGCCATTATGTGTCCCTCTGCTTAATCATCAAGTGCCTTTGATACTATCAGTTCAGATACATTCACTGCAGCCAGGCAAAAATATGTGTCCAACATGTTTAGAAATCTCTGACTTCTTGACATCTTGCTAATAGGTAATGGTGTGAACATACCAAAAGCAATATCTTTGATGCTGACAGGGTCTAAACCATATGAAGTATACCGGTGTGTGGTATGCACTTCCACTACCTGGCAGAAATCTCTGGCTTTAGGATTTTGGACTTCTGTTCTGTTACTAGGCAAGGAGCAGATTTTGCCTGTGCTGGGCCTCAGTGAGCTTTGGTGGAAGACAAAAGGGATTAGAAAGAAGCTGCAGTTGAAGTTACTGTGAGGGAAATAATCTGGGTAGATTTTAATTAGAAATGTTAAATGCAATTCTTTGTCTAGCCTTGCAGCTCAGAACTGCAGTCATTAAAAGAGAGGAGTACAACCTATTCCTCTATTTTGGCATCTCCCAATTGTTCCTCTCCACAATCAAAACAGGAAAGTATGGATTAAAGTCTCTCTGGTTTCTGTGTCTCTTGCCACAGCATTTCCTGGCAGCCCTGTGGAGAAGTAGCTGTGAAAGCTTTGTTCAACCCTGCATGTCAAAGTGCCTCTTTTGGGCCACTTGGAGGGCAGATGCAGAACTCATGTGCCCACCCTCCTTTGGCTGTTCCTGGAGCACTGCCTCTGTGAGTGCCCAGAACAGGGAGAGTCTTCAGGGGATTGCAGGGCAGCACACAAGGAAACCTCTATTA
The DNA here is from genome assembly GCA_013397175.1 of Platysteira castanea. Lineage (NCBI taxonomy): Eukaryota > Metazoa > Chordata > Aves > Passeriformes > Platysteira > Platysteira castanea. The sequence continues at coordinate 763,802 of VYXC01006776.1, read as the reverse complement.
AGCTCACTCCAAGGCAGATTTGTCAAACACTTTAAACTTGGGCACAAAATTTTCCTGAAACACATCTCTCTGGGACCAGCCAGCCATGCTGCAAGTTCTCTTCAGAGGCAAAAACTACAGCTCTTCTGGGAACAGCTAAGACTTTCCAGCAAAAAAAAAAGAAAAAAAGAAAAAAGTCAAAGAATTAATTACTCCCTAATTTAATGAATCATTTTAGCTGTGACTTAAATATAAGGCAAATGTAATAAAAACATCAGGCTGAGACAAACTGCTGTCGAAAGTGTTGGCTGGAAGCAGTAAAACGTGGCAAAGTTGCACACAGCTGAGTACTGGCTGCTGTACTTGCTGTATCTGTTTATGACACCACTGCCGTGCAGTGTTCTATACATTACAGGTATTTTAAATAACTGCTTGCTCCATGCCCACCACAGTCTCAGTTTTTGGAGGCCTCACAGAGCAGCTCTGCTTTTCTAAGTGCTGTGCAATGGCCATGTGGGCACCTGAAGCCTTTCCAGTCCTAAAATATCTTAACAGTTCCCATGGAGCAAATACATTATTGAAAGTGGAAGGCTGTTTAGAAAGTGACAATCCTGCTTCTATCAGCTATGCAGCAACCTTGAAAACATGGATTCTCACTGAAGGAGAGATCTGACCCTTGAAAATGCATTTTAACAGCTAAAATTCCTGAAACTGACAGGAAGGTTAAAAGCAAGTTGAAACAATTTAAGCAAGAGGCTAACCAAACATCAGAGACTCACTGTAATTATTTCAACTTAGGCATTATAAACCCAGGAAATTAATAAGTAAGTTTTAATTTAAAATAAGTAAGTTGGGTTGTGGAAATGCCCTCACCAACAGCATAGAAACTGACTGCTTTTACTGAAACTATGCCATAGTAATGCAGGAATGATTAATGTATAATAGATACTGTGACTTGAGATCAGAATACAGTTACTGTAAATCATACATTAGATTAAAATAAAATTATAATTTTGACCCATTTTGATACTGGAGCTTTCAATGGAGTTAAATACAAAGAACATTTGAAGATGAATAACAATATTTTTTTTTCTGGCTAAAAAGTTACTGATGCTTAACACTACATCTAGAAGAGAATCCAATTTTAAATTAGTTTCATCAGATAAACATGTTAATGTATTTGTTTGAATTTCATGTAAAATTTATTCTTTGCCCAGTGAGTGCTATAATTCCAAAGAAGCAATATATAGTCTTCCTCCTTAGTGAAGAGAGCAAATTACTGTTAACTGTACAAACTCATCTCACCCTAAAGAGGAACCAAAACTTTTCTAAAATTTAAAAAAGAGAATAAACCATCACATACAAAAAAAGTTCACCTTCTCTTGTCTATATCAGACCTTATCAAAGTTTCCAAGACACATAAGCAAACTAAAAAACTGGGAACTGCAATGGGAAGGGAAACTCAATTTTGACAGAGTAATATATGCAGTAGGAATAATTTATATTTTTACTAGGCTTTAAATCTGCTATTTAATCCTAAAAAAAAAAAAAACCAAAGCCCTAGACTCTTCCCCCAACATAAGAAAAGCACGGCAACAAAAAATTAAAAATAATTAAGAAAATCTACTCTAAAAATGCTTCTTCAGCAGTGGTTCCTCATGAAGAACTATATGCCAAGGATAGATGCCCCTGGGAATTAACTAAGCATAAAGAAATGTCTCTTTAAGGAGAGTCAAATATTCATGTTATTAATTTTAGAAAATAAAAATGCAAGATCTGCAATGAAAAAGGTACCCACAGTGTCCAAATGTTCTGTNAACATTTATTTAAAGCACAGTAACCTTCTCACCACTCACCTATTCAAATATACCTTACTTATGACACTACTATTGATATCTTGGATTTTGGACATGCAGGCAGCCNATTGAAAGCTGATCATGAGAAGAGCTTTCCCATCCTACACATTTCCTTGTGAAAGTCCTTGCTACAAAGTGTTGTTAGAATCAGTAACTCAGAAGCATTCAGAGTAAGGTATGGATATGGGAAATGTTCAGGGTTTTTTATCGAATCAACAACAAAGTGTTTTAGAAGGGATATAGGCCTGCCTATCTGATCATTAACCTTATCTCCCTGTGAAACATAAAGTAAAAGCTGCTGTTGAGGGGAAATACAGGCCTGAATGGACCAATCATCAGATTTAACACCACAAGACAGTGCCCACACTGCCACAGCTTCCCTGCTGCCAGTAGCCTCTCTTAAAAACATTTATTTAAAGCACAGTACCCTTCTTACCATACACATACTCAAATATACCTTACATATGACACTAATTTCTCATACTGATATCTTGGATTTTGGACACACAGGCAGCTGATCTGTAATCATCTGTCATCTAAAGCACGAGTGTAATGGCATGATGCCGTGGTTTTCCTATGGTGCATCACAATCACAGATCTGTTTCTTAAAGCAAGAAGAGATCACTAGATAATGTAGTGTTTCTTGATTTATTACCCAGGTAGACAGCATCAGAAGGAGCCTGTTTTGCAGTCCACTTGCCTTTTTTGATTCAGACAACTGTTTCACATGTTCACAGAAGAGATTAGCATATTTGGGTACTGGTTTGTGTTAGTTACAAGCAGGTTTGGACAGTCCCTTTTTCTTTGATATCTGTATGGCCCAAGGCTATCCTGAAAATAATAATCTTGCTTAACAAAATAAATTTCAAACTGAAAGAAGGGAAATACGGGTTAGATATATGGAAGAAATTCTTTACTGTGCAGGTGGTGAGACACTGCAACAGGTTGTCCAGAGAAGCTGTGGATGCCCCATCCCTGGCAATATTCAAGGGGATGGGGCATTAAGCAACTTGGTCTGGTGGGAGGTGTTCCTATCCACATCAGGGGGATTGGAACTGGATGATTTTTAGGGTTCCTTTCAACCAAAACCATTCTATGAGTCTATGACATCAACATTTGGACATTGGTTGTGATGAAAAATTTAATAGAACTTCCAATGTTATATGTGAAAGAAAATTAAATGACTATTAAAATAGACCCTTGTCTGTAAAATTGGAAACTTAGGTTCAGTTCCCTGCTTTAAGTGGTATAAAATTTCGTAGCTTAAACTCAGAGTTATGCCAATCTGTACATCTAATCCTCAAGAAGCTGGCCTCCAAGCATGGATTCCCTGAAATTTTTTGACTAACTCCAAGACAAATAACCTCTCAGTGATGGGCTTCTACCAGTCCCTTACTCTGATGCCAATACATGCACAGAACTGTAAAACTGGGACCTCTGGGAGAAGCAAATTCAGAGAGCACAGCTGTGGTGACTGGAAGAGGAGGCATTGCAGGTTGCCTGCCACAACCTTGTTGCCACAGTACCTCCCTCTGAACGTGCGTTGGTGCACCCAGGGTGAGAATGAATCAGCACTGCGGCATCAACAACATGCCACTTCCCCTATTAGGAGCACCTGTTGATAATTTAACAGCCTGAAGAACAGCTGAAAAATAAGTCAGTGCTGGCAGCCAGCACATCTATTCAGCAGTAAATCTTTCCTCTTCAGCGGTTATTCAAGGCACTTGCTCCTACACTCTTGTTTACAATGGCGTAGCTCTGTGGGTATTTGTGTGTGGAGAGAACACAAGAAAAGAAGAAAAGTAGGCAGTGTATTATCACCTAAGGTAACAGAAGGCTGCCCGTCTCTGTGGCACATCGAAACTAGGATTAATCACGTGTATGTATAAAAAAACCAAAACTAAAACCGAAACAAACCCAACAACACCTTTTAGAAAAACTGTTTCCATTAAAAAAACAAAACATCGCCAATAGATATCTTACATGGAGGAGAGAACTGAGAGGCAAAGCCAGATACTTCCCACCAGAAGAAAGAAGAGAGAGCAGATCTAATATTCTAGTGCCAGAAGAGAGAGAAGTGGACCTGCCTCTTTTACTGTGGCCTTAGATAGAAAGCATTGAAAGGTTTCACTTCAATTCAAAGGTGAAATAAGAACATATATTAAATTATCTTCAGTTCCTTACTGCTGAGGACATCCTGTTTATCAGTTTTCTATCTCACCACTGACAGATGAGCAGGGGGCTGAAAGGCATCTAAACAATCCAACCTAGTTGTAGCCCTTCACCAAGATCTTTGCAGCTGTGTCCAAGAGTATCAAAAATGCAGTCCAGATATGATATCTATGCTGATGTTGCTGTTGTGGCTCTAACCATGTTAAGTTAAATCTAACCAGATTTAATCTCTGACAATTCTAGAAAAATATCGAGATGTAACATTTCACCAGAGCATATTTTTGTCATCTAAAAGAGGGAAATTTATTGTACAGATAGCAGTGTCATGGAGGAAGAGAACACTGACACAAATAGGCAGCAATAATGGATGTATATCACGGCAATATTTGCTTGTGGTTTCCTATGTCAGGAGGGAATTGTTACTCTTTTGGAAGCCATCCTATTTCAAAGGACACAGCCACAAACTTCATCATGGCAATTACAGTCAGTAAGAAGGTCTGAACATATAGCTGAGTTTAGAAACAGAGCCCTAAAATAATATCCTGCCTAAATGGCTTTTTGACAATGCTAGAAAATGTTGTCTATTCTATTTATGCAGTGAAATTAAAAATAAACAAAAACATTCATGAAAGAATACTTGAAACACTTTTCAAAGCTTTATAAAAGTTACAGTTCCAGCTCTCACATATAAACTTCAATGATTTGAAGAAAAATGCTAAGAAGCTAATACTTCAGGGAAAGTTTTGCTCCAACTATTGTGATACCTTCAGATATATCCCTGTTCTTTAAATTCTCTTCTTGATTGGAACTTTCACATCCTATATTCAGAGTATGGGCTCTTGGAGTGTAGACTGGTGAATTTCCTCATTCCCACACACCTTTGGACTCTCTCTTTAACTCTTTGTTCTAATGAAGGACAAGGACAAATTTCATAGAATCACAGGATGGTTTGGGTTGGAAGAGACCTTAAAGATCATCTGCTGTGGCGTGGGGCAGTGGTGAGGTGCTGCAGCCTTCCAGAAGGGTTCCCAGCCAGGAGAAGCCACTTCAGCACGAAGGGCCAGATGAAGGCACAGCCACACACACTCCCAATGCAGCGGGGCACACACACACACACACGAAGAATGGGCGACAGCAGGTGACAAAGGAGGCAGGAAGGGCTCCTCGTATGGGTTCCAGCAACAAGGTTTATTGAGGAGGGACCAGAGATGAAGAGCAAGATGGAGGGCAGGGTACGGGTTTATATATGGGGAAGAAGGAGCAGGCAGAGCACCAGAGCCAGTAGGCTGAGGGCCAGGGGATGGAGTAAAGGTAAGGGGGCCAGCAGGGGTACAGAAAAGGAGGGACTAAGGGGCAATAGCCAATGAGGGGTGTAATCAAAAAGAAATTTCTAGAGATGATACAAACATGGAATAAAGGGGTGGAGAACAGTGAACCAATCTCAAACACAGAAAATCCATATCTTATAATAATTTTGGCAAGGTCTCCTGGTAACTCTCCCTATCTTGGGGGATGTTTCGGCCTGTGGGCCACCCCACCAGCAAACCCTCTTGGTTCTGGGTTTTGCTGGCCCACTGGCATCCTCACAGGATGCAACAATCATCTAGTTCCAACATCCCTGCCATGGGCAAGGGACATCTTTCAGCAGTCCAGGCTGCTCAGAGCCTCATCCAACTTGGCCTTGAACACTTCCAGGAATGGAACATCCACAATTTATCTGGGCAATCTGTTTCTGTGCCTGGAAAAGAATTTCTTCCCAACATCTAGTCTAAATCTACTCTCTTTCACTTTAAAGCTGTTTCCCCTTGTCCTGTCACTGCATGCCTGTGTAAGTAGTCACTCTCTATCTTTCCTGTAGGCTCCCTTCAGGTGCCAGAAGGCCATAATTAGATCACCAGAAGCCTTCTCTTCTCTATCCTGAACAATACAAATTCTTCTTAGCCTTTCCTCATAGGAGAGGTGCACCATTCCTCCATCTCCATTTTGGTGGCCTCCTCTCGACTCACTCCAACAGGTCCATGACCTTCCTGTGCTGGGACCCCAGAGCTGATGCAGCACTGCATGTGGGCTCTCACCAGAGCAGAGCTGAAAGGCAGAATCCCCTCCCTTGCCCCGCTGGCCACGCTGCTTTGGATGTGTTTGGTTTTCTGGGCTGTGAGTGCACATGGCTGGGTCATGTTCAGCTTCTCATACAGCAGCAGCCCCAAGTGCTTCTGGGCAGGGCTGCTCTCCATCTGTTCATCCCCCAGCCTGTGCTGGCACTAAGGGTTGCCGTGACTCAGGTGCAACACCTTGCACTGGAAACCTCCAATACTGCCACAAAAATGTAATTCTCATTCTCTGGCCAGCTTTCTTTGTAAAACAAATTCAGCTTTAAATCAGGCCCAAGAAAGAAAAGAATTTCTCTTAAAGGTACTGACAGCACACACACTGGCTAAAGACAGTTGCAAATACACTTACAAGACCATGGTTTTCAAATAATGTTTTACAAAGTTTTGGCTTAGACCTCTGAATATTTATTCTATGGAAGAAACAATGCACAGCTCTCGCTGTAATGGAGAAATTGAGGGTTTAGAGAAAAAATAAAGTTAGTCAAGATACTCAGCTATGCAAGAACTACAGAAAAGGCAGTGTAAGGAGGAAGCAGTTTCTTCTTCAGCATCCCGTTAGAGGTTGCAAGAGGTCTGCTTGGATGACAAGCTGAGGCTACTAGGATTTCAACTTTATGATCAGTAATAGATTCAAAAACTTAAACTCATTACTTAATAAGATCACTGGAGATTTAAAAAAAAAAAAAAAAAGAGAGAGAGCGCAGGGGGAATAGAAGGAGACAGTGAAAAATTTAAGTATTCAGACATAAAGACTCCCTGATTGACATCTATAATTACATTTTGAAACCCATGCCAGAGCAGTATGTCTACTCATCTGTGGCAAGGTCTGTACATTCAGCTTGGTAACATTTAGAGATTGTATTTGGAATGTTTTACTGTGTCACTAATTGGGTTTTATTTAATAACCCTTTTCTCAAACAGCCAATCTTAGAGAAGGAAGTGAGATTTTTTTTTAATCTTTTAACTTATTTTATGTTTTGTCACCTAATGTTCTAATTGGATGTGTTTGATTGAATCATGCAGAACTGAATTAGGAATGGTTTAGTCATCTTGAATATACTGTTGTAGTCCAGGAGGAGGATAAAACAGTAAAAGTTCAATTTTAACATACTTATTAATATTTTAGAAGAAAAATATTCCAGAAGTACATTGAAAACTGGTGTCCATCCACAAGTTTGTCATTGTAGATAATGATAAATCTTATTTCTGCTTATTCTCCCAACAGAAGTGTATTTTTTTTAGGGATATATGAAATGAACTGTGACCCATTTGAATAAAATGGAGATGGGCCAGTTTTAATAAGTGGATTTTGTTCCCTTCTTTCATTTCAATGAAGACCATGAAAAATTGGACCAAAATAATTGGCTGCCTCCTTTAGCTGGATTTCTATGCATGGAAAGGATAAATAGCACTTATGCCTGGTACTAGCACAAGGCCTGAAGCTACAAAATGAGCTCTTATATGTTTCCACTGGAGGCCAAAACCAATTTAAACATCAATGACCTCAATGGATTTTTGGATCAGGCTACTTGGAAAGAAAGCATAGAATTAGTTTGGACCATCTCTGTCCAAGTCAGAGTGAGCACATTTTTCACCACTCTTTTAAATAGCAGCAAAGGGAGATTAGGAAGGAAAACAAGAGCTTTTCCAAAGATCCCACCAGTTTTAGAAAAATAGCTCATATGTTTGAAGACTCTCTTCATATAAATCCAGATTTTTATAAAACATTGACAAGTAAGTTTACTTCACAAAAGTGAATAATACCATTTAATAATAAGAGTTTAAAAATACTTTGGAAGATTCTTAATGCAATTTGTGTTCCTTTAGGATAGGACTCACGTCATCAAAGTTTTATCATCTGAAAACTGGCATTCTACCTCAGCTAGATGCTCTTTGCACACTTGTTTAAGGAATTGTGAAAATTACAGAGGTTATTCAGCCTACTGAGGCATGGTGGGTTGTTCTGGCCACAGATCATAAAGGGAACGGGAGAAAGGAATAGTTTGGATAAGATGCCTAACATTTTAGACAAATCATGTTAAGGGAAAAAAACCCCAGCTCTCAATACAGACAGAGAGGCCTGCTTTAAGGTGCCAAACAGTTACAATTGAACTCCTGTCTTACGGTTGGGCCATTATAGAAGAAATGGAATAATTAAATAATAATACAGGAACTTATAAAAGTTCTTGGAAATCATTTTTCAGTCTGTTCTTGTTACAGGAAAGTCTGTTATCTCAAGCCATTTCAAGGCTTTTAGTAATGTACAATTTATGGATTGCCTTGGGTCATGAGGATACACACCTTAAAAATAACTAGTGAGAGACAGAATTGAAGCTTACAAGCACAAGGGAAAGAGTTTCCTTCTGATCTCATTACATAATGGCTTGTCTTAGTTTTGGGGCTATTCTCATTTTTAGACACAGAGACAAAAGCCTTTCTTGGGAAAGTGGAAAGATTTGACCATGTGGAGAGTTCTGCCAAGAATCAACTTGTCTTTCCATCCATGACAGGATACAAGGAAGGAGAGTAACCTCCAACAATGGGTGGCTGTTTGCAAGAAATATGAATCTCTTCAACCCTCACAATCTGTTCTAGAAGAGAACAAGTGCTCACAGCACTGTGCTAAATACAGGGGGAAGCAAATTCCTGGGTAGCATGCAGCAGAAAGTCAAAGATTTGTGTTCAGTGGAACAGATCACATGATTGTGACCTCCTTAGATGTGACTTGTATAAATAGCTTGTATGTATGTATGACTTGTATGAGGGAGAGAGAAATTATATCACTAAACTTAGCATAGTTGATATTACTCACCCCTATTTCACTTCTTATTATTAATTCTTCAAAATATTTTGTAGTGTTTCCAAGAGTAGATTTTCAGCCAAGACGAGAGAGTATCAGTCATAGTGACAAAGAGAACAAATTCTAATTAGTCTCTTTAAAGTCATAATTAATAACATCAAAGTTATCATTTCTCTAAAAATTTCAATATATCTTCATGGATGATTTAATGATGATTTTACTCTAGCAAATTTTGCAAGAATGTTTCTATTGAGCTTTGATACAGTTTATACCATATCCTCTGCTAACTTCTGTCTGGGAAACTTGGATTGGTAGTGTGAATCCTGAAATATTAAGAGGTTGTTTTGGGACCAAAAATACTCTGAAAATAGACAGTAAATGATGAGCCCCCCTCCCTGGAAAAAACAGAGTGACGATGTATATCAAGTGAAAATACGATGTAGTGAAGTGGTCTAGTGAAAGGTGTCCCTGCCCACAGCAGTGGGGTTGGAACTAGACAACCTTTAAGACCCCTTCCAACCGAAGCCATTCTATGAATCTATGATTCTGTGATGTTTCTATGATGTTTCTATGATGATTCCATGATGATTCTATGCTGATTCTATGATTCTATGCTTCTATGATATAATACCTTCTTTCACATTAACAGCTCCCTGGTAAATTATTATCATCTGACCTACAAAAAAAGAGCAAATAATACTCGGAAAGAGAAAGAAGAGATAAAAATGGGAACATCCAGGCCAATACTACCATCAGCTTCTCTGGCATTATAAACAGAGATTTCTCTAGTAACCTGAAATTACCCTCATGACTTCACATTCACTAGGGTCTCTGGTAGAGTATTTGCAAGCCAGAGGTTTTCCATGCTGTGGAACTTCCTGTCTTTAGAGGCAGTGGGACAGTGTAGCCAGATTAGACTACATTTGCCACCCTACTGTGTGTTTGTCTAGGCAGCCACAGGAATGCTTTGAAACTAATGGGGAAGGACAGCTGTCTCAAAGGGTTCTGCAAAACCACATTCCAGGTATGACACTAGGATGGCTTGTTCGCACAGAAAAGTTGGAAGTTGTAGCTAGTGCGAGTGAGGAGAAAACAAATCTGATTCTATTTTAGTTATGCTGGTATAATGTCCACATCAGAGAGTTCTATTTTAGAGAAAAAGTCACTCTGTTCAGCAGTAACAACACTTTAGTTTACTGGAATAAAAACAGGCCAACACCTGTTTTTCTCAAATTAGAGGATGATGGGATTTTCTTGACTTTTTTTTTTTTTTCTCTTTTTGAAAAAGAAACAAAACAAAAATGGTTTTGCAAGTTTCACCAGGAGGAATAAAAGAAGGGCAGAAAAATGGATTTTGTCTGCGTTCTTGCCCTTGCACCCACACACTAAATAAAGGAATAATGAGGACAGACAGTTCCAAATCACAAGAGAAAAGCATCAAAGCTAAAATAAAACCTTCTGACTGAAGTGTAATGTTGGTACTGCCTATGCCCTTTCTGGAACACTTTGGAATGAAAATGTTTCATTCACTCGTTCTGGGGTTTTGGTGGGGTTTTCTTGTTTTGGTTTGGGTTTTTTTTTATTGTGGTGAACAAAAATGACGGGAATCGGGACGGAACATTCTTCCCTTGGTGGCCTCAGGCCAGTGGGGCTGATGGGGCAACCACAGGTAGAGAGGAGAAAGGAAGTTGTGTCCCGAGTTTAATGTGCCACCACACATTAGTAGCATCCATGGTTATACACAGGCAGAACCCCTTGGATGTGCAGTCAGGGAGGAGGGAGAAGAGAGAGAAAAGCATGGAAGCCCATTTAATATCTATTGACTGGTCCATGCTGATGCCTTACCCAACGGGCCAGCATTCCAATGGAACTTGACTTATGAAGAAGCTGTGTAGTGAATGCATTTGCTGTGGTACTGAAATTAGGGACGCTCATTTGATAAGAGGGTCTGTTAAGGACTGTATGTCTCCCTGATGACAGTTCAGTTCTGTGGGAAGCTAGAAAAGCACAAAACTGCTGCTAAGAGTAGCTCTGACAGGAATAGGTAAGTGTGGGTTGAAGCAATCATGATTCATGATTAACTTATGGGAGCTAATCAAAAATCCTGTGGGCAATCCCTGGACCCCTACTGTCTTCAAAGCCTCTCACAGCAGTCTCTCAGTATGAAGAAGGGTATTACATAAAGATGGAGAATGATTTTTAAGGGACCTGGATGAGAATTTTACAGAATGGGCTCCTGTGCAATCCTGTGGCTGGCAATATCGTCGCCTTTCCCATGACATATTTCTGTGATGTTGACTTGCTTGGTGAGCCTGCTTAAGCAGGTTAGGCTACGCTTTCAGACACAAAACCAGATCTGAAAAATAAATCAGAATGATTAGGACTCATCAGAAAAATCTTGCCTTGACATGCCCAAGAGCAGAGAGATGCTGGGTGTCCTGCCCTTCTCCCATCTCCCTCCTCCCCTGCTGCAGTCAGATGCATGTGAAGAGTAGATACAGTCAGACAGAGAGGCTCCATGTGGGTCAGAGTGGGAGATGCTCTTGGACTGGGCAATATTAAGGTGATACAGCAGGAAACAGGAACAGCAGCTTTAATGTAATCATAATCCATATATTTTCCTTTGAAACATGAGAATCTGATAATACTCAGTGCTTGCTGAGCTTCCCAGTTTGGCCACAGAGCACACAAGGTTTATGTGAATCACTGTCAGAGGGCAAGTTTAAATTGTGATAAGTAGCCTATATGTAAAAGCAGTATTTCTGCATCAAGTAATAAGGCTATGTTTCCTGGGAAAGGAGCGGTTGAAATCTATCCCTTGTCACACAGTATCATGAACAATAAATGTAATTTTAAATCCATTAAAATGCTGCCAAATACATTAAACAAAAATATACAGAGGATTTATTCACCAGAAGATTTACAGATTTCCTGAGTAGTACATCATTATCAGAACTGTCAATTTGAAAATAAAAATTGTCAAACCATCACTGAAACACCGTAAAAGCTGTGACAGAAATAGACAATAACTACTAAGTTTTTTAAAAATAAAACCCTCAGCAAACCCACTCCACACACAATTATCACCTCTGTTGACTACCAAGGAAACAGTAAAGTACTGAAGGATACCAAAGAGAAATCTGGTATCCAGCATAGTTAGCATCCGCACTCTCCAATTATTAAGTGTACTGTTGAAAAGCAGATTGTGCATTCAGTGATGGGATCCAGAAGAGCTAACATCCAAAGTAGATAAAATCGCAGCTAAAAGATGATCATTTGTTCTCACATTGCTGTGGCTTGGATTTGGACCCCTCACTGAGCTCCTGACTGGTGAGCCTCACACTTGTTAGCCTCCTTGGTTAAGCTGAGACAAAGACAAGATGTAGTTTTGTCACAATCTGCAGGTAATTATTAAGTAGGAGATTTCTGACATATAATTTTGAGTAAGCCTTTCCTACTTATAAGCTTACCAGACTGATATGTTCAAATTCCAGGAAGCCAGTCCCATGCCTTTCTTTGTTTTGAGAACACTAGAGTGCCATCTTTCCCTTCCACATCCTTTATGACCACTCCACCCCATTATTTCCTGGTAGACACAAGATGATATTGCAATATTGACCCACAAGTAAAGTCTAGGGCTGTCGCTCCCTGGTGGTCTAGTAATTTAACCACACCTTTTTCTCACCTCCCATATCTTGCAGGTTCTCCAGATTTATAAACTGACCCTCAAAGGACATCTGGCAGTTAAAAACAAACAGGCACAGAACCCACAGAAGTGATTCTATACTACACCAAACACCTGTTTACAAAGAAATTCTTGTGCTGGTCCCTTGCAGGGAAGGTCTGTGCTGTTGCCATCTCACTACTTCACAGGGCTTCTGCTCAGATGAAAGTCATTTACTCCATTATTCTTCATGTTAATTACATGTCCACTCTTGATAAGATTTCACTGGCTGCAGATGTAAAAGATAACAGAGAAAGTAGCCAGTCTTCCATTTAAAATGAGTTTGCAGTTTCACACTTGGAAGCATAAAGAGATCGGAATAGGTGGCTTATTAACAGATCAGGAGGAGTCTTAATGAACTTCTATGGCTGAGAAATGAAGCAAGACTATCCCAGATTAAAAGGAACTCTTTATACAGGGAGAAAACTTAACCCTTTAAATGACTTAGCCGGGACCATGATTCTGTGCCTTTTGAAAATCTTCATGATAAACTTGCAAGTCCTAAAACAAGTCTGTTGGGTCCTCTTCTCAGGCTTGTACTCAGAAGCAGGAGGGATTGATTATCAGAATGTTTCCTGGTTTAGAAACAGTAGCTTTACTTTATGCAGGGGTATGGTGGCAGTTTCACTGCAAAAATATTTCAGAGGAACTTGGTACTTGCACATGATGTTACATATTGAAGAAGATCAATAAAAGAGAGACACCCATAGAGAGCTCTTCTATTAAATGACTGGCCAGAGTGAAAGAGAATGAAGGGACTGGTGTTGCATCAGTATTTCTTCAAGATGTATTTGAATGTGAGGGTCTTCATTCTGGAATCTGATGAAGTCAACATTCAATTGAGTGTCTCCACTGAATCCCTGTGTTGGGGACCCGGAGTTTTGAAGTCAGTGACTAAATCTGCATCGGCTTAAACAAAACCTAGTGAAAAGTTGGAGGGGTTGTGACACAAAATTGAAGGGAATTACTGCAGCGTAGCAAGTTCATTGTGGTTTAGATTAATGCATTAGTTTAATGCATTTTAGATAGCATTTGCTGGTGGCAAAGGACGCTGCTCTAGTCAGTTTCTGTAGCTCTGCTGATGTCATTTAGCTACAGTAATTCATTTGTCTATCACCATGCTAAGCTTTTCCCGGCTGCTGGTGTACCCTGGATTATGATCAGTTTTGTATCATTAGACTGCCAAAACTGACCCTTTATTTTGCTGCACCTTTATTCAGCTTTGTAAAATGTTTTTGGTCACTTAATACCATGCCTTGTTAAGACTATCCTTAAACTGTGGTACTCTGTAGACTGATTTGAGCTGATGCCCTGAATGTCCCTACCTGGCCTGATTATTTATTCTTGCTGGATCTTTACCCAAGGCATATTCCTTTGTATTTCACACAGTTACACTTACAATATTATTATCTATTAACCTTATTTTACAGATGGTGAAGAAGTGAAATTGAAAAAGCGATGATGAGTGAGACTTTGAAGAACTCTGCAAACTCACTCCTGCTTTAAAAAGGAAAATTGCAGTAGGTATGGTAACAGAATCAGACTCTCTCAAGCACAAACACCACTTGTTTGTGTTATTACTCCCTTTTGCAAGGGAAAATCCCAAAAGCTGAAGTAATTTTTGTGGTACAAACATAATTTGTCTTGATTTGCACGTTGTTGTCCTTTTGAAATCCTGGCAACCAGAGATAGGTGTCCTGCTTTGGCTGTGGACATCTGGTCACCCTCAAATGGAGCCAGTAATGCTAATTAATTCTAGCAGTACACAATGCCTTGTTCTGTACTGTCATAATTCACTGAAGGCAGTGAAAGCTTTACCCCTCTCTGTGAGGTTGCAAGCAAGCACGTGATTGGAATATTATTCCATCTGTATTTCACGTTCTCCATTAGCCCTCATTTACGGCAAAGGAAAGCTCAATTGCTCATACTTGGGAAAAACAGCAGGTTAATTTAACTTGCTGAATAGACCTTTCACCACTAGGAAAGCTTAATAATTTCTGAAAACACCACCAGTTTTGTTTATTGCATATGAACTGCAAAATAGTTTAAATAAACAACTACCTTATCTTCACTTATCTTCCAAAATCTCACAAACAAACAAAAATCCAAGCCAGTACCTTTCAGTTCCAGCAAGGTTAAGCTGTTTAATAGCCTTAAGTGCCTTTGAAAATACCCTGTTTAATGGAAGAAATGTTTTAATATTAGGGGTAACAAATACTTCACATCTGCAGAAAAGGATAGTAATTTACGAGTCCCAATTGCTTTACTTTAAGAATCTGAGGGCTAAGTGATATTTTCAGTACAAGTACCAATTACCTTTGTATTCAGCTTTTTCCATCACTGGATTTATCTCCATTCCAGATTGTTGCATAACATGCTTTTAAGAGAAAATTTCAGCCAGTGGAACCCAAAGCTGGATGGCAAGGCATGGCTTAGTGAAAATATTATTTCAGTGATGAGTGTGATATACCAGATTTTGGCAGGGTGGGGGTGATGACAACAGGGGGGCTCAATAATACAGACTTAATTCACATACACGCCAGCCCATATCTTTAAAGCAAATTTACTGGCTTTCTACATTTTCCTACTGGATATCACCAGGTATTGTGACGGCAGCAGCAAGGGAAGGTTGAGTAATAACTCAACAGTAATTTCCCTAGTGCCTGTAAATAACAAACATTGTTAGCAAATGAGTGATTGAGGTCAATGGGCCATAGAGTCATTAGATGGTTTAATGATATGCTGCAGGTTATCTCAGGGCACAGTGCTCTAATGACATTCTCAGCCTTCCCTGCAGCAAATAACCTCTGCAACCCGAGATAAGCAGTTGCATTGCGCAATACACACGATATCAAATGACCCCAGCAAGAAAATTTCTCTTCTGTTTGACATTTAATGTGCAAGTATCCGTCAAAATCTGTCCTGGGAAGAGTGCTGTCCTACTTAAATCTGTTTTCGCTAACTGAGAAGCTATTAAAGGGCAGAACCCACAAGTCCTCAGACCTACAGCTTATGGATAGAAGGGTAATAGTTGGAGGAGAATGCCTAGCAGGAAGTCTCTTGCTTTGCTTTCCTGGCTGTTGCTTGGTCTTTGCAAAGGCATAGTCCAGTGTATGAACAAGATGGTCTGCTTTGTGCTGGAGGTCATAGTAAAAGGTCATAGCAGACCAAGTAATCTAAGTCTTTGAATTTATGAGAACTGCTGGGTCACTTGTCAGTGGGAGGTTTAAGAGTAGGATGGTAATTGAAGTTATCTTGATTTGGCATCAGCATGTTAAGTAAGTAAAAACAGGTAAAGAAACTTCAATGCTACCCCAGAAGTGGCTGTTCAGACCCTCAATCACTGAGAGTGGTATAAAGTAAAGCTAGAGATGTAAGACCATGTAAAACAAAGGCATGAATGACATTTAGTCGAAGAAAGGATAAGGCATCACAGTGTCGGAGTTTCTTAGAAGAGACACTATAAATGAAACAGAAAATACTCACCTGAGTTTTTCCATAACAAGGCATTTAAATGTAGACAGTATATCTATTATTTAATTGATTTAAATTTTAATAACTAATTATTTCATAAAACAATGTTTCTTAACCATTAACAAGTTTGTAATCTAAAAGCAAAAAAAATGCAATAGAAAAAGCATCTTAGACCACACAGGACATGAGGAGTAGAGGCTGGAGAACCACTGCAAGAGTTCCAGGAATCCCCTTTCTCTAATGAAGGGAAGGCTACTCAGCAAGGTCATGAGCTGGAAACTATTTACTTCATCTGTCTTGCTACTCTCTTATGACTTATTAGTGTGTCAGATTTTAATCTGGTTATCACTTAATGTATGATTGCAGTGGTATGAGTTTTTACCTTCTATCTCTGCCTCACCACCCAAAAGTAGTAAGTGTATATAACAGGGACACTTAATAAGCTGAAGTAGTTGCTACCGCCCTAAATTTATGACCTCTTAATATAAGACTAGAGTTGTAAACTTTTTTAGATACAATTGTGTCAAAGTCTTAAAATGAAGAAGCAATATTTCTGATGAAATACAGTCTCTGTTTCCTGTTCAGAACATAAAGGTACTATGAAATTTTCTGAGCTCAGATTACAGGGAGAGCCAAACAGTGGGTGTTTTCTACAGTAACTATCTGTTACCATCATGCTGATGAACAACTATGTGAAAAATAATGGACAAAGTTGTAACACAAGTCATCTATTTTTGATAAATGTTATGTTAGAACATTGCTGGGAACACCCATGTGCAATTTGCCTGACTTTCTGGCAGGAGGAATAGGGAAAAGAATGTGCACACACAACATTCAGAGAGCTGATGAGACAAACATAAAGAGGACAAAACCTGAAGTGAAATTCAACATAAACTATGGAGAAGATTTGTGCATTTATCAGGCTTCTAAATGGGCAGGATTTCCAAAGGGATCAACAGCTCCTATTTAGAATAATTGAACCACTTCCCTTTGGGTCAGATAATGTGATTCAAGTCCTTGAAGGTCTCACTTTATTCATTCAATCACAAGCCTTTAAAAATTTCCTGAAGATTGCAAATAAAACTTAACATGCTTTTTTTTTACCAGCAGCACAAATTGACAGACCAGCCTATCCTGGGCACTGCTGTGCGTATGTGAGACTTTGGCTTCCTCAGTCACATTTCACTGACAATCAATCAAAGTGTACAAAAGCTATCAGAGGACAATAGACAAGTAGATGTGGACTAAGACCACGATCACCCAAGCCTTGTTTTCACAGGCTGACAGGCTACAGAGTTGAAGTCAGCCATCTGAAAGCTAGAAAGTCACATAACCTCCTTACAGGGCAAAACAAGGTCTTGAGGACTGTAGTTGACAAATATAACTAGCTTTTTCTACTCTTTTTCTTAGCTATTCTGAAGTTTTAGAATGCAGCACACAGAGGCACTCAATTCACCACTGAAAATCAGAGACCTCCAAGCCACAAAGCACCTTTCCAGGGTTCATGTTTTAAACACACAACTGATTGGGGACATCATGAAAGCTCCCCCCAGGTCTTGGGTCTTTCAGGATTAATCCAATTACTTGAAAAACAGCTGGGTGCAGATGAGAATGTGACTTCTACAATAAAACATGCATCATGTTTGTGGGTACGCACTGTCTATCGCTCACAAATGAGATTTCATCCTACTGAAACTAATGACAGGCAGCAAAGACTCGGTGTCAACAAAACATTACCATACTGCAAGCAGGTTGCCAGCACATAAAATAAGGGCTTAAGGCCAGATAGCCTGAAAGGTTTAGACTACTTGGCATGGGAAGTGGAGCTTCCGTGTCAGAATGTGAGCAGGGAAGACATTTAGACACACCAGTCAAAACACCAAATCTCAGACCCAGGAGCACCCTGCTGCAGCAAGATTTTTTTTTTCCCACTGTGATACTCACAGACATCATCAAGTTCCCCTTCACCTCTGCCCTCATAGACCTCTACTCTGACTTGTTTTTCTGTGTAGATAATATAAATCTTTCAGAGACTTCCAGAGCCATGCCAGAACTCCACAGAGCAGAACTGTGCCCCTGCCTGTGCTGCTCATTTAACACCCCTGAGAAGTCAGGGGGGCCTGAGCTACCCCACAACAGAACAGAGTGCAGGTGGAAGTTTCTTTCTTTAAGAACCTGCGCACAGCCATAATTGTGTGGAACAGTCTTAGCTTTAACGAAGTCCAAATTCTGGACTTCACCTAACTATCCAATCCCGGGAATAAAAGGCAAAGAAAAGCTTGACAGGAGATAGAGGCTTGACAAAACCCCACAAGTTCATCCTTATCATGTTGCCTCCCTACAAAGCTGAGATTTATCATATCTGCAGACCTTTAGTTTGTTCCACTATATTACCTCGAAGTACCTGTTTTTAAGTGCCAGAATTTCCCTCTTTCTCCCCTCCCCCATTTCTCATTAACCAAGGATGAGGCATCAAGTGCAAGATTTGCTTCAGAAAGGCAGATTCACATAGCGTACTCCGGGGTTTAACACTTCCTGGGACACAAAGTGAAATCCACTGAAACAGCCACAGCTCAGGAGAAAAGACACAAGAGGGGTTTCTTTCTGGAGTGTGATGATAGATGTCACTGTGAGAGGAAAGGAGGACAATGAAGTATGAATGACACATGTATGAGGCAGTAAACAGAGTAGTGCCAACCGTGGATGTTTCTTTTAATTTGGATGGGATTGGCTACAATAATTTACTTTCCTGCCCCGGAATTTGGTCTTTTTTTTTTAATTGAAACTTTCTTAGCTGTAGGGCTTAATTAACTGGGATTTTATTTGGGGCAGCAGGGAAGGGGGAGATGGAGGAGGAGTATAAGAAGTTGTCTTAAATGGGAGTAATTCCCTTTAAAATCTGTCTTACTCTACAGCAATCACTCACATAATTATGTAGGATACATTCTGGTGTAACTCAACCTTTGGTCTGCTCTACACGGGGGAAATTAACCAGCAGAGCTGTTCTGTAATAACTTCCATTATTGCTATTTTGGTATAATTTAACTATTCTGGAGTAACTCCCCAGTGCAGACATTCAGCTCCAGAATAAAAGCAATTTTATTCCAGAATAATTACTCTGCTTCCAGGAGGGAATAATCATTCTAGAATAAAGTCACTTTTATTTCAGAATCAAATATGCAGGGAGTTACTTGGGCACAGCTCCCCAACAAAGTTATTGTGGTGCCAGTTAATTTTCTCATGTATGCAGAAATGTTAATAGCCTTCAGCAATGATGTGTCTTGTTATATTTATCTGTGTTTATATCCTAATCTGCATAAAATTAAACACTAAGATCTAGTGGAGAATGTGTTAAGCTGTGAGAATTTTCTTTTTTACCTTGTCACACACAGACAGTTCAAGATTTTGTAATAAACACATATCTAATCTGAAGTAAAGAAAGAATGTTGGAGTACTTTCCTCTGCATAAATTGTATGATATGTCAGTGCAATCTGAAGTTTATTTCCAACTTTTTGCAAAAATAGTCAAACAAAAAAACAAGTATACATGCACGCACTAAACTATTTTGAATTTCAGAATTGACTTGGTAAACATGTAAAATGACTGTAAAGGCAACTTTAAAGTGATTATATGGAACAGATCCTCCTGGAAGCTGTGCTAAGGCACATGGAGGATGGGAAGGTGATTCAGGACAGCCAGCACAGCTTCACCAAGGGCAAGTCCTGCCTGACCAACCCAGTGGCCTCCTGTGATGGAGTAACAACATCAATGGACAAGGGAAGAGCTAGGGATGTCATCCCTCTGGACTTCTGTAAGGCCTTTGATACTGTCCTGCATGACATATTCCTCTCTAAATTGTAGGTATAAGGTTTTGATGGGTGAGCTCTACGATGGATAAGGAACTGGACAGATGTTCACATCTGGAGAGCAGTCAATACCTCAATGTCCAGAGGGAGATCAGTAATGAGTGCTGCCCCTCAGGGGTCTGTATTGGTATCAGTACTGTTTAATATCAGTATCTGTTTAATAACTTAATATCTGATTCTAGTTCAGACTACAAAGGGTCAGCAGAAGTTTGGAGACTCTTTCTTACCTGGTTAGCCAGAGACTTCCTCTGAACCACTTTGATGTCAGAAGAAATGTTCTCATTGCATCTCAGTCAAATCCTAACTCTGGGACAAGATGCAAATAATTAGGCATTTAATGAGAATTTTTTGGTTCCCCTAGTTTCAGTTATGGGAAACTGCACATAAAAGCAAACAAACAACAATTTAACTTAACCTTTAACGATTTTTAGTCTATAAATTCAAAGATTAAATACAAAAAATTTTAAAAAACTATAGGACATCTGCTATGTATAAACAATGCTGTGTTGTTTCAATTCAGATCAGAAAGTGAAGTTGGTAAACTGGTATTTATTTGAGGTTAGGAATGTTCTTTCACAGTTATTCTGCTGTCTGTGAAAATCATCTATTTTGAGTAGGATCCTGACAGTTTCTGAGCTTCTTCTGTCAGGCATTCAGCACCTGTCAGAAGCAAACTCTTAGGTACTTCTTTTTAATACACAAATTTATATATACTCTATGTTAAGGGAGTTGGCAGATAGACAGACTGGTATGTATTTTGGAGAAATGGCAAATTGTTCTTCCGCAGTGTAGTTGAAGGCTGCTTTCATGGTCATTAAAGCCTATTTTAACTTTATCCAATAATTTTCTTCCATTTGTATTGGAAAATCTTAGACAGAAAATTATACCAATCATGCTGAAAATGAATAAGGACACCTCTGCAAAGTCTGAGAAAGGATATTTAGGATTATTCTGGATTTATGGTAATAAATTTTGCCTGGATTTTAACCATCTGTTCTTCAGTTCACATTTTCAATACTATCACCTTGGGATCAGGTAGCTGTATTCAGAATGTAGAGTTTATATTTAAATTAATTAAGGAGTTGAATTAACTTAATTCAATTGAATTAAATTAATTAAGTTGGTTGGGGATTTTTTGGGGGAGCTGATTTCAGGGGCAAAATGTCCAGCTCTATGTCTGGTGCCCACCTTGTTTTTAAGTCTGTCAAGACACAGAGTATACTAGTGTCACATGATGATCTAAGTTGATTTGAAACACAATCAAGTCTTGATCTCCAGACCTAATCTAGAGTGTATCTTCTGCACATCTCTCATCCTATAATTAATTCAAAGTCCAATTCAAAATGTCCCACCTGGAAAACATGAGATATTATGTTGATAAAAAAATCAGCTCTTTACAAAACAAGGAGATTTCCTCTGGATGATCAGCACAGTTACAGGGGTAAGGAAGAATGTATGCATATGCATATTTAAAACTAATTACATTCTAATCCATTTCATTCAGAGTTGTTTTCATTTGACAGATGGAGAGAATATTGCCGTGTTTGAACCAGCAGTATAAAGTAGCTCTTTCTGGCTATACATTTTGGTAAGAGTAGACCTACGAAACGATCTGTATGACATTACTGTGCTTTCTCAGAAATAGTTTTCTGAATGCTAAAAATGGAAAGCTAATTTTCCAAATTAAAAAAAAATTACCCCAACAAAAAACAACTAATAACGCAATATGATGGGCCACTCCCTTGTCAGATTATATTTTCTGTTTTTCACAATGAAGCTTTACACTGGCACACCTGTTCTGGTTTTAGTTTCATCATTCAAAAATAGCCCATTTCTTTTGACTTTTGATTGTTTTCATTTTGCCTGGGAATTTTGCGTGCCCGTTTCAAGTGATAATAGGGGTTTTTATCCCAGATTTAAGAGCCAGCTTGAAAAAACATCATTCTTGCTGCAATAATTTTACTTTAAAGCTGAAGTAGCATTCATTACATTTCATAAATCATTATTCTTACAAAGCTTAATATTGTTTTGCTATACCAGTAAAAAAAGATAGCAAATGTGCATGTATTGAGTATGTCCTCTTCACAAAGAGAAAATATAAATTTTAGGGCAAAATTAGTGAATAATCTAAGGCCTGATAAGGGATTTAGAGCTCTTTTTAGACATATGGTTGGTAACAGCCCACTCTGAACAGTGATCCTGCCATCTGCAAACACAGTCCTGCACTCAGACCTGCTAAAAAGCACAACAATTTCATAATCCCTGTCTTTCAGTAACTTGTCTGGGATATTCCTGTGCATTTCCAAAGATAACAAAATTGCTGCATTTACAGTGCAGACTGATAGTGATCCTAGAGTTTGGTGAAGTGGTAGAGCAGACACACATATTATTCCAATGTTTTCTGGCTAGAAATATGTTCTCGTGTTTTATCCTTTTAAGTCCAGTGTTTTGTGAAGTGTCTGATTTGCTGTGTGAGAGCACTACCTTCACAGGCAATCCCAAAAGTCAGATTTATGGATTATAATGCAGTTACCATTTGACAGGCATTTCTGCATGATCAGAGTCAAGCCAGAGTTCTGCTGATCTGACAGGCTGATGGGATGCCAGCAATCCCAGCCCATGTGCCTACATTTCTCCTTCCAAACGGCCAAAATTTCAACTGGGAAAAAACCTAACTGAATTATTTAGAAATACCTGAATGTTCCATATCCAAAATTTGTAAGTATAATTTAAAACCTTCTAAGTCACCATCATTCTTGAAAGCTTTGAGTCAAGTCATGAAAATATATATGGTAAAGTGAGGAAAAAAGAAACAGATGTAACTGGATGAAATAAAAAGGAGAAAAAATTTACCAACTTGTCCAGAGATTGGGGATTTTTTGGGGGAGCAATTCAGACTATGTAAGAGTGCTCCTTTTCATCTTTGTCACATAGAGATCTCAAGATTAACCCACTCAATTCTAGGTCATAGTCATATCCTCATAGTGCCTATGAATACACATGGTCCAAGTGTGGGGCTAGAAGTATTTAGGCAGCAAATAACCATCTGATTTCTTCCTAAGTTTCCCCCAAAATCCTGGCAAGGGATATGAGGTGTACCGCTGGGCGATATGGCAGAGCTTATCCAAATGCTCTCTCTAACAGAGGCAGCACCACCCTTACTCCAGTCTCTATGTGCCTCTGAAAGCTTTTGGAAGCATAAAGGCACAAAAGGTCATTATAAGTGGTTGACAAGGGAATACTAGACTCTGGACAAATCATAATTTCTTAAGTCTCACCTCCAAAGCCCAGCTGGATACATTACAGGTGGAAGAAGGGAAGAGAGTAGTCTGGTTTGGACTCTGCTCACTGTGGACTTTTTCCCCTATGCTTTGGAAAGGATTTACAAGAAGGAAATTTAGCAGCTGGCTGGAGCTGCATTATCACAGCAGTGGGAAATTCGGTGGGTATCATCAGATTTTTGTGAACTAACGTCAGGCTTCCTGACCTCCTGCTTTATTTGTGCCCTGTGGGAATGCAGCCAATATTTTCATGGTATCGCTGAGGTAAATCACAGAACAAAACCTGCTGCTGATTTCCTGTTTCATACTCCCTATATGCCACCCTGTTGCCAGTGATTTCGTGAAAGAGATATCACAGCCCATCCAGATGCGCTGGACTCCTGATTCATACTTCATTACAAAGCACCCCCATCACCCCATCTACTTGCCTTGCCCTATTAAGCATGCATGATTTTGATTGAAAAAAAAAGAAAATAGAAAAGGAAAAAAGAATGTCCACTTTCAAAGGCCCTCTGCATGTCTGCATTTTCAGGGAGAATTTGCCTCTAAAAAATTTCCACTTATCATCACTAAACACCCTTAAAAAATTGGGACTTTATTGGGGGAAGTATTAATTTTAGGTATTCTAGTCCTGTATAGTTAAAACCCAGATGTTCCAGACTGTGGAAAAAACACCCCAAATTGTCCATTTTCCTATCTAGTACAAGGCCTTTGCTTTTGCAGACTGTCACACATACAATGCACCTGCCCTTGCTTCACAATATGACTACCCTGATGAAATTAAAATGCATATTTCCTTTCCTGGATTTCCTCTTGATGCCTCTCCCCCTGTGACAATTAGTCGTACTAGTTGAAGAAGCAGCCTATGCAACAGAGAGTGACATAGAATAATGTGTCGTGTTAAATATATTAAACATTTTAAGACATCACAGACCTGGAGGATTTCAGACAAAAAGAAACAATTGTTTGAATCCTAAAAAAAAGTTATAAAAAACCACAGGGAATTTGAGCTTTAATAGTGCTTGTGATTTCTGTTTAAGGTGGAGGCATGTGCACAGTTATGGCTGCAATGTTAAGATTGTAATTGCCATCAGCTTTTTAATAGCATTGTTTTGAAAGATCAAACTTAACGTTGTGTGCTTTGGGGGTTTTTTAGTGCTTTTTTTTTTTCTTATGGACATTGATGACAGCAGCAGGGTTGAGCCAAAAGATATCAATAACTTCTGGTAATCACCTCTGCCAAGTGAGAGTGAAGTAGGATTTTCTTTGTTTTAGCTTTATGGGTTCCCGGAGTTTGTTGTGGTGCTGTGTGGCTGCTGAATACACTCAGTGCTGAGGGCTGGTGTACAGTGGGGCTCTGGAAAGCTGACCCACCTAGAGGTTTTTAACCCAAATTCATGTAGAAGTATGAAGGTCGAAAGCCTTGTGGTGTGCTAATAAGTTACATGGATAGGCCAGAAAGCTCTCGCAATATCTTCCTTTTTGCCAGGAAATTTATTCCCAGAATCCACTAAAAACAGCACCAGTGTTACTCAGAGTAACTAGGAGATAGAACCACATTCTTACCCTTTACATTTCTTTTTTGGTTGGTTTTTATATTACTGAATCTGCTGCTCTGATAAAGACTCATTTTTATTGTGTGATGAAACCCTAAAGCTTGCCACAAAATCACTGTCTAATCATGAGAAAGAGAACCACCAGGGAGAAGGCAGTGGGGAGAAGGCAGCGAGGAGAAACTCCAGTGCAGCTGCAGAAATCCAGTGGTTGTTTGGGTATGAAAATTATTTGATGTTTGAGAGAAAAGAGGATTTTTTAAAATTAGCATTATTAAGGCTGTTCCACTGGATTTGATTAACAGCTTATCTTAGATAAGAAAGAAAAATTCCGTTTACCAGAAGTGCACCCCAAAATTTCCTGCATGACCAGAAAGAATACCAGCTTTGAGACAAGTTTTTTACATGAAACCAAAGGAAGCAACACTTCAAGCCTTTATAAAAGTCCAGGAACTTTACATTTACACAAGCCATGTTACTACAAAGAGGGAGAATTCGCAGCACTCATAATTTAACCTTAGTTTTCCAAGGACTTCTGAGGAGTTATACAGAAAATATTACTAGATGTCCTTGACCGAAGCTTAGAAGAAAAAAGTAAAGTGGCATGAGTCTGCAGAAGAAAGATCAGTCTCAACATGTTGGAAACAAAGCTCAGTGCTCAGTGGACTCGATTACCAGATTATAAATCACACAGTCAAAGCAAAATGGAGAGGGCATGAGAAGCCTTAAAAATTCAGCCGATACTGGACTAAAGAGTATGAGAGATTTCTTGCTTCCTGCACTGATCACAAACTAAAGTAGCATTCAATCTTGAGACAGAGCTAAAAGCACATCTTGAAAAAAGCAAAGATTGTGGCTTCTCTAGAAAATGGAGGAGGGTGAAAATATGCCTGAAATCAGACTTCATAGAGATAAAATGTACTGTAGAAGGACAGAAATCCACATTAAAAAAAAATCAGATAGACAAAAGCTAAACTATTTGTAAATCTGAAAATAATAAAGCTATGGCAACTTTCCAGTATATATGAAAATGCCACAGGGAAAAGTCCTAAAATAAATATTTTCAGCATGAATAAAGTTTTGGGAACAGCAGAAAAGGTAGAATAAAGAACACAATAAGATTATATACATATAGCTGTGCTGAGGAGAATATAGGATCCATGACCCAGTATTGTCAGATGTGTGTATGCTGCATAAGGATCCTGCAATGTTCTCCCAGCAGCTGGAGTGAAATCTAAGTGTGAATATGGGTGCTTTTCCTTGAGATTTGCCTTCTTTGTAGAAGCAGCACTCCGAAGAAGGGAAAGACTACAGGAAGAATGAGAAACGCCTTCAGCTTCTTCCGATATGGTGCACAAGGGAGGTGGAGAGCAAGGGTGTGTTTCCTCTAGCCCAGTCCTGCCTGCTCAAAAATAAGTTCTCCAGGCTGAAACAAAATGGATTCATCCACAGTCAGTCCTAGGGAAATGTGTAAATTAATCTCTGAAGAGAGGCACCTAGCAAACTTCCTTGACAACAAAGGGAGCCTGGAGGACATCTCAGGTTGTGTCTAATATGAAGATGAGTAAAATTAGCTGAGATAATCCCATGAAGAGTTTTGAAGATTCAAATCTCCTACATGAGCCAAAGCATCAAACAGCATTCGCAGAGGTTGCTGACTGGAGCAGTATGGGACTGAACCCCACAAGCTTCTTCAGATGTACCCAAGAGTGATTATTGCATGAACTATATTTCTGTACTAGCTTTCACTGCAAGGGGTAAGTGTAAAATAATTCCCCCATTAAGGGTTTGAAAGATTTTGATTTGAGCCAGTAGCTGTTAGAGCTCCAACTTGTTTTACGTGCTCTAGAATAAGTGAAGCAACACATGAGGCTCCTTAGTTATCATGCACAATGAACAAGCCCAGCAAATTCAGTGTTAAACGTGAGAAAGCTCAAACACACCAAGACCTGGCAGTGCATGCTCTTGGCACAAATGAAATTTTAACTTGTCCCTTTGGAATATCATGTAATACCACTGTCATTTCAACAAGAGCACTTGAATACCTTTGACCCAGATGAAACCAAATCACTTTGGTAAAGACACCATGGTTTATTTCCCTGTCTTCCCCTGGCATCAGCAAAGAGAAATTATCTTGCATGGCTGCTCTAATTATGCATGCCCACACCATGAAACTTCTCTGTCTTTTAAGCAGTCTAGTTTAATTCATTGGAACATGTAAACTAATCATTTACTCGTAATGCCTTGAAAAATTCACCCTGTGCCCAGAGAATAAGTCTTGTCAGCTTGCAGAGCTTACACTGTGGTTTTATAACCCCAGTCCTTTGTTAAGAACAAAACTCAACTGCACGACGCCATGAGCAAGAGCCTCCAAAGTCTAGAGCAATGTTTTTGTGCTCAGAGTCCACTGCAATGCCCCCCTCCCCAAGCCTAATATGAAAGAGTTTATTTTCTATAAGTCTTTTACTGCTGTTGATTGCCCATGTCATGTCTTCATTTAATAGCTGTGGCTTCCCCTAAGTTTATTTACTTGCCCCTGAAGCTTTGAATGAAGGACCGCTTACATTTAATTACTTTATAATGCAGCTTGAATAGTAAATGTGTGTCTGCTAATTGATAGCTCCTTCTCAGTGAGGCTTTGTATCTTATCCCTGCCTGTCCCCTCGGGTGCTCTGGGTAACTTCATTGTTAGGATTGCTGATTGAAATAGAAAGGGCACAGGAAGTTCAGATTCGATACTGTACAGTGTAGCCCAGTAAATGTGATCCACATCTGACCTCCAAGGAGGTGTGTTCAAAGGGGAATAAACAACTGTGCTGATGACAGAAGCACATGGATTGCATGTCTGAGGCTAGGTTGCCATTGCCTACCCATCCTTTACAACATAACCTTTATTTAAAATAGGTGTAGGTGAATTAATCAGATCAACTGAAGACTGAAGCAGGTAACCAGCACTCCAGAAGCATTCTCAAGGGACAGCTGTCCAGCAGGAGAAACATCAGTGTAAACTTTGCCACTAAGATGAGCAACAGTGAGCCCAGACGTTGTAAAGAAAACTTTGGAATTGTGAAAAATTTTCAACCACAGATTGCTTTGTTCAATAAACACAAGCATCATGCCACTACCCAGGAAACTAAACAACTGCTGCTTTCCACTCCTGCCTGGGATAAGGCCCTCTCAGACATGTTTTCTACTTCTTAGAGGAGTGCCCAGTCTATACTGGACCTTAGACTCTTCAGGAGCAAACAACAGTTCTGAAGGAGAGAAGATCAGTACTGCTTGGACATAAGATAGTTAATAATTTAGGGCCCATGCATATGCCAGGTTTTTGCCCAAAGCGAAATGATCTTGCTGAAACAGAAATAAGCATTATTCATTGTTTAAACGAGAACTCGGTATCTGAAGATAAAGTCTTTGCTGCAAAAAGTTTGGGGAATTATTCAGGTAGAAGCAGTGGCTGCTGAGTGATGTTTCAGGATATGACACAGCACCCAGAGACTTGGATGAAACTTTTCACATGAAGTGCTAAAGAGATGGGCTGTGCAGTAGCAGAGACAGGCATTTAGTATGCCTGTGACTGCTACAGGACTCAAAATGTTTTCCCTTTGGGAAAAGAAAAACAAAAACAAAGCAAAAAAAAAAGTAGAAATTTCTGGACATGTCACACTTACAGACAAGCAAGTGTACATGGGTTATTCTTGTACTCTGAAGTTTTGCATTGAATGCTTGATAGGAATACTCTAGGAAAATCAGCAGTGCAAATATAAACCTTACAACAATTTCCAGATGACTGAACCTATCGTTTCACTTAGAAAGTCTGTTATGTAGTCCTTGTGTTATTCCAATAGATGTAAAATCAACATCGTGCTAGGCACTACATTAGAGAGTATTCAAAGGCAATCGTCCAAATTTATTTGGGGGGTTGGCATAAATTGCACTCTTAAAGAAAAAGGAAAAGCTTGTTCTTTGTGTCATAATATAAGAAGTAGAGAGGAAATTACCTCCTTATAAAGTGATCATAAGCTCCAAACACATGGCAGTGTATCCATGAAGTTTTGGAACCTATTTCCTCTGCTCCGGAAGTACACAGAGATTTATGTAGCATCCTTGCTTGTACTGAAATATTTCTGGTTTGCTGGAGCAACTGATAAACAATACCAAGCTTCCATTTTTATATCAGGATTTTCAGTCTTCTGTGTACAGAAAACTATTACCACATAAGGATTTAACCAGACAACATTTTCAAGCAAAAGCAGGCATACATTCTTGCCAGAGATCAAGATTGGTCAGAAACACATTCACAGTTTATTTTACTATGCTTTCTAAACTTTCTGCAAGTCAGATGAATCGCCAGGCAGGTTTCTGTTGTTCTTTTTTAAAAAAGCTGTTCTTCAAAAGCCCTCTTTTTGCTTTGTGGTTTCAATGGAGATAAAACAACTGTGCACATCTGTGCTTTTCTAGTTATTTTATTTATTTGTTTTGTTCTTGCATTTCTTCTTTATTCTTTGCATATCTGCCTGAATTGTGATAGAAATTGCTGTGCTCAAACAAACTCTTCCTGTCTCCTTGTCTTTCTCTTTTTCCCCTTTTCAAATGACCTTGGCATATTTTCTTCTCTGTTGTCATTCCTAAATATTGTTTTCTCTTTCAGGTTCAACTTTTTTGACTTCTTTGCTCCCATCATCACTTTTATGATTCTTATTTTAAAGCCCATCATAAAAATCTTCGTTTTCTGTTTTATGTCTCTGTCTTCCCTTTCCTTCTTGTAAAAACACTGGCTGTTTTCTCAGGAGCTGTTAGGTGTCATTTATTTTCCCTTTGTTTCCCCTACACTATAGCTTTAGATAACAGAGGATATGTAACAAAATATACATGGTTTTGAAACAACTGCATACAATTTAATTGAAATTACAACACAAAAATGAGGAAAAATAGATTCTAGTGAACTACATGACAAAGGGCAGATGCCGTTCACTTGTTTTGATACTGGACCTTGCTGAGATCTAACTTTGCAGGTCTAGCCTTATAGACAGGAGGCTTTGCAGCATTCAGTCCTTAGAGTTTAGGATTTTAGATGTCCTGCTGACAGCCTTTCCTCCATCTATTCTGGTTTCAACCCTCTGGTTTCTGAGCTGCAGCTATTGCTCAGCCTTTCATTTTACACTGAATATGATAATAAAAGGATTTCTGACATCAAAAAAAGCAGTCACAATAAATAACAGGCATTGTCTACTTGGTCAGAAAACACCAGAAGTTTTTAAATTCATTCCTTCCGGTGGCAAATGCCTTATCACAATGCATCGTCATCCCAGCATATATCTTTATCAGAAAGTTAATTCTAAGATGACACCATTTCTTTTGTTATCGGTGATCATGTCTGCATAAATGGAACAGAATATTTCAAGTGAACATTCAGCATTTGCAATCATGTGTTCCAATTGTTTTCTACCATTAATTTTTTGGATACCAATCATTAGAAATGGTGAAAAATGGATAGTCAGATTGGAGGGGGAAAAAAAGGTATGCAAGGTGGTATTTGCTTTGTTTGTGTTTTTCCCAGTTGTTATTTTCAACAACTAGATGAACTTACGTAGGACCTAGAGCTCAAACTGTTGCTTGTTGTCCATTAAGACCCTATTCTCCAAGTGGGCCCACTGGAGTGGATAAAAAAATGCAATTGAACAACACAACTCAAAGCTTAAAGCTCAGCATCATGTAAAACACTCAAAGTGTTACTGCTTGAAGAGTAAACACTAAGCAAGATTTTTAAAAGAGCATTAATTCATTAATATTTTCTGTAGTCTATCTGAATACTTTCTGGTAATCAACAGATTACACTTTCCAAACAGCTTCACTTCCTGAATGAATCGTTACATGAAATCACGCAAGCTGGTGTACTTCATAAGCTCTTAAACTTTAACTTCCATGATATTATGCAGTGATTGTTTAATATAAAAAAGAGAACATCCTTACTTAGAAAGCCTGCAGCCATTCCCCAACTGCTGTACATCACTCAGCATTGACTATCCAGGATGACTGCCCAAACCATTAGGAGAGAAGGTCACATCTGTTTTCAGTTTCTTTTTTCTGGTAAAAGTATCTTATAGGGTTTTCTGCATAAAGTAAAAAAAAAAAAAAAAAAGGCAAAATGTCCTCTAATGCAGACCAGCACCTTTCTGAGAAGCAGACAGCCTGATGGCCATGCAGCTCTGTTGGGCAATAAAAGTTTAATATTCAACTGCATCTTCTGCACCTTTTGGGAACTCAGGCAGATGAGTACTGATTTCATGACCAGGTTTAGCTGTAAAAAGACAGGTGCCCTATTTGAACAAATCCATCTTCACTTTCCACATATTATTATCCTCTTCTGATTTAGTCCTCTCCAGAGTCCTGGGTTTCTTCCTTTCTTCCCATGGTGATTGGTATTTCCTGACGCAGGAATTTCAATTGCTGTATTCTCCGTTCCCTTGAAGGCCTTCATTGAGGGGTAAAAGCTCACTCTCTATACACAGAAAGACTCGTTTACCTCAGCTGAGCAGTACTGTATTGTGCCAGCTGAGGACTTGACCTACCTTTAAGAAGTATGAGTTGACAGGAGGCACTCTTTTAACAAAAAAATAATAAAACTGTTCGTTACCTCTCTGTACAGTGATAAGTTCTTTCATTTCTGCAACTGACACCTAAACATCTGAATTCAACACCCAGAGATAACGTAGGCAGTGATACTAAAAGACTTTATGTACTCCAAGTAGTCCCCTGGCATAAATCTTTGAAGGCTCAGAGCCCTAACAAATACAACTGATGTACATGTATTGGTTCATA
Organism: Platysteira castanea; assembly: GCA_013397175.1. NCBI lineage: Eukaryota > Metazoa > Chordata > Aves > Passeriformes > Platysteira > Platysteira castanea. Next base: position 732,163 of record VYXC01006776.1, on the reverse strand, counting down.
AATTCTGTTTATTACATCTTTGGCTGCCCTCTATTTGTTTTCCATACTCTCCTCTGCATGCTGAAAAAGATGTTCCCCTACAGCTTGTGCCTACTCTGGTCCATTTTTTTGCTAAAACAAACTAAAATACCAGAATAGGTTTAGTAGCAGCGATTTTTTGAGTTTTGTCTTTGCAGTGACAACAAACACATACTAATGAATAGTCAAGTAAGCAGACATAAATAATTAACAGAGTTTCTTATTATTTTTAGAACATGCTAATTCTGGCTGGATCCTGGCATATAGAACAAGGGAATGCTTTGTAAAATTCCCTGTTGTATTACAGAAATGTTACAGAAATTTTAGCATTTTTTTCTTCTCTCTCAACTTTCAGATTCTTATTCCCTCTTGAAGAGCAAGACAACAAAGTCAACCTACCACGGTAGAATTTTAACCAGTGGTTAATTAGCCATTCAGCTTCAATTTAAAACTAAATTGCTTTCCAAAATATTCTTGTATATTTCCTGAATTTCCTGGATGTTTTTTCCCTTAAAAGAAAGGGGGGTTGTTTAATTGAACACCACAGGCTTTGCTTTCCAGGTTCTTGTAATTTTTTTTTTTTTTTTTTAATATATGGTCTTACAGTAGTAACTGGCAAGCAATCCTGCTTCAATAAACCAAAAAGTACAGCTGGGTGCCAAAAGAAAACACTTGCAATGAGTTTCTCCTATTGAAGCCACATGATTTTAACTGATATTGACAAGCAGTACATTATATCTTGGTTGAGAAAATTTAGTTAACATTGAATCATGCACCAAAAAAATGGAAAATAAAGAATATAATTTTAGAGATCCCAATGCTCTGGAGGTGACAATTTTTCTACCTTCACACACTCTTAACAATTACTCAAAGGGATGCATTTGAGGGTAGTGTGAGCAAGACACACGATATTTAATAATGCTGGACTATAATTCTGACCGGCTGTTGTGATTTTCTTTTCAAACCTCTGTGTCTCTTTCATTCACGAGTGCTTTATACACTTTGGAAAATAAGAGATGGTTGAATATATGACATCATTGCTGCTAACACCAGGAAACAAAAGAGGCACATTTACATGAGAAAGGTGGCTTTTCGGCAGCAGTGAAGGGAGGGAGGGTCATAGGTTCATTCCTCTGTTTGCGGGCTATGGATAGTGCTATAGGCTTACCATGCCTTACACTGCGGGGCTCACAGTCAGCAGAAACAGCACTGAGCCCATTGCTGACTACAAAAAGACCATTATCCCCTAATAACAGTTGTGCTGTCTGTGACTTTTGCATGGCACTAGGAGTTCGTTTCATGTTCAATGGCTCTCTGAGAGAAGAACAAACCAGTCTGCCTCTTCTTTGTACGGGTTTGTTCTGGGAGGGCAAGGGACCAAGAACAGGGGAAGTTGTTTCGCGACTGCTGTTGTCAGCAAGTCTACCCCATACAGTTACTGACTTAATTTGACCTCTTTATGGTAGCAAACGCCATGCACATGCTGTGCAGAAATTAAAAGATGAAGCTTTGGATCACAGGAGCTCCTCAAAATGCCACAAAGACCCCAAATTAATTCCAATATATTGTTTCCTGCAGCTCAAGAGGTCCATAGAATAAATGAGCCTACATTAACAGGGGACATTTTGACAATTAAAACATATCAGAAATCTATAGTTTTCTTTGAGTGTACTTCATCTAACACAGAATTTTTGGCTTATACAACAACCTCGTGAAAAAAAAAAAACCCCGAACCCTAGAATCTTGATTTTGGTTTGAGAAAAGAAGTAATGATCTGAGATTACAAAGTTACAGATGTCTGGAAATATTTCTACATCACACAACATGCTCTTCTTAGCTTCAGGGAGAAAGTGGGAAGTGTGCTGTTCCTCATCATGGCTTGTGAGACTAGCAGGAAGAGGAGTGCTTTTGGAGAGGCTCTGCAGGCTCAGGAAGCATGTTCCCTGGAAATAAGCAAAATAAGCCACCCCACTCCCTTTCAGCAATATCAGTGTGATTCAGTGTTGCACAAGGTATATAAAAGGACTTAGTGAAATTGCAAAGAGGTATATCTAGGCTTTTTCCATAAAGTGAAATAGTTAATAGGAAGGGCTATAGATCCTCATGAAATTATAGGTAACTCCAGTGCTATTTCTTTAAACAGATGTTGAATGGACAGGACTCTTTCAAAGTTCAAATCAGGTAGCTCTAAACCATCAAAAGACTAATCTCTTCTTCCTGCTTACTCTCACATGCTGGAAATGTCTGTCTGTTATTTGCCAACAAAATGTCAAAGGCCTTACCTTACGTTTTTAATAGATAGCTGACCACAGAGCAGCCCAGAAACTGCTGCATCAGTAAAGTACTCTGAAAGGGGCACTGTAATCTTAAACCAACCAAGGCTATGTCCAAATTCAGGGGCACAGTAATATTCTACTCTAGTGTCTCAATGAAATAACATTAGCAATTCCTCCCTATGCACAAAAATCCCAAATGGGCCACAAAATCCCCTTGCTTTACCACTGCACCTGAGGTGACCCTGCCACAACAAACCAGCACATGTTATCATTGCTGGAATCATAAGCAGCAGGCAGACTGTTTTACGGAGCAGGATATTTATATACCAATGTGCTCGACAGGCTGCTCAAAAGAGCAGATGAGCACAGCATTTAAAAAACACTGGGTGTGTTTGTGTGATATGCCTGTGTATATAGCCAACTCAAAACACTGTTCTCTTGAACTCAGACAGTTTCCAATATCAATTTATCTACTCATTTATTTATTTATTTTAGTGACTATTTGACATTCCTTCTTAAGCTTAGAAAATTAAGCCTCCTGCTTCATCATTCAACTCCCTCCCTGCCATATGGTTGCTCTGATTCATCCCAGCCATCAGCTGGTACAGTGCACAGTTCAGGGATGTTTTAAGTTTTACCATATTTAAGGGCAGGACGATTTATATGTTGCTCATCTTTTTGATATTCTGGACTTGGATGTGCCAACTAACAACACTCATCACTGTCTGAATTAATGATATTCTTTTTTCTTTCAGGCGGCCAGTCAATGCAGAAGATGGGAATGGGAAAAAGTATTTCAACACCAATTCTCCTATGCCCAAGGCTGTGAAACCTGTAAATGTAATGCAGCGTACTTTCTCTGTTGCAAATTTAGCCCAATTCCCTCACAGCAAGTGCAGATACATTAAGAAAAAATAGACCACATTGTGTACAAGTGATTTAAGCTGCAACTGCTGGGCTTTGGTGTTATATTTATTCCCTGAAAGGTTTATCCAAATGTGTTTGAAATGTAGAAAATTGATGACATTAGACAGCATTATACACTGGCCTGCTCTTTAAGTACCAACAAATCATTCAAACAAATAGCTCTACAGAGGGAAATGCAGGCAGGAAAAGCATTTTTATAAAGGCAAAAGACAGGGCATTCCCACTATGGAGCCTATTCCCACACTTTCTCTATTCCTCAGAGACAAGAAGACACTTGTCTGCCAAGCCTCAAATCTCGAAACCCGGAACCAATGCTACCACCAAGGCCATCACCAACATCCCCATGTAAACAGCAACTAACAGATAGACCTGCCTTTGTATCCACGGCTGCTTCAGATAAATGTTGCGCACATCTGCCAGCCACAAAATATGCAAAAAATCAAAATGCACTTTACCCAACCCATTACAAAAACATCAAGCCGACCATATTGGGCTTTTTCTGAGTCACTAAACAAACCACAGAGAAGAAAGAGTAAGATGGATCAGAACCGAGCAAATAAGTGCAACCACTGGAAAAACAATGTGTTTTCACTCTATTTAAAAGCATAGGCCACAGACAGCTTTATCCAGTTTAACAAATTGTTTTCATGTTCAGAAATATTTGCAAAGGAAAGAAGTTTAATTTCAGATGATTAAAATCTGTTTGAATGGTGTGACTGATAAACACCGTGTAACATTTACACAATACTTTTTGCATATGTTAGAGCATTTAAAAGATTGAGGTTTGGATTAGATTATCTCCAGAGGTCCCTTCCAACCCTAACTGTTCTGTGATCCTGTGACTTGCATATGTTAAATTATATCTTATATAATTGACTCTAAAAGAGTATTCCTAAGCCAAGCAAGAATGAACCAGAGAGAGGTTTGTTTTTTGGTGTTTTTTTAATTACTGGTATAATCAAAATAGACAAGCTTTCAAGCATACAGGCTCTTGTTCAAGCTTGAAAGAAAAGCAGAAGTCTTTGGAGTTACATGGAGGCTGAGAACAACCACTTTGAATTTGTTAATCAGTTAGATCATTTGAGAGTAAATGCAGCAGGTACCTCAGAAACATCTGCAACACAACAAATGATAAGATATGTATCTCCTGTGAGAAAAGGAGAGGGGTGATGGATCATCAACCGAACTTGCAAGAATTAGCAGTCAGGGAAACAAGAAGTGCTATGAAATGTGCTATAAAAGTAGTATTTCTCTAATCAATTCTTTATTTCCAATAGTATTAGGAGTTTTAGTTCCCAGGTACATATTCTGAAGTATTTCTCAGGTTTCCCTTGAAGATAAGAACTGAATAGGCAAAAATTAAATGAAGGCTTTGTAAGAAATATTCTTTCTCAGATCTTTGAGGGTGTCTGTTTTTCAGCAATTATTCATTCGTTCTGGTGTTCATTGATTGGTTGGTTTCACACATGCAATTTCCTTGTGGATGCTCAATGTGCTTGCTAAACTATATTACACATAGGATAGATAAGCTCCAGGTCTTGTAATGATCCAATGGAGAACAAGGTATTGTAAGAGTGGAGATGTGAAGGCAGCCCTTACACGTGATGTTCATGTGTTATGAATCTGTTTATATGTGTTTGTCCATCAGAGTGCTGCTGTAGTGTTTAGTAAAGATCCACTCTGAGGGCTGGAGGGCTGTTGAAGGAGATACCTCTTGGCAGGGACACTTCCTGCATTTGTGGTGAACTTCAGGGAAAGACTCCAGATGATAAAGGTGCCATTTATATAATCTGAGGTACGGCAAAAGTATAAGCAGGAGCATGATGGAATAGACATTTAAAATATCTTTTTCAAGGTGGCTTATTGCAAGACTAACATGTTGCAAAATCCTGTGCATGAGGCAGCTGTGCCCTCACTGTCAGATAGGGAAAGTGAAGTTATGTGTGAAAATGAAAAGAAGTTGACTGATTTGGATTTCTGAGGATTACTCTCCATGTTGTACATACTCAGAGTAGTCTTGGAGGCTTCCATGATGTGTGGTGTTGGTATGTAAACATGTAACATCTGTCAAAACTAGGCTGGTCCTCGTGAAGTTGGGCTTAGGTTGTGTGGTTTATGAAGGAAGTCTTCTCTGTCTTGCAGCCAGGAGATGTAGCATCTCCTTCAAGTTCCATCACCCAGATCAATGTAGTCTTTGTGGATCCAGACATTATAGATCTTTGTCTGTTGGCTTAATCACCATGTAAGGACTGTGTTTTAGGCACTGCTAAGGGTGGTTTTCAGAAAGAGGCTGTGATACCACATTTTTATGCTGAATATTTAAATGGTCATTCTTATCCTAAAGTAGTTATTCTAGCAGCCCTAGGTTGGATTTTGGCTAAGCTCGTCAACCAGGCTCCTTCTTTAGATGGTGGAGACATTTCCCTGCAGAGGCAGACCATGCCATTTTGTGTAAGGCAGGTGGGAAGTACCATTTGAAGATATCCATGGTACTCCCTTAGCTGCTTGTAGTTAATACAAGGACTTGTATTAACTTGTATTAACTTAGTTTTCTTATCAAATATTCTCTTTTCAGTCAGCTTCTTCACAAAATAAATGAACTGTTGTTCCTTTACGGGGTGACATTTACAGGTTTCTTTTTCCAACCCATTGACATGAAAATGCTTAATGGGGGTATTCCTACAAGCTCCAAGTGTAAGGTATTTCACAAGAAAAGGAAACTCTTCAATAATTTCTGATTTAAAAAAAAGCTCTCAACTCTCAAACATCCACCAGAAGGAGGACTGAGGAAAAAACTGACTCAAAAAATGCAAGAGTGAATTCCTTGAGTTCAGCAATTCCTATAGTTCCAGAAGAGTGAATATTTCCAGTAGAGATCTTGGATGAGTTGGGCAATCCATCCACAAATATTTACGAAAGATGTGTGAGCTGGCACTGGTGTTTGGGAGTCAGTTTCTATCCAGATGGTCTTGCTTTAATCACTGGACCAGGACTGTTGAATTTCTTTTCATTCACAGCAGCTAGAGTCAAAATTAGACAGTATAAGTTTCCTGCTCATTTTTACATCCAGGCTACCTACTTCTGTTCTTGCAGCCGTGACTGAAGGAAGCTCCTGTTTCAGCACCTTCCCAGCCAAGAGCTTTCTCTTCTGATGGTCTCTTGGGACAGAGCTAAAGGAATGGGCATCTAAGCACAAGCAGCTCAATCACCATGCTGTTATCCATGACAGATTATGGCAGTCTTATTCCTACAAAATACTGGCACCACACGCTGTCTAGCTCTGCCCTGTTGTCCTGTCTGTACAATCTGATTGACTGAAGCATTGCCCAGCAGTTCTCTTTGGTCATTTCAGGCTTTCTTCAGCTTCGGATAGTATCTCGTATGCCTAAACTGCATGTTTTAGATTTTCCTGATAAAATAAGACAAAAACCTGACTGTTTTGCTTTCAAGGGAAGATGAGTTGAAGAAAGACATGTAACCTTAGGAACTGCAAGGCTTCTGAGGGACCTACAGTTTCTCTCAATCCATCTCAGCAGATCATAATTTCTTTCCAATGACCATTTCTTTAAAAACCTGAGATGTTCTGAAGGTAGAAATGTCAAAGTAATCTCATTCAATCTAATCTGCATCAAATGCTTCCTAAACACTGCTAACCACAAACAAATTTTGCCAATTAATCTCACTATCAGTGATCAAACTGCTAACATAGCAAGGCATTTCAGTTCATTAACAGTGAATACGATACTTATAAGTACCTCAGGCAACTAAACCAAGCATTGCATTGTGTTAGGGTACTTGCTGCACTTTGAACAGCCTGGTGAACATGTATTTCATGGAGTCCACGCAGCAGTGCAATAACCCCAGACTGAAAACCGGCTACATCTTTGGTGCTTCTCTTTGTTGACTACAAAATCCTGTCAGGTCTGTGCAAAAGTCTGCTGAATATAAGCAAAAAAAAAATGTAGGTGGGTGCTAATAAGAATGGCTTGAAAGCCTGTTAATATAAAATCCAGAAGTTTCTTAATAAAGAATTTAGAAGTATTCTCAAAGCTAGCACCAGCTGCCGGTGCTGCTATGCCATAATTGTTTAGATGCTATGGCAACAGACAATGTGAAAAACACTGAGGTAGTTTTACAACACTTTACTTCATTTGACCTTTACATTTACTTTTAACTCATATGCACCTACCAGTGGATATTTTAGATTCATGCTCCAATGAATTCAAAATCTGAAAAAAACCTTAGCTAAAACATCCATGCTTCACTCAGTTAATACAGAAATGAAGCATACACTGCTAGTCCATGCATTAGCTCTTAGTCACTATCACCCCCTTTTTCCTCTGACCCAAACACAACTTTTTTATAGCTTTAAAGAAGCCTCACTAGAAGTTTTGCTAGGTGAGTATGAAAGAAGACATGACTCCAAGATTAGGTCAAACAGGTCATGGAGATCTTATAACTGTCCTGTCACTCTTCTCTCAGCAAAAAATAATAAATAAATAGGAAAAGTTAAAAACCCCCAAAACAAACAATAAAACTTCACACATTCTTCCCTAGGTACACTGATAGTAACACTTGTGTGACAAGTAAGGATGGCACATATCTCAGATGTTTCCTATAAGGCAAACTACGGGCCAAATGATTATCTAACACCTCACCTTTTAGCATCTGAAACTAACCACATCATCCCCTTACCTCCGCCTCTGAGGAATAAAGAAAGGCTCTGTTAATTCAGTGTTAACAAAACAAGAGCAACTAGGGTAGCTGTTATCTACACTCAAACAGGACTGAATAAACCTATCAGCAATGCAGTTGGGTAGCAGCTACAATTTAAATTAGATAAATGTGAAGTGATATGGAGTGCAAGAAAAAGCCTAATTATTTTTCACACACTGCTGGGATCTAAATTACCTAGAGATCTAAATTACCTAGAGTATTTCAGGAAGAGATCTAGCACTTATCGTTAGCAGGCTGGCGTGCTGCTGAGATTTCAGAACAAGGAAGTGATTGGGCAAAATTATAAAAATTGCAAGGATTGCTAAAAGAAATCTTGGAATAAACCAGGATTTTATAATTTGGTGATACTTCTTGCCCTCCCTTAATACTGTGCACGGTGTAGTCTGTCTAAAGTCCAAACTCCTGTGCGTGACACAGATGGTAAAGTTTTGTATGGACAGGGGATAACAGAGTGGAAGAGAGATTAAATATCAAGAACAATTAAAATAACCAAGGCTATTTAGTTTAGAAAGGAAGAGTATAAGAGCGACCACCCCAAAAACTGAATAGTTTAGGGGAAATACATCTGGTGCTTCTCCATAGCCAGTCCCAGCCTGTAACACAATTACAAGAGACAAGTTGATTAAATTGACAGGCAGAAAATGTGAAATGAACAGAAGGGAAAGTGTTTTAAAGCAGCACATTATCAGTCCATGGAATTCAATGTCACAGGAAATTTTTGAGGAGAAGAGTTTAACAGGATTTTAAGAGGGTTGAGTTATTTATATTGACAAGTAAAACTTTTGTGCCTACATGAAGTTAAGTCAGGAGTGCAAGGGGCTTTAACCCTTCAGAAAGTAGGAAGTTGTGAGTAGGGACTTGCAGAGAGGCACCAGGATGCACGAAGCCAAGGGCAATTCTCCTTCCTTGGAACTTCAGAGATGGCAGAGTGCCTGTTAGGGCAGCCTTCATATTTAGAGTATTTGGTGAGGAAGGAAGAACAGAGAAGTGGGCACTCTGGCATTTGTTCAGATTTTGATTGTGGTCAGGATAACATGTAAGATCCATGTGAGTTCTTCCTGAAACACCAAAACCCCTTTGATATTTAATACACCAAAACACACTGGACACGGGGTTGCAGGCTTTTGCTTGCCTGCAAAACCCAGACACCTGCTCACGGCGGTGCTGTCCCTCCAGGCTCTTTCCTCAAGGAATGATCATGCGTGCTCACCTAAAGCACTGCTGCAGTGCTCTACCGCACGCTATGAAGACTAGACACCTAGACTATTTTCTTTTCAAATGTTATGCAGTCTTTTCAGATAACAACGAGAAAAGATAATTAAAGTATTGCACAGTGTCTCACATTCCCTTACTCCAAATGAAGGCACAATGAATAGATGTGCAACATGTTATTACACAAATCATACGATACTTATTTGAATGGGACACCTTAATGAGGAAGCATTCACAAGGAAACAACATTATTGCTGCTAGAAGGCGTGTGACTTATTGAATTGCAATGTTTGGGTATTTTTTTAAACCAGATGAAACTAAGTACACTACCAGGCTTAGAAATCCTACCAGGCAGTGTGGATTGCACCATTAGCTGCCTAAATACCTTAGCAGTGTGTTGTTTTGGTTCTCAAGAGTTATTTAAATGTCTAATTCCCAGTGACACTGTTAAGATCAAAAGTGCCTACGTGCAGGTTCATGTTTCCTATAGTGCAAGGATAATATTGTCAAGCCCAGAAGGCATACTCACTGCATACACCCTCTTCCATATCTGCTACATCTCAAAATGGTGTTTGTATTTCTCATATTTGCTGTGAACTTCGGTGCGCATTTAACTCCCAAGGAAATCAGCAAGGCCTAAACTCAGACCTCAGGTTAAACACATGAGAATGGATTCTGAATGAGATGAGAGTACTGAGTTATGATGTCATGACATTACAGAGGGATAACTACCTAGGTAGTACCAACCAGCGGCTTTGTGGGTTTTCATCTGTGTTTGCAAATTGCTTGGTGCATTGTCAAAATGTCCCTTTTAAGAGCTCTGGAGAAGCACATTTCCCTCATTTTTCAAGAGATTGCTTTCATCAGTTCCTGCAGAGTTTCTCTAACTAAATCAGTGCCTCATTTTAATACGTTTGACACAATAATGCTCTGCAGCTGCACACAGAAGGCACGGATAAACAGAGCAGTAAATTAACAGGCCTCTGAAAACTTCCCAGCTAAAATTCCTGTCAGATTTTCTCAGTTACAAAAAAAAAAAAAAAAAGAAGGTAAAAAAATCTCCAAAACCCTAATAAAATATCCGTCAGTGCTTTATCATGTATTTAAAATTCAGATCCAAACATGTTTTGGTTTTTTATCCCTTCTGACTTTCTCAAAGGCATTTAATTGATATTTAACCCTTCTGATATACATTTAAAGTGACAAGTTAACAAGAATTGGCTCATTTCTGAATGACTGGGAAACAGGCCTATAATGCTCATCTTTGCACCTACTTGCTGACTACTCAGAAGAAGAATTGTGGCATGTAAAATAATTAGAATCCACCTTCAGGTAAGATATGAGCCTGTGTCAAGGCTGAGGTTCCAACTGAAGTAATATTCTTATATTTAAATATCCTCTTTTATACCACTTGAAAAATTCTGTTTCTGACCTAAACCCATCCACTGTCTTTGGTATGCTGTTAAATATTTCCTAGGCTCAGTAAGGCCTGACTTCTAAATCTGAAGGCCTTCAGGGTGACAAGTGCTGTGGTAAATCTGTTTTATAGTAAGAAACTAATTTTTATTCAATTTGGTTAAGAAATTGTGTGACAAAATTTTTTTCTATTTAAAATAGCTTTTTAATGGAAACTTGCACTAATTGTATTTTTAATCAAAGTCCATCAGGTTTACGGCAAAAGCCTCATCTATTTCAGTTGCAATTGGCTATGAAAACAAAATATATCATTTTTGGTTGAGACTTCCACAGAGGAAAAACATTACCTCCTAGCTATTCCTAAATTTGCTCCTGGTCTAATAAGGAAAGAACAAAAGAAATAAAAATCAAGAGAATATAAAGTTTAGCCATGGATTATGCACATATGGTTGCCTCACTGGAAGGAGGAATAACCTGGGAGATGCATGTCAGATTCCTTCATGCACAAACTTGCTAGGTATCACAAGGAGTGTAACACACAAGCCTGAGTAAGAAACTTTGCCACTCTTGCAGAAAGCTGCAGCACTTTAATGCAACGTGCTAAACGAAATTTTATGCCCAGAAGATTCAGTTAACTTCTGAGCAATGTACTCTCAGCAATATTTAAAACTCACTCTGACAGTCTGCAGCTGGCAGCTATTTTCCATTCACCAAATGTATTTCCCTTTTCCACATTTTAGGTAACTTTTTGCTTGCCTCTTTACTCTGGCTGGTCACAGTATATGAATTTCTATCCTCTCCTTTCCGGATATTTTTCTTCCTGCTCCTCCTCCAGTTTTAGACAAACACCTGCAGCTATCCACTGGCAACCTGCTCTCCCTTTCCTCTGGTGGATGACTCTTGTGTTGGCGGCCCTTTTTTCCCAGATACTGCTTGAGTTCAGGGGCCTATGCAATGCACTGTAAAACAGACCCAGGGCAATGACTGTGGCACATAATATGGAGGAATCACATGTTTTTATGAGTCAGTGCTACTGTTGTTCTTGCTCCTTCAGTGTGTGGTTTCATCCTGTCTACGTTGGTCATTTATCTTCTTCTACATAATAAAAGTTTATGAGAGCATAATGATAACAGTTCTCTATCCCTCCATGCATATAAAATCTCGAATTTTTTCCACTGTTCAGAGAGGAAAATTTGTGCCCTATGAGGTATGGGGATGAGTGCTTACCAGTCCCTAAAATCCATAACTACCTGTCCTACCTATCCCGGAAGGGTTTCTTTATGCCTTTATTCTGCAAAAGTAGGTAAACAGTGATTTGGGGTCTGCCATATAAGAGCTCAAAAAGTGACACCTTAGCTTCTTTGTGTGGACATTAAACTTCTTATGCAATAATAGGTAAGAATAGGGATTCATCTTGAAGGTCATGCTCAAAAGCTCAGCTGCAGACACTGTCCAGTAACTCAGCAACTGATGTATGTCAGAGATGCCAACACATTCCTGCCAAGCAGAATTCACTGATGCGTTCACTTGTTAATCAGGATATCCAAGCACTCCATGTATAGCCTGAGCATATTTACACACTTTAGGCTGAAAGATGTTAGGTGAGTGTGCAAGATTTGCGATGACAGTAGCATTATGCCTTTAAAATTCCTGTTTAGTTTTCCATTTTCCATGGAAATGGATTCATTCAAATAAATGGATTGTAAGGCTGGGATTTTGAGAAGCACTTAACACTGGCCTGTACCAGCTATCTAAATTCCAGAGGAAGTCTGCTCCTGACATCAGTGCCAGCAGACTCATGACAGTGATGAGCACTTTGAAAGACCCCCCCCTCCACACACATTTATTCAAATTTATTGTGCGAAGTTAAACTGAAGGTGCACTCAGCACCCACAACTGGGACCAGCTTCTTTACAGAATATAGTCCTTGTCTACAGAAATCATTTATCTTTAACAATAATTCTTAGTGCTATTGGAGTACCTAGATCCCTTTCTGGCACAATATCCTACAGATTCTGCCTAAGCCCATATTAAAGTTAAGATATAACTCCTGGTTTCAGCAGCTCAGGATTGGACCCAGAAAAAAGACAGAGCATGACTCCAAGACAGACAAAGCCTGTCTGGAAACAAATCTGTCAAACTCAACACCTGCTGCCTCCTGTTCACTGAGCCAAGCTAAAACAGGGCTCTGGAGCAACTACCTGAGGAACTAAATGAAGAGATAAGCACATGGCAGTGTATCTATATGAACCCTTGGTCACTGTTTTTATGTGCAGAGGTACAGAATTATTGTATGTCTTTGTCACAGGAATATGAGGAAACAACTCTGCACTCATGACTCTACAGCCATTAAAAATAATAGTCTGCATATTCCCAAGATATCTTTGAGCACTTGTTTTAGAATGCTTTTATTTCTCAAGTAATTTTTCTTTCTATTTTAGCTAAGCAAATTTTCTTCATTAGAGGCTACATACAGAACATGTAATATTTGAACCTCTAAAAGAAACTAGTCTGGCTCATTAGAAACTCATTCACTAGGAACTCCACCTAAGCAATGGTCTCAGAGCAAGAGAATACCTGCAAATTCTCTCCTGTGCACAGAGATGTTTAGTCTTTTCAAATCTTGGTATGAAAATCCTAATCTTTAACTTCTTCTCTGTCTCCTCCTCCAATTTAAAAAAGAAAAATTCTGAGTAAGAAAGATGCTAAAATGGAAGTCTGAGTGTGCTATAAAGAAAAAAAAATACAAAATCTGACACTGGGGAATTTCTCAGCAGAAACATTTGTGATGAAAATCTAAACTTAGAGAAGCCAGTTCTTGGCTACATCCCCCATCTGCAGGATAATACACTTGCACTTTCATGTTCCTCACTTGGACCTTTGGCCCAAGTCCAGAAATGTGTTTGAGCTCTCCTTTCGTCAAAGCAAGTTTGGAAATATCTCCATTTTCACTTTCATCCAGTAGCAAGGTGAGTGGTGGCAGGGGATTGTCAAGAAGTGTGGGAATCTCAGGGATCCCTGCAAGAGTCCCCAGTCAACACCTACAGGTGTCCTGGGCTAGCTGAATCACTGGTGCAGTTTTTATGTCCTACATCCTTAGTGCAGTTTCTCTGTCCTACATCCTCGCCTCTTACCAGATGTCTGTGTGGCACATCCCACATTCCTGATGGAACACAGCCAAAACAAGGTAAGGATAGCAGACACAGGCGCTGCACTGCTATTTCCAGCCCATACATTGTACCAATCAAGCTCTTCTTTGAGAGAAACAGTCCTTATTAATTTGGTGACATGTGCACATAAAAGTTCTGGATTCCTAAACAACTCCCCCAGTGCCTCCCCCACAAGCTGAATAATAACCATCTGGTGAAGCAATTTTTAAAAAGTACAGAGATGCCAGAATTTTTTGGCAAGGTTTTAATCAAATTGAAGAAGGCAAACCCACAAACAACAGTCTCCTTCACTCCACAAGCCTGGTCCATCCACAGACATTATCCCTCCTGTGCACTGGAGGAGGAGTCTGGTGTCCTGTGGGGTAAAAAACACCAGTGTATAATTGTTTTGCTAAAAATCGTACTTACTGAGGAGCAGAATAAATCCCACAGATACTTGTGTTTGTAGCATTTATCAGCTCCCTTTTCTTGATTCTGAAAGCTTCTCAATCTTTTGTGTGTTTTGTGTCGGTGTAAAACTTCAATTGCTAAATACTCTCCAAGTTTTATTTCAGTTTTGATTTTCTGTAGTGCACTTGCTTTGCAAAGTTTTATCCAGTGAGTTTCTGGGTGAATATCAACTGTTCAGATTTGGAATCGGGATGTTTACATGCAGTCTTTCTTTTACAGGGTTTCTTTCACAACCCTGTGAGAAAAAGCATCATTTTGATGCAGCTTGGATCGTGCTCTAGCAGTTGGAAAAGATGCAGTGACACTACAAAATGTACGCTGACATCAAGGCCTTACACTTTAAAAATGCCCTTTGAACAGCTCACATGTAGACTACCCTGACTCCTTCCCCAGGACAAAGGCTTTCATAGAAAGTATTATTTAGTCACAGTTGCAAAGATGTTTATGCTCCCAGACCAACTTTGAGAGAGAAAATTACAGCATGCTCTGGAGTTACTAAGCCCTCCAGAGCTGCTCCTACACTTACACATGCAGGTGTCTGGGGCTTCCTTCTGCTATTACTTGCTTTTGAGCTGGAATGGGAATGCTGTGTTCCTTTATCTGAATGGACAATGCCTGTTTTCATACTCCATGAAAAATGTCAGTGTCATGTAAATGTAATGTAACGTAATAAAACGTAATGTCAGTGCTGCTGGACTCCTGCCTGGAAACTGGGTCCAGCCAAGAGCTGGAGCTGGGCTGCGTTCATGCAAAGGCAAAAGGGTTCCTCCACACCAGGAACAAGACTCCTCTAGCATGGACTGGGGGTTAGAGCGATCATTCATCTTCACTTCAGCTCCTCCCTCTTCAGCCAGTATTTACACTGCCTCTGCTGAACGATGGCAGGAATGCAGCTGGATGAAAGCAATGGCTAGTCTTTAGTAATTGGCAACATTTCAACAAATACAACTGCTAGAAGAGATGTTGTGCTTGGCTGAAAGGTCAAGCCCCTGCTATCTCTTTTCCTTGATTATCAAATTGCCAGAGTTTGCATTTCTTGGATTTTAATCTCTTCCTTACACAAGGCAAACAATATTTCATTTAAGATAGAGGCCCTTCTTCAACACCTCTTCCACAGCAGGGTGTTGATTTCAATACCACATGTCAGAAATAATCAATCTGGTTTTATTTCAAGGTTAACTAGAGGAATTTTATTGCTTTTGAGTAGAGAATTAATGTTACAGAGCAGAAATAGCATATTCACTCGAAGCAAAAGTGCTTTGGCCTCTGAAGTTAATGGAGAGTCCTCAGCAATCTGTGACAGATATTGCTAATCTTTTGCCTAAATTAAAAGAATGTAGAAATAATTTCACACCAAAATCAGCAAATGCGGATGGCCCCTTTCTGCTTTTTTTGCTCAGCTTTGGGAGATGTTTGCTCTGAGCAACTGGATTCAAAGCTGCTCTTAATATTTAACTTATATTAAAAAATTTGCAAGTAATTATGAAGTGTTTCCAGCAAGTCCAATGAGTTGGCTCCTGATCTTATTTCCCTCATACAGTAGCCTTATAAAGCTTTTATTGTACAGACAGGAGCACAACTCTGATTTTGTACCGCTGCAGATCAGTCTGAATCACTGCACAACCCTGTCCACCTTGTTCGTGCCTAGGTACAGTGGCTGCATTTCTGAGAGTGAACGCAGAGAAACTTTTGTTTCAGTGCTTTATCTGAACCCCAGACAGCAAAACCACCTGCAATTTGTATTTCATAAGTGCCACTACTTCCCATTTCTACCTCCAGAATCACATCAGCATGGTGTCAGAAGGGAAGATTTTTTCCAGTAATGGGCCATCTGACAGACTTATCGGGAAACTCCAAGCACATCGTTAACATTTTCTACCAGAGAAGCCTTGACAGTGTCTGTGCTCATTCATCTTTTTCCTTCACTCCACACCAAATTCATCACACTGAATACTCATTCTACTGGGCTGCTAAGCTTCTGATGAAAAACAGGGACAGCCCAGGTTGCTTCAGGAAAATGTCTTAAATCCATTTGTTACTTGAATGAAGAAAAGGATGTTTTGTTTGAGGAGCTAACAAGTGAGGAACATTCCAGACACTCTAAAAGAAGTTACCAGTCTTTGGTTATGCAAGCTGAGAGTATCCCAGTGAAATCAAGAAAGATCATCCTTGTCATCTGTCGTTGACATGCCTGACAAAGTGATACCTATATTTTCACAAACATCTAATGTGACAGAGATTTTCAGAGAGAGATTTACTGGGACTGATTGTAGAACAGGGTGGGAGACTTGGAATATTACAATTTTTCCTACTCCTTCCCCATATTACAGCTGTATTTCCAATGTTAAGTGGACACAAGTGCTACTAAGAGAGCATCTGCCTTGCTAAATATAACAGCCCCAAGTGGTTGAAGGCCTTTCGTATTGTATTGTTCACTTCTGTGTTTGCTTATTGTAAGTGATAAGGGTAAAAAACCTAGTAAATATTAAGCACATAAGGTGAAGGGGGGGAAAGGAGGGTGTTTAATTAGAAGATTTGTTTAAATTAAATATCTTTGGAGGAACTGCTGGAGAACTAGATTTCCGTGTGACAAGGCAGTTTGGGACTTGGTTCAAGTAATGTCTGACATTTATTTAAAGGATTCAGCCTAATTTTTTTTTTTTTTTTTTTTCTTAGTAGTAGTAGTAGTAGTAGTAGTCATAGTACTAATAGTATTTCAATCTTTTGGTTTCTTCTTGTTCTGCTTTGGTTTGAAGTCAGATGCATCTCTTTCTTAGTCTAATACCAAATCAGACATTCTCTATGTAATTACTGCAGTCAAAATGCTTGGAGGAAAAGCAGCAAAATCCACTTTCCTTCCTGCACTGACAACTTTCTTCTCTTCACATGCACATCAGTTATAGGCTGAAAAGAAGTTCTGTCCCAGAAAAGATGAAAGATCTTTATGTGCACCATAATATTAATCATCCTTCTAATATTATAATAACATTTGGAGAAATTCCCATAACACTGGATGACTTCTAAACGAATACATTATTTTTCTTAATAAGAGCTTTCATAAACTATTATTCAGTCATTATCAAAAACTGAATACCTATGCATGTCATGAATCTGGTCTGCTACAAAAATGTTGGGGTTTATTGACTGATAGACTGCATGATTGAAAAATGTAATTCTTTGCATAAAAAAACTTTAGAGTTAAGGGTTCCTGTTTGGAGGCATCCAGCTTGAGCTGTAGTGCTAATAAAAGAGAACTTCACAGAAGAATTTCCTCTTTGGCTTTAGGGAATCAGCAGAAACCAAGAGCCAAGCCCTGTTATGGTGGCTGGGATAATTTCCATGACAAAACAAAAGTTTCAAGCACTCCTTCAGAAGTTGGCTGAACCCCTGAGGTTAATTAGCAGAGTAATTGGTCTCTGGTTCAGATGGAAGAATTGTGGTGTGGTCGAGATGCAGCATGGTACGGATGATGTTTAAATCAGGTTTCCTAAATATGCACATTTACTTTACTTAATTGATTGTAAAATAATTATTCTGTGCTGTATAATTATGTTGTGGCAGAGACCAAGACTTCTAAACATCTCAAAGGCAAATGTTTACAGGCCCAGAATTAGGACATTATTCTCTCCTAAAATATATAGCAAAACAACAAAAGTGTTTTATCTCCACAATGAGGTCTGTGCGTCAGACTAGGGGCTATATTAAGATTCTCTCACTGTTTTCTTCCTCCAATTTTCTACCCTTTCTCATGCTATTTTAGTTTAGCAATACAGATGTAAATAGACTTCAAACCATGGGTAGCCATGAAGATTAAAATCCCTGTCTGACATGAGTGGCTTCAGCTAGATCAGAATATCTAAATCTACTCAAGTGAGAATTTCAGGTGTCGAAGAAGTAGGCATCTCCTTGAGTTGGGTGTTGAAGGTGGATGATGGGACAATACTTCCTTAAATGCTGTTCTGCGAACAGCCGAGTGTTAAAAAGAGAAATCTGTTTTCCTTCTATTTGAGAATTTTAGGTTAACCCTGGCTGGGGGGAGGGTGTCGCAGTGTGAGGGTGTTCTCCCCTGAGGGAGAAAAGCCAGCTGGGAGCACTGAGCAGAGCTACATTTCAGAAAAAAAAAGATTAAGTACCAACTAGAAATCTGACTTTCACAGCTCTCCTCCCCATCTAACACTACTGTTTATTTTCAAAAGTATTATCATAAAGCATAACTACATAAAGCAGTGTTTCTTCACAAAGGTGTTGCCATACTGACCTCTACAAGAGGTTCATCAGATCTTGTATCCTCTACCCAGATGCTTAGGGAGAAACACATGATGTGGAACAAAAGTTATATTTTTAACTTGCTTTCCAAAAACAACAGGGACTGTCTTTCCAGCTGGAAATCTTTCACTGCCTCCAGTAGTGTTTCCCAGCAGTCACATTTATATGGCCTTCATCATTCTTACTCCTGAAAACTTTTTGGTGTGACTTGCAAGAAAGACCCACCTTGTAACTAACGAGCCTCATGTTCTGCCCATCAGGGGGAAGTGAATTCGTGGAATAAGGGCTGCCTCTGCTTATGATGGGTACAGATGAATCTGCACAATATCACCATGTCAAGTAGAGAAAATTAGCAGATGGGGCAGTGGGAACTGCAGATGGGGATGTGTGCTAGGTTAGCATTATTATGTTATCAACATGGAGCACTGATCCCTGAACCAGAGAAATCATCTGCCCCTTTTCCAGGGAGCTAGATGTAGAAGTGGTGAAACTCTTCTACAAAACTCTAAAACCCCTCAGGAACAGAAACATCTGGAACTCCACTAACAATGAGATGAGAGAACTGATACATTGGCAACCCTTTTAAATAGACAAGGATTGACATAGCAGAGGAAAAACTGATTAATCCTTTTGATTAATAATAAATCCTGTTGCCCTTTCTGTAGACGCCTTTAATGCTTAATATTTATCACATATCGTAGATGATAGAATATCCCAGATATAGCCCATTTGCTTTAAACACTGGAGGACATAAGCAGAACAGGCTTCTGTATGTGTAGAAAAAATGGGAGACAGATTTGATAAATTATTGGT
This sequence comes from Platysteira castanea, assembly GCA_013397175.1. Classification (NCBI taxonomy): domain Eukaryota; kingdom Metazoa; phylum Chordata; class Aves; order Passeriformes; genus Platysteira; species Platysteira castanea. Next base: position 712,878 of record VYXC01006776.1, on the reverse strand, counting down.
CATGGAGAATTTGAGCAGCCCATCTTCTCCATTCTCAAATGCAATAAATTTTTTAAGATCAGAGTGTATGTCAAATGGAGTTCATAAAGTGGAGAATGATACTATTTACTTTCATCAAATAAAATGTTGTCAAAATTTATGGCTCTGCACCTCAGAAATCTGTCTGAATGCTACTGTTATTTTGTGTAACACTTCAGCAACCCAAGCTAACAGGGCCATAAACTAAGTTATGCCAGAAGAAGTTCCTAAAAAAATAAATTTAAAAATCCTAAATTCATAAACATACTCCAAGTTTTTGACTGTTATACAAGGGGAAATGTTGTAAGCTTATAACTAGCAGAGATGGGAATGTCATCTAACGTCAGCTGAGAAACCTGACCTGTATCATGACCATCATACACCTTGAAATGAGATGTGCTGGTTTTAACCATCTTAACATGCAGATACCCACATGAAAAGGTAGTAAAAATAGTCCTGATTCAGTTTTGCCAACATCATATTTAATTGCACAATGTCAGCCAGATTTCTTTTATACTGCTCCAGAAATCACATGTTCTACATCCCTGTCTCAACTACACTGAGGCAAATTGGGCCTATTGTGTCCCCAGTCTCATCTTTACAACTGAAGTGATCATTAATATTGCGATAATTTAGACAGTCATCTTGATCTACCACAAAACTATTTTTTTATGCTTTTTTCCACTCTCTCCAGAGTAAGGAGATCACAATTGCCTGTCTCAAACACTCTTAAGATCGCAAATTACCACCGTGGCAAAGTGTGTCAAACAAAGATCACCCTGAGTTATGGGACAGATGTGGTGGGCATCTTCGACCACCAAAGCTGCCTCGCCTCTTCCGCCTCCTTTCCCCCCACCCAAATATGCCTCCATGGATTCCTGGAACTCGAACTGTAAATTAGACCATCTGATGGGAGCTTGAGATAAGAGATAAGATAAAGGTGGTACTATTGTCTGAGTGTTATCTCGGACCTAGGATGAGGTAAACAAAGCTGGGGGGACACTAATAATGGACACAAAGAATCCTCAAGGAAAGGCACCTCGGCAGCTGTGCTGAAATCAGCTAATTCCAGCAGGGGGAGAACACAACTCATTGACTCAACACAGGAAACCCAAAGACTCAAAAGAGGAGAAAGACTGAGCAAGGACTAACTGACATTAGAAACAAGGGAATCATTTAAAAAATAGAATAAGAGAATTGTGTAGCCAATGAGGATTAATTCTTTGTTTGCTAATGGAAAAACAGTGAAGTTTCCAATGACCTTGGGACCCACACCTCTGAGGTCTGGAAATGGTTATGTCTACTGCCTAATGGATATGTTTTGGAATGAGGCTTGGATGCTCTTGTAATAGTAGAAACTGTGAAATAACTCCCTTATAAAAGGGCCAGTGTACAGTGGTGGCCCTTATCTTCTGCATCTGTCCACAGATCCCCTTGTTGCTTTGACTGGAAGAATCCAGCTTGAATACAGGTTCATCTAGTCAAAAAATCTGAGGTGTAGAATTAACATCTTTGTCGGTAATATTCTGGTTTCCCCTGATAAATGCAGCAGCTTGGTAAAACATCAGTAGAAATCTCAGTTAAAAATTTCTGCCCTATATCAGAAGGGTAACTTAAAAATATAGTCATCCATATTTGTGAGGAGTTCAACTACAAAGATAGTCAATGGTCTTTGATGTTTCTTCTATAAAGTGAAGCACTGAGCAGCTGGAAATCCTTACAGGGCTAAATGGTGACTTGGATGGGTTTTTTCCTACCTGACTCTCTGACTGTATCTCCCATTTCTTCCCTCCAGTCTGCAGTCAGAGCATCTACCCATTAAGTGAGCAAAAAGCACCAGGCTGGGTTCTGTGACCTGACCTTCCCTCCAGTAATGTATACTGAAGTGCTACAAGCCTAGAAATGAACCAGCACTTGGCCAAGAGGCAACAGAACGGTGAGAGTGCAAATTGCATGAATGCAACAACTTTCAGTACAGAGTCTCCAGCAGCAATAGCTCCTCTTGAAGTTAAACATGAACCAAAGCCAAGTTAGGAAATACGTTGGGGTTTTTTTCCTTCCTCTTAAAATAGTTTGGAATGAGGCCCATTTTTTTTATTCTGTGCTCTAGCTAGGAATTCTCAGTTAGTATTCCTGGTAGAGGAAATATAATACCTGGACTTCCTACTGCTGAAGAGTCTGGGCAGAGATGAGCCACAAGCTCAACCCCCACATAAACACACAAATTCATCTTTAAACTCCCTCTCTAATTTGAGTGGTAATCAGCGTGGGTAGTTACCGTCTGATAATTATCTGGCATTGAGATGTTGTTAGCCAGATTTCTCCCATTTCAAGACACTTTATAGAGTTGCATGATGACAGGAGAAGGATGAGAGCCAATCGTGAGCCCCAGAGTGCACAACATTCCCTCTAAAAGGAGTCTGACACGTATCGGCAACGCAACAGGGTACGGAATCTCAAGCGTGAGCAAATGAGGTTGGGTCCAGAAAATATGGGCCTGTGTAATCAAACAGCTTACATGTTACACCAAACAGATTGCTGCCATTAATATTTATACACGGAAACTTGAGATCGGTGACTCAAGGAAGGACAGCAAGTTTATAATAAATCACTGCGCTGTTTATAGTTCTGCAAAAGAAGAGTAAATGAAATGTCTCCTTTCCACACACGATCTTTGACAATAATTATACTTAAGAATGCACATCCTACAAGCCTTTGTAAACTAATGTCATGCAATAAGGACTTTTCTTTTTTATGTTGGGATTAAAATTCAGCTTTCTGTGGTGAACCTTCTCAGCAGCACTTGAGACTGAGACAGGCAAAGGCTCAAAGCTTAATTTACCAGACTATAATCATAAGAAGAAATTTAAGATGCAGAGAGCTATTAGCTTGACCTGTCCATACACTGTCAAAATGTGCTTCATGCCCTTGCTTCAGTAACTGACAGGAGTATTTAATATAATCTCTCATTTCTCAAAACCAAAGCCATCCATGCTGAAATCAGTACGGTTTTTGCCCTCTGAAAGCACTGGCACAGTACAGGAACAGAAGAATGCTGTCACGAGTGTATATAACACCCCTTGCTCAGCTGATGCTTGCCCTCATCAACACAGCTCACCAACAGACCTCTAGAGCAAACCTTTCCTTCTTCTTGGATGTCCAGGGTATTCCCATCTGTACCTCACAAAATCTGAAACTGTATCTTTTCATCTTATTAGTATACTTGCAGGAAATTATTTTTGCAATTATCAGATGTTTCAGATTCACTTTGACATTTAATCAACTACAAACACAGCTTATTGCTTGATGTGTTCAAGTGCCATGAGCATTATGCCTTAAATAGAACATGTTTTGTTTTATGCTTTAATTAGTTACTGCTAAAAGACATTATCTTATTGCATTCATGCTTGTCTAGATTTTCTATTTGCTATAATTGGCAGATAAAATACAGGTATAGAGTATTAGCAGAAATCAAGTGTATACAATTTCATACATTCTACAGTTTGCAAATAAAGACATTTTTGAAGATAATGAAAGGGTATGAACAGGTTTTGAAGAAATTAGCAGGCTCCAATGTTATCTTAGAGCACAAAGGTGGAGGCAAAGCAAAAAGCATTTTGGTGTGTTTTGGTTTTTTTTAATCACAGCAAAGCAACTGTTCAGAGGTACAATGTGTTGGCACCCACTTCATTTCTCAAATTCCTAGGAAGTTGTGCAAAACAGAGATACTCTGCTCTTGTTTCAATGATGGAACACAGTAGGTGGGATTCTCTGCAGTGTTCTCATGGTACTATCTAAATCTGCTCCACCCAGCTCCAGGAGAGGGGTCAGGCTTCAATAGTCTTGTCCATCAAAGTGGCTGTGTGTCGGCTGCTACCTCAACAGTGTGTATAGCTTGCAACTGCATGGTCACACTCACCAGGCATAGTAAAGCTGGAAATGCAAATATTGGTCTTCTCTCCTTATGTTAGAGGTGATGTCTCCATTCCAATAGTTCCTACATGTTGTGCTTAAATATAATTGCAACTTAGTCCAGCTGGTCAAAGTGGAGCACAGACTTGTTCTGCTTAGCTCAGTGGTCCTCTGTACTGCAGCCATGGGGGAATTCGTGGTCTGTTTGTCATCCTTGCAGAAGGCAATTTAAAATAAGCTGGTTTTCAGTAAACTAAATTCGTGTAATAGTGACCCACATCTCCACTGGAAAATCTAGAGGTAATGAAACTCAGAGATAGAGGAAAACCAATTCAGGACAGGCCTCTTTGAGAACTACTATCCCTAGAAACTGTTATAACCAGAAGTTCTTTCTGGAATACAACAGTGTGGTGGATGGCTGAAACTTGCCGCAACTGCAGTGCATTAATAATGTTTTAGATATCAATTCAGCAAACATGCATTGAGACTTGAAGGATGTAGATGTATTCCTCATCACCGAAGTCTGAAAATACAGCTGGGCAAATTCTTTTCAGAAGATAATAAGCTCAAAAATGTGATTTCATGAATTTTTGGGCTGAAGTTGACAAAATGTTTTGAGGAAAAAATTGTAGGCTGTAACATCAAAGCACTTCAATGTTTTCTAAAGTAGAGTTTTCCACTTTTTACTTGGGAGTGCTGTTCATAATTCAAAATAGGAAAAAATCAACAATCTGAAGCCCTAGGAGAACTCATTTACTTTAAAACTTGCCAACTTCTTACGAATACACTCCTCTCTTTCCTGCTGGATTTTTGGTTTAATAAAAGTTTGTTTTCTATCTGCTCAAACCAACACTTTCTTTTTATTTCATCACTGCCACCACCACCACATTTTTTCACTCTCTGTTCTCTTTTTTCATTCATTTCCACAGTCTTCATGTTGCAACCAGGACATAGTAGAGTTTCAAAGCCTATCAAGTCACATATGAAAGTCAAATATGCTAATGCTAACGTTAATTATTTTAAGATGTTTGCTGGCAGGATTAAAATGCAGCAATTCCTTTGACGGTGGAAAAAAAGGCTGATCAATCCCCACAGCCAAGCCTACTCACCACCAGCTTTTTTTTAGGGGATTTTACTCAGCAATATTCTCTCGCACAGGCAGGCTGGAGACATTCCTTGCACTGATTTCCTCTCTGTCCCTTCCCTCCCCCGGCTTCCTCCCAGCTCACATCACAGCTCATGTCTGGCTGCAGGGGCCGTGTTCTTGTAAGGCTACATTTGTCACTCTGTGCCCACCTATTGGAGTTGCTTCTGTGGTCACAACTGAGTTATTAATTAGAGTCATCTGGGCAGGCACAACTCATCACTGCTCCCTGTTCTGGGAATTCACTGGAGAATAACATCCTTGATCAGACCTTCCAGAATATACATACATGGAAATGCCTTGAATGGTTTTCTTGCATACATTTTTCTTTCCCACAGGCATGCTGTTGACCTTCAAAATCTAGATTATTTCTCTCATTTCAGACTAGTTCTGTGTGCCATTAATTTTGCTATGTAGGAGAATTCTCTTTGACCTATCATTGTAGCTCTGATGTAGGAAATACTTTTTTTTTCCTTCGAAACAGGAAAAAATCAGATGGGGATGTTTTGAGAGCTTAATGAAATAATTAAAATAATCTTTACATAAATACATTTTAAGACTCTGTAAAAAGAAAAAGAAAATTAAAAGCAATGAAGAATACATTAATTGTAATATTCTAATTTTAAATGTATTACTTTTGCAGATGTTGACAAATCATACTGTAGACAAAATTAGCCAATTTATTATCCACACTATAATAATCAAGGATCAAAAGGTTAAGAGTGTGAGATCCCTTACAATCCGTGTTTCATTCCAGGGTATATTTATTTCTATTATTTAAATCTGAGAACTAAAATGTACTGAGCTTATTAAATTCTACTAAATAAGCTGCACATGGATAAAGGGGAGATGTGCTAGACAATAAAAAATCCTAGTATCTCTTCCCAGGTCTTTCAGGTCTTTCATACAACTCTCCTAATTTGAGGTTTAATGAGAAAATCTGTGCAGGATCAACATCCTGTAGAGGAAGCAATGCCATGGAAAGTACTTATGTTCCTAATGCAAATGCATCTCTTTCTCCTATCATTAGCATAGTGGTTTTCTTCTGTAATGAATTGATACTTACGTTGTATTACTTATCTACTGGCACACATTAATTTCAATGCTTTCATTGTCTGACATGACTCAGATTTCCAGGAGCATCGATTGGAGCTAGACACCGAAATCATAGAAAGGGGTTTCAGAAAGGCACGTTGCAGAAGATCCTCAGAGGTTCTACCACAATTGTAGGTGATTCTGGAAATTGCTCAGCCCCAAATTGACCATACTTTCTCTACTTGAGCACACAAGAAATCTCTTGAGTCTCAACAGCCACATGGTCACAGCAGGCTTGTTCTTTTATATATCTTGTTTGGAAAATAACTTCATAATCAAAAACTTACTTGTACAGAGGTTCAGAGAAATCAGGTATCAGAAACTCTGAATATCACTGCAACCAATGGCCCATGAATACACAGAGAACCCCTTTCTGCCTTCTTGCTTTCAATTTCCTTACATTATGTAGAGTAAATTTCATCAATACCCTCAGAAAGACTCAATGGCAAAGCCATGGGCTTCAAACCATGAAACATTTCCAGTCTAGAGTAATTTACACAACTTCACCGGAGGCTTCTTCTGCTGATTAACTAGTTTATCACTTAAACCAGTCACTTAATAGTCCACAAAAGTCTGTAATAAAATGCTCTGCTGGCAATTATTGTAATTAGGCATACCTGTCATTTTAAATCTGATTCTGCATGCATCTCCAGAGATTTAATCATTCAAGGTAGATCACCAAGTAGCTGGTTGAGTTAATTATTTGAATAATCTATAATTCAGACACTTAATATTATACCTACGTATTCCCAAGCGTGCCTGCATTTTCTGCTCAAGTCTGCAGAAGTTTGGCAACGCTAAAGGGAAGCTTTGCTGTCGGTTGTAACAGTACAAGATAAGGGCATTGTTAATCCATTGCTGCTGTGGATTCTTCTGTCCCCAGATGAAATGGGTTGGCATGAAGACTCGTGTGTCTGGGCAGTCAGACCAAGGCACAAAATCAAGAGTTGAGACGCTGAGGCTTTATAAAGTTGAACAAAGAAATTTAATCTCAACTTGTCACTTTTACAGCTGTGTGGTGGTTTGACCCTGGCTGGATGCCAGCTACCCACCAAAGCTGCTCTTTCACCCTCCCACTTCAAATAGATGGGTAAAGAGAAATTTTTTAAAAGGCTCATGGGTCAGGATAAGGAGATCTGTTTGAATTGGGGGAAAGCTGCTGGCAGCTTCCCAGAGAATCTATCCCTGTAGCCCTGCCCCACCACTACAAAAAATGTTATCAAGCAAACCCAATAAACAGTGAAAATAAAAGGAGCCTGTGTGTTAGCTGCAGGTCCTAAGAATAAATCCAAGATTCCTTCAGGTTTCAAGTGAAACTTTTTCGGTCTCGTGGTAGAATCTGGAATTAAAATGTGCTCAGAAGCGTGTGAAAGCAACCACCTAAAGCATTTAAAGGAGCTCAGGGAGACCACCACTGTAACTCTCCTATTTAATGTCTCCCCTCTAACACCTCCTTTTAGGGAGGAGAACTGATGGCCTATACCAGTTACCCTACCAAACATATGAACCACTCAGTCTGCTGAAGGAAGGAACAACTCAAATGCCCACAAAGTCTATTTTTTTTTCTGAGAAAACATGGATGGGGGAATAGCACTTAAAGATGAAGGACATGAAGGACAAAGAGATTTTTGGATCAACAAACCAACAATATGCTTCCCTGGCAGACCTGGCACAGGCTCTGCTGTGACTCAACTACTGCTAGCAATGAGCAATTGAAAAAACATTGAAAGAGCTATTGGTAGTCTCACTTGAAAACTTCAGTGTCATTGCTCTTCCTCACTCTTCTTCCTCCTCTTACTTGTAGGAGAATCAGCCCTGTCTTTCCCTCCAAGTAGGGGTCATTGAGATCAGGAACAGGCAAGGGAGCTCCTGAACTGTAATAAGAAGCTTTGTGCAGAAGGTTCAAGATAGCAGTGGGAGAATGAATCCCTTGAAATGAAGGGAACAAGTAAGAATGTAAATCTATTCAAGAAATGAAAACAATAGTCCTCACGATCTCTGTTGAGGAGGAAGAAGACAGCTGACCTGTGATCTGTAAATTCTAGAGGTTGCTGCTTATTCTTAATCTTCCCTTTCTTTAAGAATTTTCAAAATAAGATATGAAAGAAGACTGCTGCTTTCTCCCACATAATAAAGGTAGTAAAACATGATATTCATAAAGGTCACTGTGCCTTGGCAGAGGAGGAGGGATGGATTTCTATTACTGGATTTCTCTCTTCTGTCTGCTTTTGTATGAATCACATGCTGACGTAATTTGAACTTAGAGGACACTTGATAAAAAGATAAAACATTTGTTTACCCCACTGTGCCTGCAGACTACACTGACAGCAGCACTGCTATTTACAGAGAGGTGGGTGATGCAATCCACCTCTGCAGATTCCAGCAAGCACTCAGGAACTTTGAAGGGGTTGGGAGCATCATGAGACTCTCCCCCTGCTCTGCACCTCTTGGGGCTTGAAGCAAAGAATGTGTCTGCCACATCCTGGTGTGCACTCTTCTTGATCTGCACCAACAGGGAGGGCAAGCGCTAACCCGGGAAACTGCAGAGGGTTCATTCCATCCTCAGATTGTTTACATGTGTCTTTTGCAGCGTGGCCAATCCTTAAGAAAGCAAGTGCCTGTGAAAACCCAGCCTTGCCTTACTATAGAGCAAAAAGACTGTCTTTTAAGTTGCCATATGTGAAACTGCATTTTTTAACAAGTGTTTAGCATACAAGTTTTCCAAGTGGTGATGTGCAGCAGGCAGTTCATTAAGATGTATCTTCATCTAATGGAGTGTTTTCTACTTACAGTATCATTTGGCCAAAAGCCAAATGAGAACTTACGAGGTAAGGTACGTGTCATGTTCAGCACATCCCAAATCCTGCAATACACAGAACTATGGATTGCAGAGGCTGATACGAGCTTGGGAGATGGCCTCAAATTGAATAGTGATGATCTGCATTTTCACTGCCACCTGATGCCCTCCTGAGGCTGCAGTCACATGGCTTCAATCAAAGGAAGTCTTTGCTAGAGTAAATTTATTTTGTGCTGATAGTAATAGATAATAATACACATAGCACCTTCTATTGAAACCACATGTTAAATCAGGTTCATACTTTAATAAAAATGTACATCTCTAAGGAGAAATATGAATAGTAAAGGTACTGTTTAGCAGAAAAAAAAAGTTGGAGAAATTATGGATGCAACCTCATAAATGGTACTTCAAGGAAGTTCACTGAGCCTGAAATGTTGCAGCACTCTTAAATTTAACCCTGACCCCTGGAAGGTGCATTCTTTACAGTTGCTATATATCCATGAAAAATTGTGTTTTCTGTGGAAAGCGTGACTGGCTTCTTGTTGCATCTTTATGTTTTCTTTCCCGTAGAGAAAAGGAAATAGAGACTCCCAGGCTACGATTTTGAAAACAGCCAGCAAGGGTCTGGTCTGATCCTGCTGAGGCAAATAGAATTCTTACATCATATTTCTGGAAAGGAGCAGAGCTGCCTCTGCTCTGGAGGTTTTAGAAAACATTTTCCTGCTGTTTGCAATCATGCCTTTACAAAATAATTACCTATATTTTATGTTCTACATGTTGTTTCACAGTCTTTGTAAAATGATCAGGAATTTGCCATTAGAAAAGCCTGACTTGTGTTCTCCAAAATGGGAAAGAAACCTTCCAAAATAAATATGTCCAAACTTGATAATATTTCAAATTTCTATTTGCCTCAGTATTCATTTGATAGATAGTCAGGCTTACGAAGTCAAACACTCATTTGCATGTGTCTGCTCAGCTAAATCCCATCAAGCCAGCTTTTCAACGTCCTTGCTAAAGGAGCTCAAGGCTTTTCCCTGATTCCAGGAAAGGTGACTCTCAAAAAGGGCCCAATGCACTTCTATTTTCCATAAGTAATGCTTTCAAATTGACAGCCTAATGTCTTTGAAAATAAAGATTCCACCATTTTTTTCACAGCACTTGCTAAGGTAGTTCTAGCCTCCATATAAGAATTTAATGTCCAATGACATTTATTTCAGTAAAAATTTTGAGGTACAGAAAAACTTGTGAGGAACGAAATCTGTTCCTTTGCTTGTGATCAAGCACAAAATACCTATTATGTATTTCCACTTTCTCTGTGCACCAGGCTATTCTTTGCTTCCAGCTTTTCCTTCAAAATTATGCACGCAATTCCCAAATAATGCGACACAAAACTGCTGGCTCAATGGGAATCAATGAGCAAGGAAAAGACATCAGTCTCAATAGGAGCAAAAGGTCTGATGGGAAGAAAATGATGGGTCTGTTTCTCAAAAAGGCCAAAAGGGAAATCAATGGCACAGTTATAAGAACACTATACAGAGGAACTAGACCAGTCTGACAACTTACTTTTTGCCATCTTGTTTCCCCACCCACACACAAAAAACCCCAAACCATAATCTACTTTAAGTGTCCTTTGGACAACAAAATACTCCAGTCTTCCCAAATGAGGGATGTGATCATCTGAAGCAGTTCTGTTGCTAAGAAACTTGCTAACATTAAAGCCAGGACAATATATTAATCAGCCTCCTTTATTTGTTAAGGCAACCTCCCAGCGTCCTGTGCCTTCTGTGCTCTTGTGAATTGGCTGGAGGTTGAAGTTAATAAACTGGCTCCATGCTCTGAAGAGTTTGCAAACAGCAAAGTAAACATTTCACCTCGTCACAAGCTCCCAAGAAAAGGGCTGGCTGGGTCAGTGAAGGAAAGCTTTGGCCTCTTGCAATAGGGAGTTCACCCAAAGTGAACAGTATTGAAAAATACTAGGTAGTTATTTCAGGGATCTTACACTAAACAGTCCTGCAGAGCTTCAGGGTTTAGTGCTCATCTGTAGTTGGGCAGAGCTCCATACAGTTCATGCAATCACCTATTTTAATAGAGAATGTAACTTTTTAAACCGCAGTATTGAATTCCAGAAATACTGAAGAGAAAATGCACATCATGGGCTGTATAAAAAGTGCTGAAAGGTAATACAATTTCCCCACATAGTACTGATTACTGTGGCACAGGTTCAGTGAGTTAAATGATGCATGCTCAAAGAAGTGGCAGCTGATTTTTCCAGAGAATAAGTAGGATACTAGGCTTTTAAGACTGGAGAGTTCACTTTTGTAAGTCCATAACCGGAGAAAAGCAGGGGTTAGTAACCTGAGCACAGGACTGGACACCAGGAGTGCTTGGTAAAGGTATATTTGCACAAATTTTACCATTTTTCTCTTTGATGGGGGTGAGAGACAATCAAGGCATTGTGAACAAAAAAGCATTGAGAGTAATGCCTTTCAGTCCACATAGATTTTTCCAAGAGAACAGTGATGTTCTTGAATTGGCTGAAATTTGGACCCATTTCCAATTATTTCCTGTTAGTAAGGTATCGTATTTCTCTGAGACTGATACACACTGACCTCTACTCCTGCCTCAACATATGGTGTCCTTTTTCCATAGACACTCAATAGCAGCAGAATACCTTGTGATTGATCTCCTTTGAATGTTAACAAGCAAAGAACATGCCACTAATAAAATCCAAAGTATGAAAATCTATCTGTCATCAGTATGATGAATCTAGCCCATAATTCCACAAATCAAAACCCTCTGTGAAAGCAATGGCTGTTCACAGATCAATTTGTGGATGCAGAGTAAATCAAAAATGAACTGCCCAGAAGCTAAACACTGAGTCCATCTAATTTAAAAAACATTCTAGTTGCTAGGTCAGATTATTCACACAGAGTTAGTGTATGGCTGCTTATACCTACAGCTGCAGATTGGAGTCACCATTTTCAACACTCTTTCCAGCGAAAAGTGGGTACTCGGTAAAGCTGTGGAAATGAGCCATCACATGAGGAGTGAGCTAGATGTGGACATTTGCTGTGCTCCCAAGTTACAAGTTATTATGGCTGATTTTTTTCTTGTTTTTACAGGCAAACACCTTAGAAGTATTGCCTTACTTTCTGGGGGGAAAAAGGGACAATCTGCAAAAAAGAGTCCTTTTACCTCTAAGCTGATCACAAGTATTCAATCATCTTTCACCCCTCCTGTGCAATGGCTTTCCTTATATGTGAACGTGAAGGCTGAAATCCAGTAGATGCAAAGGTGGGTCTTGTTTTCTGATGGCTTTCCCCACCCACCCCAGGAAGAATTTGGGTTCCTAGGCAGCCATGCTTAAGTCTGCCTAGATAGTGCAGGAAGAAAGGTGCAAAACTGAAAGCAGAAGAAAACCTTTACAACTTTGTGTTCGAGGAGGCACAATAAAGAGGCTCTGACACCTGCCAGGTTCAGCAGAAAGAAGCAAATGACGTCAGTTTATTGACACTACATTATTCTTATACACATTCCAATACCACAAGGGATTGGAGAGCATGTTACTTCCCTTTCCATCCTCACTGGAGAAGAAAGGTGCCCATCCAAGTGGTCTTATCACAAAAGGAATGAAAACCAGAAAATACTGTTAAGTAAACATCGGCTCTATTTACATAACTGTGTGAGAAAATATCTGACTCCAAGGTTAAAAACAGAAGGCTTACAGAAAAACAAGGCTTTAGCAAAAACCCAGGGCAACACAACTTTGCTGTTAAGAATTAGTTTTTGGAAACAGTGTCCTGGCGTTTTTTCAGAAACTCTTCCATATAAAGCTTAGAATTAGTTCCATGAGGACAGACAATACTTGCACCTTTGCCACCTTAGTGCTCTGCCTGCTGTGCCACCCTGTTTGCTTCCTCTCCTGCTACTGCCAGTCCCTGGAACTTGAATTCCCTTCTGCTAGATGGAAATTTTCAGCAGCTCAGCTACTCCAGCTCAAACAGCTTCTTGCCAAGTGATTAGGGAAGTTTCCAAAGGGACAGCTCTCCTTCTCCACTCTCTGCTGCACATATTTATTGACAGCCCTAACCTTTACACTGTTACAGAAATTATGAACTATATGTCCATCTTTTGAAGGAAAAGGCTGAGCCCAGTATCTTATCCTAAGCACAGAATAGCTTTCATTTTTTCTACCTATGTAGATGAACCTAATAAAAAAGTGTTTTCCTGTCAGTCGCCTCTCTACAGGATTTGGTATTAGATGGTATAAGCATTCCTTATCTTTGCTGTATATAGTCCCAGCCAAGCCATGGCTTTCCTCATTGCAACAGCCAGGGCACCCCGTAGATCATCTCACATGGGTCAAGCTGAACTATACCAAAACACACAGGGCAAATCCTGTCCACTCACTGTGGTGCTTAACCCCAGGATGTTTGCTGGACTTCGCAATGCCTCTGGCATTTTTGAGCATGAAGTGCCATTGACTGGGAGGAAAGAGCTGGCAGGAGGACAGGAAACAGCACTCTGCCTTCTCTGTTTAATCGTCACCATATTTTGTTCATTTTTGTCTGCAGAAACCACTTAATTCAATATGGATACACAGCTAAAAGCAATAGGGAATTGGAATCATATTTTACAGATCAGCCACCGGTGGAACTGAGCATTTACATAACTCCAGGAAGATTTCACGTGTCAGTCTGTGCTTGCCAGAAACAAAGAGCAGGAGAATCTCCAAAATGGAAAGCCAATGTCCAGTTCAACCATTAAAATCGGGCAGAAAAGCAGGAAAGTTTGTACTGGTGAAAACCAGCTGCTAGAGAAAAGAGGAATAAAGCAGAAGAAAGGAGAGCTGAGCCCTCAGAAGCAGCTTTTCAAGTGTCCAGCACAGCAAAAACACATTAAGGAAAAACTTTTGCTACTGATATACATAAAGTGTATAAAATTCGTGCTTGTAGAAATTCAATAATAAAGTCTAGGAGAACCTCACTGTGACACTTGAAATCGTCAAATAAGTGTATGTGTTTGAAGAAATCTTGATCCCTGTTTATTTTAATAACCCCTCTCATTTATACCATTCAAAGAATTTATATTTGTCACCGTATGTATAAGTTTCAAACATTTTAATAATAAGTCTTAGTCTTGTAGAATTATTCACCAAAGCTCATCAATATGTATGTGTGTGTGTTTTACGTCAAAAGTTGTTCTTTATAAATTCCTTTAAAGTTATTATTGTTCATGTAGCATTGGTTAAAAATTGTTGATTTGTATTTTAAGTGTTTTCACGTTAAAAATGTCCTGTTTAATTGTCCTGGAAGCATCTAAGTACTGTTAGTTCCGTGGTGTTGGTTGGAGAAATTGTTAATTTATTTCTTAAAAGTTGCACTATGAAAAGGAAAAAGAAATATAAGAAATATAAAAACTGAAAGAATTAAAATGTGCTGCTATCCTCCTTCAGCGAGATTGGGAGGGTCCCTGGTTGTCTAAATAACACAAGAGAAGAAAACTGGCATTTACATTTACAAAGACGGATTCCGGGAATCAAATCTGAAGATCTGGGTGTCCACCAAAAACTGCTAATGGAAAGCATATCTCAATCAGTGACAAGTACCCATAGGACGGGGACGTGGAGCCTCCGATGCTGATACCATCTTGGAGGAGTAGGATAGGGACGTAGAGGCTCCGATACTAATTCTGATGTCATCGCGGAGGAGTAGGATGGGGACATAGAAAAGAATAGAGCACGAATGCCTGTCCCATCGCCGGAGGGCGAAAAAACAGTATATATACCCACAGAAAATGGACACAAACCGGTGATTCTGAGAGGTCGTGGTGTGACAGACATCAGACCAGGGTCAGACATCACCCTGTGCCGGAATTCCTAGGCCCGACACAACGATATTTCGGTGGTGGTGCTTTGTTATTATTTTCGCTTTAAACTTTGTTGGTAATTTTTAATAAATTGTTATTGTGTTTTTGCATCTAATCTGGCTTCATTTATAACACTACCAATAGTAAACAACAAACACAGGTGATCAGGGAAATGCAGGGATTGACAGAGAAGAGAAGTGGGTATGAAGACAATAACCTTGTAGATGAAACACTAACCTCGTGTCAGTCAGGGAATACAAGGTACAGCCTTAGAAAACCACCAGTGAAAATGAAACCAGGCCTGCACAAGCTGTGAAGACAAATAAAAGCTTCTGCAGTCATATAAAGCAGTAATCTTGCTGAGAGAACACTGTAGGCTTTGAAAGACAGGGGAAGCATACAGAACCAGGAATCTCAATGACTTCCTTACATCTATGCTCACCAGGGAGATGGGAGGAAGGAAGCAGGAATAATTTTTCTGCATGTAAACAGGGGAGGAGGAAAATAACTAGCAAGTGGGGAAGGTCAGAAAGGAATCAGATCAGTCAAAAAAACTCCAGATAGCTTCAGGACTTGACAAAATAGGACATTTTCAATATTTTCATTTATGCTAGCTAGGGACTAGAGAGAAATTAATCTGACCTTCCCTGTTTTAACACATTAACAAGGGAGGAACCATGAAAATACAGCCTTTTACAACAAGGTTCACAGGTGAAATCATTAGCTGATTTTTCTATCTCTTTATTAATGACATACAAATTAACTATTTTGTTTCTTTAATAAGTAAATAATTATATATCATCACAATAAGCTTCAGAAGAATAGAGATTTTGCGTCCAAATGAAGTTTAGGTCTTTTTCCCTCAACTGTTTGGCTGCTGTTGTTCCAGGAACCTGGCCTTTAACAACCAACCCTTGTTTCAGCTGAGACTGCAGTGAAGTCACAAATCCACGATGAGGATACAAAATTGGTGCTATGAAAACGAAAGCTATGCCAGAGATTCAGTATCAGCAGTTTTCCAAGATTCAGAAGAGGGCAAGAAAGTCTTTGGAAGTGACAAATCCTGCTTGAAATCATGTCCTTCATAAACAAGTATATGAAACAATAGAACATAACGCTGTCACTGTTAATTGAAGACGCATGAATATTTTTAATCTTGAGCCCTCACTAAAATGCATTAACTGCTATGAAATATGACAGAGCCTTGGTTTGTCTTTTTCTGGGGGAACATGAATACCATCAAACTTGTGCTAGAGTGCTACAAAAGAAATGTGCTTTGCATATTGGATCTTAGGTCAGATAATTTCTCTGACACACTGATGGCATTTTTTTGCACTGTTTCAATATGTGAGATTTTACCTTAAAATTTATTTCCTGACAGCACAGGGATTTATATTAATATCACATATTTCACTTAAAATGCATCTCTGAGGACAAATTTGAAAATATGTACCCAGCATGCCCTGACGGAAAATAAGGATAGACACAATCTTTGAATTTTTTTCAAAAGATCTCATTTGCCTTTTAGTTAAATCACATTTTCACTAGGATTGACTTCTGTCTTTTTTTCTTTGCTACTAGCAAAACTGCCTGTATGAATTAATGCTAGATAGAATTTGAACATTACAAATAACATACATGCTCTGGTTTTTTTCAGTCACCAAAGATAGCAACTGACACTTTTCAAGAGAGTTGCTTTAATTGCTGCACGAAACCTTGTGGCTTGGTTCTGTCCTGCTGTGTGACTGCTCTAACCTTGGTGGGTTTACGTGATGTGTAAAACCAGATGTACAAACCCAAAGAAGGAAAAAAGCGTTTTGGCAGACGTGGAGCAGTAAGCAGTGCAATGTCTGCTCTGATGGATCACAGAATGGTCAGAAACAGGATAGTGTACAGCTACATCCCACCGAAACAGCATTGTTACCCAGGAGTTAGGGCACGTTGAGAAACTTTCCCTGACAACTTTCAGGAATGTTGGAGTGAAACAAATCACTCTTTCATAGCAGATTTGTTGTGGGGCTAGAAAGACACTGTGAATGTTCACTTTTTCAATACTGATGTTCCTATCACTCCCAACATATCCTTCACCCTCTTCATAATGATAGAAGAGACTGTATAGATTTACCTTCAGAAATGCCTTGTTGCCATAAACAGGTCCCTGAGAAAAATAGTTTCTGTGTCGTAAACACTTCTACTCCTGTTTAAATATTTAAAGGCTTTTAGGAGTTTCAGTAAGAATGTGGTGAGCAAGACAAAAGTTGTCTGTCGTAACTACATCACACACAGAGCCTTGTCCTTTCCCTCTTCTGCATTGTTTTCTAGCAGTTTTCTAGCAGTGTTGCAAGGAATTCAGCAGTAAAGCTCACAGGCTGGACAGAGCACCCAGTGCCAGCCTTTGATGGTTTTCATTTCTATGATAGCTGTTCTCCACACTGCAGTAGTATCTGCACTGCCAGATACTATTGGCCACTTGGGTTTGAACTTCTCCTTATCAGTAAATTGTCTAATCAGCATGGCAAGTAGTTGTGTATTCATAACAAAGTAACAAATTATTATCATTATTGTTGCTGTTGTTATTAGTATTATTATAATTATTATTACCATTATCATCATCGTGGTTATCATTATTATAATTATCAACTTAAACTGAGAAGCTGTTAAAAATGTTAGTCTAATTAAGCTGAGGAAAATTATATTTTCTGAAATTGTTGGAAGTCTTTACCAGTTTAAGTATGGGGTAAAAACCCCTCAATCTGAAGGCACATTCTGCAGTTGCCAATTTTGACAACCATGCCACTGGTGAATATTCCAGGAATGTATTTTAACGTCTTATTACAGAAAAAAATACTCAGAATACACATGGACTGGAAAACTTTATTCCATGTGCTATGCTCACTATCATCTTGCTTTTCTGAGACTTTATTTATTTATTTATCTACCACTAGCCCTCAAATCACAGAATCACAGAAACATAGGTTTGGGAGGGACCTCTGGAGATCATCTACTCCAACCTCCTTGTCAAGAGGGGTGTAACCTAGAGCAGGTGACACAGGAATGCATCCAGGTGGGTTTTACATGTCTCCAGAGAAGGACACTCCATAACCTCCCTTGGAAGCTGTTCCAGTGCTCTGCCACTCTCTATGTACAGCAATTCTTCCTCATGCTGAGATGGAACTTGTTGTGTTTTAGTTTATGGCCATTACTTCTTGTTCAGTCACTGGGCACCATTGGCAAGAGTCTGGCACCCTCCTCTTGGCACCAGCCCTTGAGAGATTTAAGCGTACTGAGGAGAAAATCTACTAATTGTTGGCTCAGCTAGTACCTTAGATTTGCTGAGGTCAAGTCTTTATTCACTAAACCAAATGGGTACTAGTTTTGCAACATCCCTGGCTATATGCATAAAGTACAGTAACAGAAAACCTTTTTTTCCTCCCCCCACAGCTACTCGAAGTGTAAGCATCTTGACAAGCTTTGGAAAAGATGTAAATCTATCAGAAACTGCAGTTCTGCCCAGTCAGAAGTGACAAAACAGCCAGGCTCTGAGTCCTGGAGAGTATTTCTCCATTACAGCTGTGCTGACAGGATCCCATAAGAACAAGCGTCAGATCTGTGGGAGATGCAAAATCAACCAAAAGATATATGGAGAGAATACAGCACATGGAAATGTGGTGAAACATTGTAACTATTAAATAAAAGGCCTGCGCAATTTATTTTAACATTTAATCTGCAGAAGGCTATTCAGCTGTACTAATTTCTCCCAAAGCTTTGCATTTAAGAGTATGTGTTTAACATTAAGTCAGACTTTCCAATGCCAAAAGCAAAAATTGACATGGTTTCCAGATGTAGATTTTAGTAGATCATGTCTCAGATAATTAAGGGCTGTCAGATCTGAGTGGGTTAGTAATTGAAGATGTATAGAACACAATTTATTGTCAAACAATACCAGACCTTCAGTGAAAAGCAGAAATCACATCTCTCTAACACAGGCTTTTCATTCTGGGAATAAGCTTGGAGGTATGGATTGAAAACATCAGATTTCCCTTCCAAATGGAAAAGTTAAAACAAACAAAAAGCAGTTCCCTGGAACATTCTTTATGTGTGCTGTGTTATTTGTCTCCCCACATTCCCGTGTTTGCTTCTTGCTTTCTTCAGGAAAACATGTACAAATTACGCAGTTTCCCTAACCTACTCTACTTAGTCAGAGGAGCCAGACCTGAACATCAACTGTTTGTATTCAGCTCAGTGCTGCTCAAAATAGTTTATAGTTGAGAATAAACTGAACCATCAGAAATAGGATCTCAATCCTTTGAAATGTCAGCAGATCAAGTTCACTGCACAAGCAGGAGCTGAATTTTCAATCCAGAAGTCTGCATCATTGTCAAAAGCTCAAGATTATTTAGGTGAGCTGATTTACTAACATGGCAACTAACGAGATTTGTGCTCCAAAGTTTGATTTATACTTTGGATTCATCTTGTCAGACCGGCTGTAAATAATATCTGCTAAGAGCAACATTTTATACGGTCCATTTTCAGTTTGCTCAGATTGCTGAGAAGCCCACAGTAAGTCATCTCAAGCATCAGACTCAAACTCTGCTTTGTCCTGGGCCACAATGTAGGAAAGCTAAAAGGGAAATGGGATGTTGGGGGCTGGCAAGAACCTGACTCAGCATCTGCAAAGGCTACGCAGGTCTCCCAGTTCAGGATATCCCTGTTTATCTGCTTCACAAGTTGGACAGGCCCATGGATGGAAAGAACCAGACCAGTGGCTGATCTCCCCTACTTCACTGACATCCAGGGGCAGGATTATCTAATGCCGATAGAATTAATCCACTGAAACCAAGTGCAAAATGGAATAAAATGCACACAGTCTTCTCTCAGTCTGCCCTACAAAAAATAAAAAAAAAAGGGTGACTTGGGCAACTTTGACACATCAATGCTGAAGATAAATCAGAGAGCAGAGAAAGGTAAAAAAGGGCTCTTGCTTTCCAAATCCTGTCAGGCAGCTTCACAAAGTTGTTCTTTCACAGCATTCACACCTTTAATCTTTTATTGTTGACTAGATCTGAATATCACAATGAAAAAAAACAAAGAAGTGTTGAAGAATCTTTTCATTTTTTCCTTTTATATTCGAACTTTAAAAGTTGTTTGGAATATTAATGAATGAATAAAATAGAAATACATTTTAGAAAGAAGGCAGTGTGTTTTCACTAAGGTTTGGAAGTACAAGTTGCAGTTCAGGTACATAACATGAACTTCAAGTAATGATCTGCAGACAGCTTCCCACAGGGAAATCGGTGCCACCTATAACAAAGCCAGTTTGCTACATACTTTTCTGTCTTCAACGTGCTTGAAGTTCATCAGAGCACAAACAGAAAATGCAGCAAGGACAGACAAAATTCTGCAAATGGCGGCATTTTAAAAGGCTACATGTCTCAGAACATGTCCCCTTTCCTTTTGGATCCAATGGCCAGCTGGGTTAAGCACAGGGAGTGTCTGTGCTCCATTTTTATACCTGCACTGGGCTCAAATTTCCATAAAGAGATGTCTCACATCTTCGGACGGGTGGCTTCATTTCAGCAGTGGCAAAGACAGGTCCTGTATGCAGCTGCTGGATGCTGCCCAGCTGCAGCAACCCAAGACAGAAGGAGCTGCGTAACCTCTAAACCCTGTCCCCATGTAATTAAAAGCAGAGCTGGGGCTCAGCTTCCCAGCATCTGCTCTTCAGCAACCCCACACCCCAAAACAGCTTCCCTAGCAAAGCTCAAATCCTTAGTACAAAGGAGTCATTGAAAAGCAAGCCATTTTAATCTGTGGGATAGAAAGAGGTTCTGCAGCCAAGCTGACAATTCTTGCTCTTTAGTATTGATTGAATGGTCATTTGTTATAATGATGGCTAAAACAGTCAAGCAGATGCTACAAATATTGCTGTTTTGATTTATAAATGTAGAAAATTGCTTGTCTGCTTGTCACAGAAAAATGCAGAACTTCACATCCTCTGTTCTCCAAACACAGTTATCCAGGTAGATTTTCTGGGGTATTTTTCCTTTTGCTTTTTGTGTTTTAATAACAGAATATTTCACAGACCAATGGCAAATTTGTGAAGGCTAATGATGTGGTGCCATGTGTCTGCTTCAGATCTCCACCTCCAGTGCTAGGGAAGATAATAACCCAGGATAACTCAGCAGGCTTGCTAACTTACCATGTCAACAGGGAATGTTTATCCTGCACAGGCAGGATCAGTTTTACCTCAAGAGGTTTGGCACAGAAGAGCTGATAAATTCACAGCATGTATTCAAAAGCTGCTTTCAGCAAAACATTTCCACTTTTATTCTGGCAGTACTCAGATGTGGCTGAAGAAATCTCCACAAAGTGAAAGAGGAGATGGGGCCGGGAAGTACAGATTAAAGAGAAATCATAGACGAATTGTGCTTGATTTTTTCAGCTGCATCAAATATCAAGGGGTTGCTCATTGCACAGTGGAAGGAGGCAAATGAATATAACATGGACAAGGTCTGGACAATAGTAATGAGGGTGACTATAGCTAATAAAAGGGGGCAGTACAAACACAAGTAAGCAAATTAGCATATGTAAGGTAAAGGCACCATTTCATCATGCCACACCGACAAAATTACCCCAGAAAATTGAATGTAGAGCTCTAATTGATGCAATTGAGAGAGACAGTGAAGCTAATCTGAGTACTTAATGACTATGACGGGAGCATCACAATGTAATTGCAATGTACTTTTTTTGCCACAATGTATCATCACACCACCACTATTCCTCTAGAACAAATACATTTATTTGAATAGAAGCACTTAGATCCCCGAATCTCTTTGTTTCATGACAAAACCTGCATGCCATCTCCCCTGTCAAGGAGCTGCAGTTTTGGATACCTGTGGTTGTAGCACAGTGTTTATCTTGGGATCCGTTTCATATTTGTGCCTCTGTGCTGCTAAAATCATGAATTTACTTAGTTTGTTAACTTAACAGGTCCAGAGAGAACTATGGGGGCTGTCCTGCAAGGACATCATATTTCTTCCCCAAATGCAGCCCCCTCATGTGTTACAAAACTACCTTAGTTGACATACTTGATGCCAAACCTCCTCAGTGAGAAGGGAAACTGATTTTTCCCTTTCCATCATTTAAACACTTCATCTATCATTTTCATCATGTGTAAAATGAAAACAATACCAGTCTTCTTCCCAAATGCATCATTAGACCAAGCTCACTAGTTTTCTTGAAGAGATTCCCCAGATTAGAGTAGGAAAATGTGTTGTTGTTGTTATTATTATTAACATTAATATTTCACCACTATCAAGGCATTGCATGCAGTCATAAGACTGTAAAAAAAGTAAGGAAGAAGCAATACACTTTTCTTTGGCGTCTTTTTCTTCTCTTTTATATACTTTTTATAACTGGTCCTGTCTCTGTGTAGCAACATGCCTGCTGCTGCAGTCCTGTGACATGTTACATTATTAGTGAAGAGATGTGATTGAAAATACTTTGTTTCTTTCCATATTTTTCAGTGAATTTCTTCCCCCCCCCCTCAGCAACTTGCTAAAGATTGCTATTTTTCCCCTTAGAGGAAATAAGAAAGCAAATCCTTCCTTTTTTTCTTTTTTCTTTTTTTTTTTCTTTTTAAGAGAAATGGTTAATTTTTTGAAAGGATGTTAAGACATCTCTGAATTATTTCTGACAAACTGCTTTTTTTCCTATTAAATTGCTATCTTTTTTTCTTGAGAAGGATTTTCTCTGAAGAGAACTCTTAAAATAAACAGATAAATTGAAGAAGCAGACAAAAATGTTTAACCTGCTTTGCCGAGCACATATGTGCTACTATTAAAACCAGCAGCATGTGTGTGTAATGCTGTGTCCTATTTTTCATTAAACCCATACATGCATTGCAAATCATTTCTGCTGATCAGTGGTTGATCTTCCAAAACTTTTTGTATATAAAATTAGAGGGAAAAGTAAAAGATAAGGACAAAGACTCCTCAAGATATGTACTGCAGCCATTCCCAGCAAAAAACGATGTTGAAACAAGGGTTTCCAGCAGAATACAGGCATCAATAAACAGAAACAATCCATTTCCATGGAAACAGCTCATCTAAAACCTGGACAAAGAAAGCATGTGAGTGCTTACCTGACTATGTGTCATCTTTAACATGAAGTTGGTGAGGTGAAATAGTCTCTCATGGAATCTGGCTGGCTCCCTGGAGCGAAGAACTGTGGTCCCCAGCTGAAGGCGAGCCATGGTACATGGCCCAAGTTTAGGACAGTGGACACATATCTGCATTCCAGTGTCCTAGGCCCATGGAGGGTAAGAATTAAGCTGTTATTGTAAAAGGTATGCAGCACTAGCAGTGTGGTTTTGTACTATCCTTGTGATTCAGAACAGGGAAACATGCTTGAAAGATGTATTAATTGCTGCAAATCAGCTGGATCACTTGCCTTAGCAATTTTATCCAATAGATAGGGAAAGGTGCAACTGTATTTATCACAGTTTAAAGGCTACTGGTACCCGGAGTGAAGATCACCAGTGTGCTTGAAAGATACATTTCCTATTAGCACTTTCCTAAATTCCCCCTGAATTGGAACTTTTCTGCAGAGCTAGAGAAAACATAGAGCAAATATAATCCATGTTGCAAACATGAATACATGCTGTGTTAGAGGGGGAAAGAATGTACTTCTCCTAGTGTTTGGACTAATCTTCAGTTTTTAAGAGGTTATATAGGAAGTTTGCAAGAGCTGGGTGCCAGCAGAACCAGCTTGGCAAGTGAGAGAGGCCTCCTTGAGAAAGCGCTGTGGGGGACCTGGTGAAAATGAGCTCAGATTTGGCCAAGTGAGGAGTTTTTGAGAACAGCATTTTGCATACTTGTGGCAATGTTTTTTTTATTATCTAATGAAAGGATTCAGAGTGAATATAAGCTGCTCTCTTGCATTAACATGCAGCTGACTGGCAGGCAGGCCGAGCATTCACACCTTCTGAGGTACATACTGAGTGAGCCATATTCTTCTTTTATTCACTGCTTAATAAAATGCACATAAAGTGCTCCACTTGGACTCGTGCAATGATTGAAAAATCTGGCTAAGCAAGTCTGGGGAGCACTGTGATGATTTAGAGGTTGTTACAGGCCCTGAGATCTCAGAAGGCCCTGCTGTTTTCTCCCCAGATCTGCTAAGTGCAGGCCTGCAGTCGCCTCATACTAAGACAGCAGGAGGTGAGAATCTTCATACTCTTTAAAAGCAGAAAATACCAGGAATGCCCAACATGTGGCCTCAAGACCACAAACTGCAGGATTCAAGCATGTACTCCGTCATTATTTGAATTCTCCTTGTGGATTACTGAGATTGCCAAGTATATAGGAGTTTAGCTTGCCATAGTCTTTATGCTAAGAAGACTTTCTTTTTTTCCCACTTCTGTGCTGGATGTACTAGAACATGACTTAATCTTTGTGAGATTCATTCTGGATCACTATGCTCTTGATTATGTAATTTGTCAAGATGTACTACTTAAGGAAAAGCAGGTGTTCAGTACAGCTTCTCACATCAGAGTTTAGCAGCCAGATTCCCAATGCATGCACCTATTTTGTATCGGCTGAAGGCGACAAAAAAAGTGATGCTTCCATTTTTGGGCCAGTTTGAAGTGTCCAAGGCAGTTTTTTGCAGCTGATTGTTTTTCAGTGTCCAAGGTGCAGATGACATCTGTGTGGAGAAGTAGGAAGGGAAGGATGCTTCCCATGGGAGGTGCTCTGCGAAGGAGGTTGTTGTAGGTGCTGAATCCTCTGTGTGTGACCACTTTAGGCTTTGGGATTTTGTTGTTCCTAATGACGCTCTGGGCGCCCAACAGCCCTGATTAAGTATATTTGTATTTTCAGTGCTGCATCCTTTTCTTGTAACGAGGAAGATCAGAAAGACAAAGGATCTGATCCCATCTGCTTTCCAGCATGTGACGACACCTGGCAGTGCTAGGACTCAGAAAGGGATGGAGAATCAATATATTTGGAGGTTTTTTCCACGACTTACACATAACAACTTACAGG
The DNA here is from genome assembly GCA_013397175.1 of Platysteira castanea. NCBI lineage: Eukaryota > Metazoa > Chordata > Aves > Passeriformes > Platysteira > Platysteira castanea. The sequence continues at coordinate 688,001 of VYXC01006776.1, read as the reverse complement.
CTTTCACACACCTCCTGACCAAGCAAGCTGCAATGGAAACAGACTTTCATAGATTTCCAAGAACTCTCCATAGATGCGCAAGCATTATCTCCATTTGGTTAAGAGTGTAATTCTGGGGCTCTCGGGGACTAAATGTGCAGTCCAAAGCATTAGTGGCTGTTATTAGTACTTGTTTTCATATTGTATCACATTCAATGAAGACCCACTCTTAGGTCAGTTCCGTAGTCACTGCACAGTTACAAAACTAAATGACAGTTCATGCACAAATGAGCTCAAAACCCAAGTAACGGCATGTTTTAACAATGAATTTATTCAGAACTTCTGTCTTTCCTGGTTCGCCAGGAAATGAGGCTTTTTTTGCCTCTGTCAAAGGCCTGGCAGGAGTCATCCTTCATTTGGACACATCCATAACAAACAGCTCTCCCTGACACTGACCACAGACAGTACAGCAAAAAAAAAAAAAAGAACCTGGCTGCCACATTTAAAGTTACTTTGGGGTGCAGGGAAGCATCAGGCTGCCATGCTTAGCACCTCTGGAGATGGTTTTTCGAGCTCTAAACCTTGAGCTGCCTCAGGCTCACTTCTGCTTTCACCTGCCCAGCCATGATGAGGACAGAGCAGGGAAAGGAAAAGGAAATTTATCTAGTGTCTGCAAAAAGCACTGTATTGTTTTTCCAGAAAAAAAAAAAAGTAGAATTCTTAATGTTACCAGATATTCCCATTAGCACAGGGAGGATGATATCTCAACATATGTGTGCATTGTGCCAAAAAGAGAGATAAAAAACAAATCCTAGGTGGCCTTGAAATTACAGTGTGTGCTGCAGAAGCTTTTAAATTCCTGTGCAAAATACTTCACATCCTGAACAAAACCATGTCTAAAAATAGGCCCATAAAAGATATGTGATGGCATTGCTCTGTGTGAGTTCATGTGCATTGGACAAACGCGAGAATCACCAAGAAAACTGTAGGTTTCATGCAAGATGCTCACAGTCATTTACTTTTTGTGACTGATCCAAGTTCCACTCATAGCCTGAAAGAGAAAACATTGATAGATCCCAGAGCAAAGCAATTGTTTCAACAAAGTAAATTTAATCCAAACATGAAAATAAGATAGAAGACCTATTTTCCAGAGTTGTAGACACACCTAATTAGAGCTCTCAGATGCAGGCTCTAGAGATTCTAAATGAATGGGAATGACATATTACTAGAAGTAAAATAATATGAGCGGGTAGACATGGCGTAATTTAGTTCTAACAGATTATGTGAAGCTATGTAAAGATTATACCAACAGTTAAGTGATCTGCAACTCTACCAGTACAACCAGAAATGTTTAAGCACTCTGCTGTCCTCCCAGGCACTGTAAAATCGCAGTGTTGCTGAATAATAACATAACTTCCCATATGTAAGCCAGCTGGTTTGCACAAATGTTTTAAAGTGCTCATGACCAATCCTTTGCTGTGGTGTGACAAGCTTGCAGTATCTGACAGATGAGAGCTGCAGACTTGCAATGCAACCAACCAGTGCAACGAAATGCTTACAGATCTTGAATGGACATTTTTTCTTGCCCACATTTTATTGAGAGCACTATAAATTGTGAGGAGCTATCAACGGTAACACTATACTTATGGGTGTGATATTATCTGTCTTGCAGCTGGCTTTGATACAGGACTGAGACCTGGTTATTGTGAATGCAAACAGAGGCTGTTCATGACTTAAAGTGTACATAAGACACTGGGCAAAGAAGGCAAAGAAAATATGAATACCCTTTTGACAGATATTTTGATAAAAGTCAGATGACTGCTATAGGAGAGACACCTAAAATGACTGCCTTGTGATACTTCTCCATCCTACCTACCCTAACCTCCTAGATATGTAGTAAAGGCAACAAACAACTGTCTACGAGGATGATGATGATGATGTTACAAGGTTCAGGTAGCAATGGAAAGAATGGCTAGCCTGAAGTCCACCTGAAATAAATGTCCAACAAGAAAAATGTGTGGTAGCCCCTGATTTCTCCTGACAAGCAACTAACACTCAAAGTAGATGGAGTGCTGCCACAGAAATAATTAAGAGGAAAAATATTTGCAAAGGAAGAGAAAAGTAAGTAGATGTAAGAAGATGTAGCTTTAGTCCATTTTAGAGGGATGACTTAAATAACAAGAAAAAAGGAAGTTAAATTAAACTGAAGCTAAAATCTAAAGGAGAAATGATGAGCTAACCTATCATTAATAGACTAATACTTTTTAAAGGCAAGAGAGACCAAATAATCATCTAATGCGACGTACTGCTCTAGTGCTCTGAGGAGGACAGGATTCTGAGATTTTTGGCATTCACCCTTTTTTAGTTGCGACCTAAAGCTGACTATTTGAAAATTCTCCATGAAAGAAAATGCTGAAAACGCTTGTCTGAGCCCAGGAAAATGGACAGGAGAAAAAAAAAAAAAAAAAAAAAGTGGAAATTTTGTCAGCTTCACCAGTATTATTAAAAAATAAAGACAGTATCATAGAATATAGAATTAAATGCTTTTCAGAATGAAAACTGACATTTGGCTTTGAAAAAAAAAATTATAAAATTTACAATTATGAGGAGTTTTTTCCCTCTCAGTGAACATGAGTGAAATGAGCTTATTTGCACAGCATTTGGGGTTTTTTTGATCATAAATTTTCCTGTGAAGAAAGGTGCTACTCAGATTCTTCTAGGTTCTTTTTCCATGTAGGTCAGACTAACCAATTCTGCCCAAAGCTCACATTTTCCAGCTGTGCAAAGGTAGACTTTAAAAAAGATATCTGGTCAGGGCAGAAGAGCATCGAGGGATAAAGAATTAATTGTATTTTCACCATGACACTGAAAGATTTTGAATCAAATACTTAAGAAGCAGTCCAGGAGACCAAATGGATCAAAAAAAGACTGACCAAAACAGGGGAAAATGGTATCTAACTTCTGCAGGCTTTTCAAGAAAAAAGGTACTAATCAGAGGACAGTGAGGCACTCAATCAGGTTGCCCAGAGAAGAAAGGTTATGCCACGATGAGTCAAGGAATATAGCCCTGGGATGGTGCAGAATTCCTGATGAGTGTGAGTCTGTGGTTAGTTGATTTTTGCCCCCTCTGTCAAATACTGGCAGCAATAACTCATCCATAAAGTTGTGGAGGTGACTTTTGGATGTGACTGCTGTTGAATGCCCAGAGCACACTGGTGCAGCAGGTGATGGGAAGCAGGGTCAAGAATTACAACACTGAAGGCCAGGTCATGTAAGGATCCATTTTGTAAACAGGACACCTCAGGAAGAGGTATTACAGCAGCAAAGCTAAAAAAAGCTAACCTGTTTTACATTGCACATAAACAAATCAGGAGCGCCCACGCTGATACTGCACCTACATGGGAGAGTAAGAGAGGGCTTTTTAACTCATAATCCTCTTTAATGGGATTACTGTTACATACCCAACTGTGCACCTCACCTGCACATGGTCTTCTATCGATTTGGAAAGAATATATCCTTTTAAAAAGCTTTTTTTGCATTCAGCCATTCTTCCAAGTTGCTTAATGCAATAAGAGAGTAACCAAACCAAACCAACCATCTAACCAAGAAAAAAAAAAGTGAAATGCAAAAAAATTACATTTGCGTAGTGGAGAATTTAGAGGAGTGATGGTTCTCTAGAGTCTCTCTGTTTTTGACCCATGCTATAATTAATTACAGTATAAAATGTGTTCCGAAATAATTGCAATCAGGTTAGAAAATGTCAGTTGCTCACCTGTGCATTCTAAAGAAGTGTCTGGGTTGTGCTTTTAAAGCTACATGAAAACAAACTCAGCTAGAAACTTTTGCAATTCAAAATATTTAGCTGAATGACAAGAAAAATAATCCTTGGTTTATTATTAGATATGATAAAAGATTTCTGAACATCCTGGATGTTCATGTTTTTCTTTTGCTTTTTTAATGCAGTGCTACACTGAAAAATGACTTTGTCAAAAACCATAGCTGGGTCCTTTGAAAGTGAGAAGTGGTTGTTGAAACACAAAACAAAATGCCTCAAAGAGGTCTAATGTTTGGAGATGTGTGCTCTGATCTTTCTCTTTTCCATCCCCTTTGAGGATGGCATCAAGCCTGATGTCCAAAAATTGAGGTGCTCAGAATCCTTAGCTTCTCCTGAAACACCAAGGAGAGAGAAGTTGGCTCAGGTTACCTGTCCTTGGTGCAAAATCATTTAAAACCAGAGCTTTATTTCAGACCTTGACGTAAGTTTTGCTGCTCCCATTAGCTCCAGAGCGTGAACAAAGCAGTGGGGGAGTGCAGTGGATGCACTGGCTTCTGGATTATGTGTTACTGATTGAGCACACTACAAAACAGCTGAAGCACTTCTGATTTTGACTGTGGAGGTTCCTGATCCTGTCCTGTCAACCGAGATGCCAGGAATCACATATCACCAGCAGATTTGTTAAACTTGTGGCTGGTACCTCAGTGGAGATTTGCTGACGATGGCATTAATTTCCTGAAGGCCATACTTTAACCATCAGACCAGCTGCTCCCATCCCTAGTGAGATGTGGATGGCAATAGCCTCCCCTTCCAACTCTGGAAGTCAGATCAAGGAAGTTAAAAGTATGATGGTGGAGGAAAGTACAGGGCATCCCTGACCTTAGATGGAGGAAATCCTAGCACCCTAGAACATGCTACTGATTGCATTCACGAGGCAATTAAAAGCAGTCTGTGAGACTTGTTGGAAATTCATTACTCACGTTGATGTGTGAAAAGGAACAAACAAATTATTCACTGGGACTAGACTGATATCAAGGGAAGCAGCTGAGGGAAAGGAATCCTTTCACTTGTAAAGGGAGCACTTGTGATGTAGGATTACTAAGATACAATAAACATAGTGCTCCAGAATGCTATTTTGACAGATCCAATTTTTGGAATGAAATCGCATGCTAAGTGGCATGCTTAAGCAGATGCTGGGTGAAATCAAATTAGGGCTGGATTTAAATGATACTTTGAAATTATTTTAGTGGTTCTTATTGATTAGGAAATGTAATTTTACAGGACAATATTGTGCATAATCAAAAGGCATTCATAAAGAAAAAGGTCAGCGTATTACTGAGAAATGGTCTCTTATTTTTGCAGTAGTTAGTGAAGAAGACTCAAAACAGTAAAACTAAGCATCTTTTCCAAAGCATGGGCTACTAGGTTCCCTTAACATAAAGTTAGCAAATTTAAGAGAATTTATTCAAACCACCAGGAGCTGTATGCCTCTTTCCCTTCTGAGTACATTTCTGCTGATACAGCTGTGGAATTTCATGCTACTATCTTAAGAATTTTTCTGATTTCATTTTATTAGGGAGGAAATAAATTGTGTTTCATCACATTCTGTACTGAACAGTCTTCTGGTGAATGCATTTGTCTTCATTTTATTAATTTTGAGTAATTAATGCCCCCAAACTGGAAGTTTTCCCATGTTACAAATCCACTTAATAGGTACCTCAGTGAGGGCAGCTCTGATTTGCAGGGACACAGCAGGAGGAGCAGCAATATATAGGATGGATCCTTGTGCAACCCCTTTTCTGTATTAGTGCTCATGTACCCAAAATTTCAGCTGGCATCTCGTAGATCATATTTACCCACTGAGGAGGGGAGGGCATATCCTCTGCTGAGAGAGTCCTAGGAATCAATCCACGATGGGAAAAATCCAGGCAGTGGTACATTCTGTTGGATTCAAACTGGCCTGAGAGAGACAGTCCACCTTCCACTGGCAGAAAAAGTGGCTTTCACAGGTTGCTAATGAAAGAAAACACAAAACAAAATGCTGGTAAAAATGAATTCTGAACTTTCAGAAATTATTCATCTAGATGGGTTCTACTCTGTTCCCCCAAGTAGTATGGAAACATCTCATTCAGTAATATAAAAATATTTCATATTGACAATAGCTGAACTATATAAGTCCTTATCAAAATTATATGCTGGATACATGTAATGAAGGAGGTGTGTAAATTCAGTATTATCATGCATACTTTATTATGCCATGCAAGCTGAAATAAACAGAACTGGAAAAGTAGAAACAAAACACATACACATTATTGAAATGAAACATTCATGCCTTTTCAAAACCAAACAAGAAAATAGAAATGGTTCATTTAAACTTTTTCCTGCCAAAACCCCCCCAAAAATCCCTAAAATTGACATCCTCCTGTGAAATGTTTTGATTTTAAAAACTGTTATTCTCTGCTGAGGAGAAAGTGCACTGTTTTCTAAAATGGAGATCAGTCCTGATGGCTATGACTTGTTTCCAGCCTCTCCCCTCCAATTCGGAGATGCAGGCTGAGATGGTAGCGATGTCCTTGTGAGAGGTGACTCTTAAAATGGTACATCTGGACTGGTCAGGCTGTGCACCCAGCAGGCCCTTTGCAAATAGCACAAGAAGGTATCTGAGCATAATGCAATGGTAAATTAAAATGACTGCAGGTGATAGCATTTTAACTGCTCTGAAACTACCTGGCACTAGTGAGCAGAATCACATCCACTCCAAAACATGTTCCTTGCAAGTTATGGAAAAGTCGTTTTCTGTTTCCTGACTTGAAAGCACCTTGCACCCTAAGAAAAAGTGATAAAGACCCATACTTTTTATGTGATGCTTGTTCAGCTGCTGCACCCTTGAAATTAGTCTCCTCCAGCCATGTCCTACCAGGCTGGTTTCCCCCTCCTCTTGGCTCATTAATACCAAGTAATAACTATACCTGATCAAACATCCAGGCTGACTGTCTGAGACAAAAGGTTACTTTGTTCCTCCTGAGAGTAAGTTTCTCCCAAAATCATCCAGAGAAACAAAGCCAACTGAATAAAAATAAGTAGGAGTGTATCTGACAGCTATTTGTAAGAGCTCCATAAATTCACTTATTTCCCATCACTTAGTGCACTTCAGGAATGAGAAAGATGAATGTACTTTTCTCTCCATCTGAGGGGGCTTGTAGCTATAATTAAGAGAGTATTATTGCTGAAGTCTAATTACATTCTTTAAAGTATGCTGATAAAAGCAGACGACGAATTGTTTTAAAACTTGATTCCACCACTGGCTCTTTTATCCCTGCTAAAATCAGTCACCAAATACGCAAAATCTAGAGAGAACAAGTTTCACATGATAGCATTTTTGCCATTCTTCCCAGCAGGAAATGTGATGAGAGGGAGAAGCAGAGAAGTAGGCAGAATTTTAAGCCTGTTTTTTTGTACAATTGAAGTTTACATTTTGGTGACTTTTTTCCTAGTTGAAGAGCTTTTTCATTTTAGTGACAGTGGTTTACATTAGGGGTAACTGGATTCATTTCTTGCTAATCTTCATCTGGTTACTACTCCTGAAGTCTTCTTTGACCTCTCTTTTTATTGTCCACAGGTGATCAGACCTTAAGTAGTTTGGGACCAGGGCAGCCCATCTCCTCACTGCCCCGTAGCATTTAGCATGTGAAGACTCTATGCTCTTACTAGTGTTTCCAGACACCATCAGAGTATGGTAAGTCATTTCCACAGCATTTGCCACCTGGATAGATGGGATTCTTCATGTTCATTTGCTTGAACCCTTATTCTTGGCACTCATTGTTCTCAGACATACCCAGGGAGTGTACAGCAGTTTACCTATTTTTTACCTTGTCTTTTTTTTCTTAATGTAATCTTTCTTTGACCTTTAAACACTAGTGAAGGCAGATGACAATGTGCACAAAATGCTTGTCTTAATTGTTTTGAGTGATGTGACTTCATTATGAAACTTCTTTCAGAAGCTTAATTACTCCCAGTGCTGCATTTAACAGCAAGGGGAAGGTATCAAATGAGACAACAAAGGGAGTTCAGTGGTTTTGATCGTATTTTCTGAAATCTGGCGATCTCATGCTCTCACCATTTATTAATACAGATCATTTCCTCCCATTTCTCACAACTGAATTGAGTTGCTGTTTGCATGCTGATGGGGCAAATAAGTGGGGAGCTGCGTTCGTCACTGCCTGATAATGGATGAGAGCTGCTTGTTCGGAGACAAGCAGTTCCTCAGGAGGCCCCGCCATTTGCCAGAATATATTACATTTTTCCAAGATTATTGCACAGCAGATGATTAATATTGCATGCTCAAATGGCCTTTTCAAGGACTGAGCGGGGAGTGCGGGGGGACTAAGGGAAGGCCTCAGAAGACTAATTTCCTATCTGCACATTGTGATAGAAATGCATAATTGCAAACAGTGCTTTGTAACTCGCCAGTATAAAAGAGGAAAGCCACTGAGCAATGTGTAGCCAGTGGAAATATGTCTTCAGTTGACAAAACCAGCAGAGCCCTTTTGAAATCAATGTAGCTCCGCTGGTTTGCATCAGTGAAGGACCTTGCCCAAAAAGATTACTAGGGAGGTGCAGCAGGGCATTACCATAGGTGAAGCAGTGGTTTTAGGAGGGTGAAGAAACATAGTCCTTAAATCAAGGACAGATTCTGGTGTGGACTCTACATGATTATGTAACTGGAAGAGGATACCTAGAAAATTTAGGCGGTATCTGCTCTGCAGTAGTAAAGGAATGTGCTGTATCTCAGTCTGAGTGGGAAGGTGAGGAAGAGCTGGTAGCTCTTTGCTATGGGAGCTTTGTATGGACTAGATGAACCCTTTTTGCTTTGTTGGTTTAGGGTGACTGTGAAATGTGCTGAAACATGCCTAAGACTACATTGGCTTTCGTAGTCAGCAAAGAGCTCTGCGAAGCCCGTAGCAGGGGGATGTAATATTGGTGGAAATGCTTTAATAGAGTTGAGTGGTGTAGCTGAGAAATGGCTGTATAAAGTACTTCTCAGCTCTTGCCTGTCTGGTGTAGCTTGGGTCATATTTTGGCAGCGTTGGAAAGCAAAGCCTTGTGTAAATGCCCCCACATCACTGAGCTGGGTTTGGATGGACCTTGGGTGGGCTCTGTGATTTTTATGGCTACAGCAGCAGCAGTGTGGCTTCTACCTTTCAGGCACAAGAAATTGAACCAAATTCAGCTGTGAGCCTAAATAATGTGAGAAAATGTCTAAAATTATTCACCTTCCCCGTCTTTAGCCTTTGCAGGAGCACTTTTGGCAAGCTGCATGTATCATGACTCAAAATCCTGGGAGCACATCCAAACTGGAAATGCTTCCCTCTCCTTCCACTCACGTGTCCTCCCAGCTGTGTTCACTGCAGGCAGTTTGTGTTATTCCTGAGATGCACAAGTTTTGATGCCACCTTGTTTTGGCCACTGCTTTCTGTGTATATTTCTTTTATTTCTTCCACTCCCTTACTGCTCCAACAGAGGTCCCCTCTAGGATGATACTGCCAGTGTTTTCGTACCCATCAGAGAGAGAAAGAGGGTGGGGGGGTGTTGTGCTGGGAGACTCTTGGGTCTGTTACAAGTGCATAGGCTGAATACTTGTTTGCTACCCTGAAGAGATCAGCCAAAATCACACTTCATATACAGACCTGGACGAATGTAGATTATGTCCTTACCAACTTCCTCCTAGCCAGATAGGGTCTGATGACATTTAAGTGTCTATTCAGCATCGTTTATGCTTCACCTACACTGCCAGCTCTGAGCTGACTGTAAGGCCACAGAAAGCAGTTCAGCTCTCACATTTCTTGGTTCTGGATTCTCAGGTAAGGGTTGAAAAAAGGATGAGTTCACTCTATGTGCAAGCATACTCTTGTTGGAGCTTTAGTTTGTCCAATTTTGCATCCATTGCACACTAAGTGTCTTTCTACAGGGGTCTGCCTGGATATGATTCATATCCCCTCAGGCTTCATCAAAGCACGTTGCCTAAAGCAAAATAAGTTGCTTAAAATTTTTTGTTAAAAAAACTGATTGACCTCACTACGTTTGTGAGGAGACTTTCAGAGAGGGTTGATTTTGGTTTATTACTTTTCCTTAATTAAAGATTTACTTTTTAGTCCTGTGGGTCCAATTTTGCCACAGAACTATTGGTCTGGAAATCCAATTTTTTATATTTGATGCTTAGATTACTCACTTGTTTATTGTCCCAGGAAGGATGCTGAAACTTTAAAAACTACCAAAAAGACCTGGGAAGAAACCAATTGTAGCATATGATGAGTGAAGAAATCCCTGTAGCCTTGGACCTTTGGCTTCCTGATAGTGTTTTTGTATAGCTAAGTTTCAAAAGAATTTTTTGTTCTCCTTTTAAAAATCTGCACACATAAGTTGATCACTCTGAAACTGTTGTGTTGCATCAGGGGTAGGACAGTAATCTGAGAGAAGTGTTGGTTTATTTCCTTGCCATCAATTATCTGGTAAATATTTGGGAACAGTGAGCATTTTCAATAGAAGTTAGGTGGGTGAATGGGGGTAGAAAAGGTCATGGCCCAGGTGATTTATCTGCAGGAAATAATTCAGCTGCTTCGTAAAACCACTTCTGCATCTGGTCCTTTGATTGCCAAACTATTCATTCTTCCTAATGCATCAGATAAATGCTTATGTGAAGAAACAAAATAAAGAGCTGCTACAGTAGAGCAGAAGGCAGATAATTCAAACATGGAAAAGCTGCGATGTCATGGGAGATGTACATAAGCATCCCTTTGTTCCTTTGTCCTTCTCCTGGCTGTGGGAACAAGCCAAGCCTTACTAGCAAATGTGTTAATTCAGTTTCTAAGTTAGCTATTTGAGAAGAGGTTTTGCACTTTTGTGTGGCTGATGCACAGGATGAATTCAAAGATATATTACAATAAAGGGGGAGGGGGGCCATTACACAGTTTCCACTGTGGGTCTGTTCTGTGCAGATCAATAAAGAGGCTCCATCAGTGTCAGCCCACTGGCAGTATGGCATCCAACCCGTGCTACAAACTGCTTGTGAGCAGTGCACATTCCTTGATACTGTATTTACATAGCTTAATGGAGTTTTAAAAGGTCAAAATCCAAGCAGTGTACACTTTGGAGCATTAACTGCATGCAATTGTGTTGCTGCATTCTTAATTGTGTCTTCAGAGTACTGGAGGTTTTTTTTTTTTTTTCTTTTTTTTTTTTTTTTTTTTTTTAACAGTGGGGCTTTCTGAGATGAGAACTGCCCCTTTTAAAATTTATGAGTTGCAACAGGGACAACAGACCCTGAAACTGATCTGACAGGAATGCTTTTAAATCTCTGTCTTCCTTTGTTTGCAGTGGAGGTAGGTGTAAATGCAGTAAACGTTCATCATTCCAGTATTAATGAAGTTAAATAGCATTTGTTTCAGAGCTACAGGAAAAGAGGGCAAGGAATGGTGCTGATGGATAATTAAAGACTAAAGTTTGATTTTTGGTTCCCTGAAGCAACGTCTATTTTATGTTGGTTGTGTTGGTAGCTGGCTGAAACATTTTTTGCCTTGTTTTGGACCACATCTTGGGACCATGAGACCTTTACCAAGCCCTCTGTTTACCTCTGAAGGGGGAGTCTCAAGCTGGTGAATCACCAGCGCCACATATAGTGAGTTACAGTATAAAGGCATCAATTATTTTAAAGAGCAGGTGTGCAGTGTCCTGTGTTTGCTCTGTCTCATCTGAACATCCTAGAGCTGAGTACACACTGTATATTAAATCCTAATTTGGGATGTGTTATCCTTTCCAAATGACCACGCCCAGCATGGATGGCACTGCATACGGCAAAATCCCACTCAGCTCTAGCAAGATGTTTCTATCAACCCTTTCCCTGGGCCAAAATATTTGGTGTATGAGCTAGTAATGAATCAGCAGCCCACACAGATAAGACATTAGCTCATATTTGTTCTTGCCAATAATCATTAGCCCTGTAATTGATTTCCTTCAGTGCAGTCTATGCATAGACTAAGCTGTCAGCTCAGAGACGTCTGCCATGAAGCCCCTACAGCAAATTAGACAGACCCTTGCGTTATCACAGCAGGTCTGATAAGGAGATACAGTGATGGAGAGTACTTTCTGTGCCATTTATTCCTTTTCCAGCCATCCTCCATCCTCATGGGTTCCTGCCATGCTCAGAGCACAGGTTTCACATAGGCAGTTGGTGCTGAGCTATTTTCCAAGTAGAAGTGAAAATGTGTGCATTTATTACCAGTTTCTTGTCACGTGTTGCTTGCTGTTAGAGAAACAACTGTGTGATTTGAGTTGTTTATAATCTCTGGTCTCTTAGGTCACTGACAAATGAGGGTTCATTTCAGCTCTAGGGTTTTGATTGTGTTACTTTGGTAACTGTGGGAGCAAAAGGCTGCTTTGTCCTTCTTCAAGAAACAGAGGCTGGCTCCCCAGTTCAGGCTTTTGACAAACTGTCCAGGATTTTTATGGAGGGTACCCCACATCCCTTGCAACTATGTAATGGTTCTGATGCATATAATGTGTTCCTTAAGTGCTTTTTCCTCAGGGAGAAACTGGTTGGGAATAGTCAGGAGAATAAACTGGTTTTGCAACAAATCTCAAGTGATTCCATGAGCATAACCATCCTGCTTAATCTCACCATGCTCTTGCACAGGTGTGTGGCTTCCCAGCAGAGCTCAGTGTGTGTTTGCTATGTCAGGGCTCAGCCACATGATCCAGATAATGCATCTTATGAAGATACCATGAGTCAGCTCATGGTAGGACTCCTGCTGTAGTTCCTTACTCCTCTTCCCCTTTTTATCTCCTGTTGACAAGGTGATATATTTTTGCCAAACATGGCAAAACAGTGTTCAGTGAAACAGGCAGGTCACGCTTCTGCTGGAACACCTATGCTGACTTTTCAACCAAGACTGGAAGGCACCTTCTCCTGCTGTGTGCAGCTCTATTCTAATTCTTCCTTCTCCAAATCAGGATAAAACTCATCTCAATAAGACCACACAGGTGGTGCTAATGCCAAGAATTCTTCAATGCCTCTCCTCTGCAAGCCACACCAGGGAACAGGAATGTCACTTCAAAAAGGGGGGTTTTTTCTGCTGTCAAGCTGCTGGAGCTTCAAAGCAGTTTCTTGCTGCCTGTGCTTTCATGCAGTTTGATGCCTGTGTTTTTAGAGTTTATACATTAATGTTTGTTTCAGGCAGTCTGTAATAGCTCATTCCACACAGGGCAAAACCCTCTAACAAATACAAGACCTTTAGTTACTCTGGCTTAATTCTGTTCAAAACAATTCTTACAGGACAAGCTAAGAGAGATCATTAGTTCTTTGGGTTCATGCGATGGCAGGAATTAAGAGAAGTTGCTCTGCTGCCCTGTGAACTAGTGTACACAGAGCACTAGAGAGGGGCAGGGGTAAGAAATGAGCATTTTTGAGCTGTTCTCAGGGAAGAATTACTTTCTTCGCACAAAATGGAAAATATCTTCTTCTTGGTACTTCTGAAAATGACTAGTGGAATGAATTAATGCAATGTAATGAAGGGCAACAGTGAAGTGAAGTGAAGTGAAGTGAAGTGAAGTGAAGTGAAGTGAAGTGAAACAAAACACATGTTCTCAAATCCCCTTTCAGCAACTTCTTGGAAATCATAAAATGCTGAAATTCCAAAGCCTCTTAATGCCAATTTCAGCTTCAAAACCACCCCTCCTTCGACACTTAAAATGTCATGTTCCTGACATCATCTTGCTGTGTTTGTGCCCTGCCATCGTGTCTGGAGGAGATGGCACATTTCCTTCTAAAGGCTGCATTAATCTGCTTTCTAAAGGTGTATTTTTTCAGCCATTAAGTTCTGCTCTCTGATTAGAACTCTTCAGAAGGAGCCTTGTTTTTTTCATCAGTGCTTTGCTCCAAGGACAGGAGCAGTTTAAAATGTGAATTTCTTCTGTTCCTGGATGTCTCCATGCCATCTCTCCTGAAACCAAAGTAGTGGGTCTGAGTCATCCTTGAAGTATTCCAGTTTTATGCTGAAACCAGTTGGATACACAGGATAAAAATGCAGTAATGCAGCAGTGAATCATCTCATCAAAAACTTGGAGTTTGTGGCATCCATTCTGCAATGCTCCATGGAGTACATTATTGATTAAACTATGGGTGCCATTTCTGCCTCGAATTAGTTTTCGGAACTGCATGAGGGATAACTTCCTCCTGGTTTTCTCTGGATAGCAAGGAAGCAGAAGAGTAAAGGTGCAATGTTGTCCTTATTTATTTTTAATATTTTTTCCTGTGATTTATTATCTGAGAACCTGGATGTTTCCCTGAGAGCTATGCTTCTTTGACGGGTCTATTCAATATTGCCATTTATTTGTTTCGGCTGAGAGATCTGAGCTTCCAATTTCTAATGTTGCAATGAAGTTCTTGCAGGCTCACGGAGTTTGTTAAATGGAAATTCCTCCTCCTGTTAAAGGAACACTGCTTGCCTTGGAGGAAATGTCAGAAACATAATAAAGTCCTTTTTTTTGTTGGGTTTTTTTTTGTAAGCATCTTATTTTCATCAATGCCTACTGAAAACTGGGCAATGGTTTCATATTCTGAATATTGTTTTTTCTGGTCTGCAGAGGTTAAGGGAGTGATCAGGAGTTATCACGCTACCAGAAGGTATTAAAAATATGGAAGATGATTAGAAGGGCTCAGTGTAACTACTAGAAGCATATAAAAATGAATAATTTGCAGCTTGACAGTTTTTATGCTGCTTCTATTTGCCTTATCTATGAAAGATACAGCAATCGTCTGCCTTGCCAGTTGCTCTGCTCATCTACCCCAACTCACTGTTATTTGTCGTCTCAGCTTCAGTCTCCATCTCCAGCATTTTTTGACTTCCAGTAAAATGGGAGAAGGGAAAAAGGAGAAAAAAATACCAAAACCAGCCTAAAAATACACCAAAGTTTGGGGAAAATATTGGCATTTCCTGTGCTCCCATCATGCAGAGAAAGGAGGTTGCTTAGGATCCTAAGCTGTGCTTGTGCAAAGACACTCGCGTGTCCAGACCAGGAAGAACATTGATTTAAGTCTCTGCCTCTGAAGAACAAGGATGATGAAAAATTCAATGCAAAATGGTTGGCAAATGCAGCTAAATACCACTTGATGAATCACCAGTGTAATCTACCAGTATCACAAGCCTCTAGCAAAAGTGACAGCAGATAGCTTATCTGAAATGGCACAAAAATTATGGATGTGGTATTCATAACATCTCTGAGTAAGTAGTCTTGAGACTGGTCAATATGGAAAAAATACGAGCAGTCCCTTGTTAAATCTCTGCACTAAATATTTATTTATTAGCCTGACAAAATGGATCACGGGGTGTGTATAGATGGCACAGAGCATACTGTCCTTGCTGTTCAGCTTGAGGGAGACACAGGAAGGTTACTTGGGTTAGAAACCAGGTCAAGCAATCAACCAAGGAGCTGGGAACAACAACATTATGCGCTGTCAGACCAAATCTAACCTGCTAAAAATACAAGCAGGGCAGGCAGTGATCTTGCCCGCTAGTTCAGTGCCTCTGTTGCTGCTGAGACACAGCTGAAATGCTTTATCTCATTGAAAATATGTTTTGTTCGAATATATAAACAGAAACCAATCCCATACAGGAGAACAAGTTCTAAAGGAAATCCAGTTATTATACTGGGAAATGTTAAGAAACCTTAGTTGAGAGAGTACAGAGTGAAGCACCAGTGACAAGTCAGTGTTACCTAAAGTTTTATACTGCATTTTAGTAAGCTTTTTTTTTTCAGTAGAAAATGTATGAATATATTCCTTCTCTCTGAGTAACAGAAACAAATTATTTTAAGGGTTAATATGATCTGAAGTTTTTTTTTCTTTGAGGAGGCCCATTTGAATAATGCTCATGATGGGGTTTTGTTTTAATACATATATTCCACTCTTTAGACCTGGGAATACCTCTGAAGTCTTCAGTTTCAATTTGGCCATCTTCATGTCTGTGTTGAGGGAGGAACATAATGGTGAAAACAGGCTTTGCAAAACCTCCCAGTCTTGGTTTTCTGCCCAGTGATACACTAGAGGACTTGGCTATATGAATGTGTATGTTCTGGAACATCAGAGATGAAGAGAAATGGAAATCAGCACTGCATTTTTCCTTCCCTTTCAAAGCCACTGCCATAATATGATCTCTATTTGCTGTCATGCCAGTCAGTGTGTGTAGGCTGTGTCTAGCCTACTTCAGGTCTGAAGAAGGCGTCATACATGGGAGCTATCAAGGCTCAGCTCTTCGGATTTGCAGGGAATTGCATTTGATGGATCAGTAATCTCTTCTGCTTTTCCAATCCTCTTTGCTTTTGCCCCACTAGAAGCATCAATGAGCTAAAATGTCCCTGACCTGTCAACTGTGGAGTCCCCTCTGTAGCTGGCAGAGATGGACTAGATGGCATAGATGAAGGCTGCTGGAGCAGTCTTTTGGTGTTTTCTTCCTGTCTCACTAAAAGGTTGGGAAAATACCATAATTTCCTACAGAACCTATCCAACAGAAGACTGCTGTTTTCATGTGGATTTAGCCGATGGATCCTAAGCCAATATTCATATAAAGTGGTCATTCTATGTGTGTGTGGATGGTAGGGGATGCTGCTTTTAAGCCAAGAAAAAAAAGCAGTGGACAGAGGTAGTTTTAAGATTTTTTTTTTTCCCCAAGAGGAAACAAATAATCTCTATTTGGGTTACATTTTCTTTAAAAAACACCTCACATTTTCTAAACTCAAAAAGTTCCTTTCCATAATTTTTTGGCCTCCTTATACCTTCTTAAGTTTACCAGCATATTGAAGGATGGAGACTTTCAAGTGTTTGAAAGCTGAGACTACTTTTCAGTGAAGTCACCAGGAGCTTCATGACTAATTTTAGTAGGGAGGAGGAAGGTGAGCAATCCTTGCCACCTGACAACAGACAGGAAGCTGAGTACCTCCACAATTGCTCATCTGCTGACAATTCAAGAGTATTTTGCTACCTCTAAATAGATAACATAAAAGGTCGCCTCTACACTTGCCTCTGAAAACAGGAGGAAAGAGGAAAGTTGCAAAAAGTTTCCATGGCTGCTCTGTTTTTACTTTTTAGTTTTTTGCTTGGAAAAACTACCCACCAATTTCTTGTTTGTTCTCCATCCTATGTCACTTTTGTCCTCATCCTTCACTCACATACCTGTGTATGACTGAAGGTCTTTGGTCCTTTGTGATTCAGCTCTTTAAACCACAGAAGTGCTGAGTGGAAGGGACCTCTTGAGGTTATCCAGTCTAACCTCTCACTCACTTTCTCCTCAAACAACATTTGTCTAAGAATCTTAGGAGCATCAATCTTCTTTACCAAGTGACAGCATCTTATGAAAAATCCAGGATATCTGCAGCTTTGTGACCCTTTCAATTTAAAGCCTGTTCCTCTTCCTCATCTCGTCTACTTTCCTGTGGCTGTGGCAGGTTGCCAAGCCTTTCAGCAGGACACTTCTACATTTTGTTTTTCCCTCTGTTCCTTTCTCCTCCAACTGAGTTGTCCAACTCCCTGTAAATTTGAAAGTCTTACCATCTCGTGTCTCCTTTGCAAGTTAATATGGCCCTGTTGGGCACACTTGGAAAAAGCCAATAATCAAATACCACAGAAGATGGAAGTGCTTCGTTTGTCGTAGTGCTGGATCACTCTACAATAAAAAATCATTATCCCCTGAGTCATTCAATACCTGTTCTTTGAGTAACATACACCCAGATAGCAACTGAAGTGCCTGGTGACTATGGCCATAAAAATAGAGTGAGAAATATTGCTTGTTCTTTCTACCCATCTCAGATTACAGGCCAGCCATACCATGAGTTTTCCTTGGCTTGAAATGCCTTCCTCTTCCCTCTGCTGAGGAAGACAGAGCCAGGGAGAACAGACTGCGGCATGTGGGAAGCAGAAGGCCATGGGAAAAGATGCACTTGCTGCAGCTGATGCTGCTGCTGAGTTATTGACGGTGGACAAGCGCTGTTGAAGAGCATAGAACAGACATGGGGAAAGGTGGAGAGGGGAAGGGTGTGCTGAGAAGGTGGGCCTGGGGAAAAAGCCCGAAGCAAAAGGAACTCTGGGGGTCTGCCAGTGAGCTGTGGTGCTGCTGGGCTTCCAGACAGCGTGATGGCTAAGACAGCAGCAGAAACATTCATTAAAATGACTGTTTTAGCTTTTTGGACAATTAGTCCAATAATTACACCACTTATTTATTATAATAGCCTGCAGTTAATGGATGCTCTGCACGAGAATTAATGTCTCCAAATTATTTTAGAAATACCCTGAATATGCCATCTTTTTAAATAATAATGCAGAACGTCTCAGCAGGATGTTTAAATAAGTTGCAGATTGCTGTGTCAGGGCACCCTGCTACCCAGACATGCTGACCGCTGTTCAAAAGCCATACTTGCTCCTCAGAAAGTCAAACACACATTAAGGAAAAGTTTCTTGCTATGGGGCTGGGAGCAGGACCCTGAAGCTGCTGTGTGCACTACCAGAGCAGGGATGCTCTGCAGCTCTGTAGCAAGCTGCGTACACCCATCGAGGCCCTGCTTGTGCTTTGCTTCCACCAACAGTGGGGTAATACCTCGCTTGCCTCAGTCTTGGCTTGGTTTGTCCCCTGCCTCTTTGTCAGAGAGAGATGGTGCCTTTGCCTACAGGCTGTGGCAGGCCTATTTATGATCTGCTCAGCACAGCCTGTCAGAGGCAGTTAAGATACCTTCACCTAAGCAAATGCTACTTGCTATTGCCTTGTTATAAAACAAAGGTCGTTTGAACTGAAAATACCTCCGTTCCTCACCAGAGAGGGGGAGAGCTCTGTCTAGCTGGCTGCTGAAGCAGCACAGGAGCCATGGGAGTGGGGAAGGGAGCAGAAGCTGGAAGCTAACACAGCTATTGCTGGGGAGCACAGATGATGTTGACTGAGTTTGCATGGGTAAAACAAGCAGCCTCTCCAACCCTCAGTCTGGGTTTCAGCTGGCTGATCCAAGGCTCCATGTGGAGCAGTGCAGCTGTGTGACCTTGCCTGATTTCACTAATTGCCATTAAGATGTAATAAAGTCCATGAGCTAAATGGTATGTAAGATGAGAGAAAGAGATAGCAGGTCCGAGGATTCAAAAGGAGAAATACAGCCTTGACAAAGGCATAAAGCTTGAGGAAAAAGCATGGAAGTAAATGGCAATTGTGCAATGTCAAACATCAGCCTTCTCTCATGCAGCAGCACAGACAACCATTCCCCTACCCCCCGTGCTGGAAGCGATGTAGCAGTTTCCCTGTTGGGGTGGTGAATGTGTCCATGTTAGCCCGTGCTGGACAGCCAGAAGCAGGGCTGCTTCAGCACTTGCTTCATTCCCCTACCCCCCTGCCCTGACTGCACTGGTTTCATTTTGCAATCATATTAATTCCCATCTCCAGCTCCTTCTTCATGCTGACACTGCAGAGAGAAAGGAACTGTCCAATAGCGGTTGTTTAGTGTCACACCACTCTTTCCAGATACCCACAGCCTCAGCGTGGTGAATGTCAAACTCCTGTGCCCCAGGCAGGACTGGAGCCTGGATCTGTGAATCCTAATGCCAACAGTTGCAGTAGTACTCAAGCCATGCTTCCCAGACAACGAGTGATTTGCACTGAGTTGCATGGAGTAAATCAGCTGTACACCAAAAGCTGCAATATTTAATACCTCCATTAACTGCCTTTATATCAAAGGGGCAGGATGGGGCCTATCTTTATGCGTGCCTTGGTTTTGTGACGCTATGCTATATTTTTAAAGGACAAGATGTTCTGTTCTACAAAGCAGCACCTACTGAACGATATGAACTAGCCAGGTACTTAAAATTATAATGGTGGCTAACCTCTAATGGACTGAAAATTGTGTAAACCTGACAAATCCCATAAAATGAAGATAATTATGCCTTCTGTATCAGGCATTTTTTGAACATGAACAACGTGTGTTCAGGAAGAATAAAGATTCACTGAAGCTACAGGGGAAACAATGGCAGCTAGTATTCATGGGGCTGTAACAAAATATTGTTTACAGATCTCCACTGGTTGTGAAATTATCTATACTGAAGAAACTGGATGTAGTCTAAAGCAAAGATTGAAGGAGCATAAAACATATAATATTGTAGTTACAAGGCACATAAAATCTTATTGGATCTGTGATAAATATTTGTGCCTGAGCAATTTTACATTTTACAAACTGCTTTCCCTGGAGGATGGTTAAAAAATATAAGGGCACCCTATTTATCAGTTTTAAAATCAAGGGGCTACCACCCTATGATGAGGATGCAATATATCTGTTCTCAAAAGTGTCCAGTTAATTGTTTACTTTTGTATTGAAAATATTCTCATTTTTATTAAAGCTGCTTTCAATAGATAGGGGTATCATCTCTTGGGTTGCATTAACAAAGACAGAAGATGTCCCTAAAGGGATGCTGGTTTGGAATTGAAACCATATATTAAACTCCCCATGGGGGATGACGAGTCCACAATGCAGAGTTAAATGGAAGCTCTGCATTCAGCCGCTGTACAACATTTGAAATTTTTCTGTGGGATTTGGAAGAGGCTGTGCTGTACATTTTAAAAGGATTTAGCAAACATGCAGGCATGTACTTTGTGAAATTTGTGGATGGGGAAGGAGGGCATTTGAAGATGAAGATAAGACTCCCTAAGTTGCAACGAAATGTTTTCTGCAATCTTATATTTTAAGGTCCATAAGGATCTCACACGGACAAGTTTGTTTTTTCCTTTTGACTTGGCCTTTGATACATTTACACTGGCAATTCCCTAGGCATTTTTCTGTGTTCCTCATTGATCGTTCCTGGGTGTAGCCTGTTTCCCCTTGGGAAGAAGTGTCCACCTTTTTTCATGCATGGAAGCAATTTCAAATACTAAAACTAAAATAAATCTTCTCTATAAATTACTTTCTTTTTTCCCACATCACTTTTTGTTCAATTCTCAAGCTTGCTCCTAGCTCAACTCTCCAAAGGAAGAGCTTACCTTCACCTTTTCCTAATAGCATCTTATCTGTCAACTTCCTTTTTAGTCACTAAGAAGCGTGGAGGTTTATCCCTTGCTCTTGAAAACAAGTATTTCCATCATTCCTCACAGAGGTGCTCGCTAATTACCAGGTCAAATAGTCTCAGGATGTGGTTTGGTGTTCTCATTGAGTCATCTGTGTGTTTTCTGAATAATTGATTTGGAGAAAGCAGAAGAGGCTGCCAAGTCACCACAATTATACTGGGGAGAGCTAACACCTCTGAGCCCGGTGCAAATTTCTGTGTTGCTGAACAGCTGACTGGCAGCATGTGAAAAACAGAGAGATGATTTAAAATCGCGTCCACCATTGTGCAGATTTGGTGTAGGGCTTGTGCTGTGTGATACAAGGAAATAGTAGTAGTGTCTCTCTGAACAAAAGAAACCTTCTATCTGCCTTTTGGGGAGGGAGGGGGTAATATTTTAAGGAACTGCTGTATCTGCATTGTTTCATGCTGGATGGGGACTGGAACAGCAATATTAGAGGGAAGGTGTTTCTGTTTCAGAAGTAAAGTCTCAAGGTAATGGTCAGCAGCTAAATATCTACAAAAATGGGGGCAGTGGAAAGGAGAAGAGGCAGGCTGCCATGGATCACTTGCACAGCAGTTCCATATAATGTATTTATATATGCATGCACCATTGCTTGCACCCCTGGAGCTGTTTTGAGGGTTAGAGCAGAATATTTTTTATTATGGAGTAAATGCCACCACTCATATATTTTACCTCTCATAATTCTGAAACTAGGCAATGTAGCAAAGAGGATCTAAGTAAGCCAGCCCTAACCAAAATGATCAAAAGCAGATGGCTTTGAATAGGTTGCTTTTCAGAGTCATTGGTGGGCATTGGGCAGTTTTACCCATCTGCTGCTGTCGTGTCATTTGGACAGTGAACATGTTTGGAGAGTTAAATGCCAGGGTAGGAAGCTCAGTGCCACATAGCTGTAAATAACTTCATGGTATTCCATATGATTAAACATCTTTAACTGGTTGATCACTCCCTATTAGTTATCTGGCCAGGACTGAGATTAAATTAGTCTTGCAAATTACTGGGAGAGCTCACAACTACGCAAGCTCACAGGCAACTTGGCTACCAGGCCGCTCTAGGCAGCTCACAGAGGAAGAGAGTTAAAGTCAATCATCAGCCCTCTCACCCATTTAATTTCTGGAATGGCAACTTAAATACACAAACAAAGGTGTCTGTAGGTAAAGCTGAAAGTCTGGACTGAATGATCAGACACGCAGCACATCACATGGTTTTTAATTTTGTGTGATACATCATAGTCCTGATATTTTTCATTTCTTTACCTGTATTGAGACACCACTGGGGAAAGCCGTTGTCTCTAGCTGCTCCAAACATACATTTAAATTAAAAATTTTTCTGCTATCTTCATAATCAGAAAAAAGTAGCCAGAAAGATAAACAGGAGATGTCTAATCACATCCAACAACAGTAATCACTCTATCTTTCCTGATCTCTAGTAGCCAGAGGAAATAGCAACGGCATTTTGCATCATGTCCTAAAAGTCATCAGTCCCTATCCACTAAGAAGTGATGCAAAATGCTGGCAAGTCTATTCCCAGCAAGCAACCAGAGTCCAGGCTGAAAGTCCCCGAAAAGTGCAATTTGTATAAGGAAGCAGTTCCTTCCTACATCCCAGTTATCAGGAGCAGGAAGCAGGCTGGTATCACCTCTCCAGGATTTAACCTGTGCCTGTATTTGTGATTTGTCATATGTCTATATTTCTTGCAGAGAAAAGCATCAAAATCTGAATTCCCCATATTGCAATGTTTATTAATTCCATTTATTTTTAAAAGCCAGAAAATATTGAGGTGTAAGCTCAAAGGAAAATCTGATTTTTTCAGTTTCATGCTTTGAGTAAAAATCAAAGACAGACTGCTAGACCCACCTTTCATCTGTACAAAATGTTTTTTGTCAGCCTCCTTAACGTATTTGATGCAGTGTCTTCTGTGCATTGGCTTCAGCAGGAGAAGGCTGTGTTTTTGCAGGGTGCAAAATGAGTTTGTTCTTTTGATTTGTAGTGGGGACGCAGACGTGTATCAATCTGATCTTCAGCTACTAAAGTCAATATTCTGAATCAGCTGACAGTGTAATGGAAAAGCCAGGGCTAGATCCTGGGTCTGTACCTGAACTCCAATACAGTCAGTAAAGCAATGAAGATTGCTGTTGAGCTGGGGGCTGATGCCTACTCCTTAAGCTGTCCAAAACCTAAAGTTGAAATATCAAGGGGAAGGGCTGAGTTTCTCGGTCTTGCACCCTTGCTCAACGTGCATCTCTAAGGCATCACTGGGGACCAGCTCTGGCAGCTATTTGAATACTTGGAGAGTGGGCTGCTTACCATCTTCCCAGTACTTCCCAGTCTGGAAAGCAGGGAAAATGTCTGCCAAAAACGGGGAGAAACAAGGGTGCCATCCGAAGCTGAGCAGCTGCTGGAGCAATGCTCTTGCTCACTGTGTGCAGCTCCAGCAAGTACTGCCCTCCAGGGTGTTTGAACCCAGGACTTCCGTAGCTTGTGCATACCCTGGCCACCTTGTAGGCAGACAAGAGGTCACCCAGGCAAGCATTCTTCAGGATGTCTGTGCAAGCCAGAGTGAAGGCATGGGGTCCAGTATGCCAAGAGGGGCACATTCACCATGCTCTGGTGTTGTGGGGCTGGGAAAAGCTGCTGTTCAGGAAGGCATCACTGAAGAGACAACATAACTCTGCCTTCTCCCAAGCTTTCAGAGAAAATGCCCCTTTGGGTACCAACTTCTTGCTGAGATGGTCACGGAGGCTCATTAGCATTATACAGCTTCTTCGATGCTAAACTAAACTAATGTCTGGCTAAACTTTTATTGCTTCTTCTACTCATGCTCATTCCTAATGTTTCACTGAAGGGAAGAGCAAATATGAAAATGTTAATGTACAGTAAACTATTGGATTATGACTGCTGCTATCATGATCCCACGTGTAGGTCATCATTCCGTTTTGTTAGCACTTTTCTGGAAAATTGCTTTGGTGAGCTTAACTTAGTGGGCACTGTTATAAACAAGCTGATTGGACATCTTGTCCTGAGCATTGCTCTTTCCTGGACAGGAGAAAAGAGTAATATGGGAACATAGCAAGAAAACATGTTGGAAGCAAGGGACTGAGATTTCTTCCCTGTAGGACATTATAAGATGTTTCCACCTGTAATTATTAATCAGAATATGAGTGTTTTCCTTAGTGCCTTACAAAATAAAAGAGGGATGTTTTCATCCATGTTACCAGTAAGAATAAAGGAAGAGATGATCAGAGCCACCAGTTTTTGAGAACACCTACAACAAGCATGCTGGGAAGACAGAAAACCTGTCACAAAGTCTCATGTAAGAGAGACAAGCCATGCTTAATCAAAGCTGACACAAAATCAAGACTTTTCAAGGCAATACCTGCAGTAAAAGATAAGTATTCAGACACTGTCAGTCTCTGCAAACATCTCCTGGTGCCACCAGGTAAAAAAAAAAAGATCCTCATCAGTAATACATGATTTTCATTTCACTGTATATGTCACCAAACCAGCCTTTCTCAAAAGCTGGCTGCAGAAATTTCTGAGGTAGTGAACTATTCAGAACTTTGGTTCCACAACACCGTCTCCAGGGAAAAGCCACATGAAGGTGGGCAGCCAGGGAGAAACAAGGCTATGAAGAGGTGGGATACCAGAGCACAATTTAGTAGGACAAACAAGGTCAAATTTTACCCTTTTTTTCCTGAAAGGAAATCTTAATTTCTTAATGTCCACCTGAATAGATTTCTGCAGCGCTACAAAAAAATTAATGAAGAAAATAATTTGTCCACAGTTCTGAATTATTTTGAGGAGAAAGGCAGGCCTTGGTGTCTAGAGAGTAAACAGGCGACTCATCTAAAGACTGAACACAGGAAATATAAGCAGTGGTAGGCTGTGGGGCAGAAGCAAAATGACCACTAGAAACCTATATTCTTTTTGATCAAGTTGCTTCTGAAGACACATCCTGAGTGCTTTGGTGCTGCCCATTGCTGGCTTAAAACCAACGTAATGATGGAGTGCCACTCTTGGCATAATAAAGTACATTAATGATTGTTTCACATGCCACATGCTGGGTAGTAACAGAAGAGGACTCAATTGTTTTTAAAAACAAATAAATGGGCAAAAAAAGTCCCTTTTGGCTATGAAAAGAGCAGTTTGTGAGACTGCTATAAATGCAATTATGTTTTAGCTCTGTGCTCCCAGACTCATCACTTAGTGCTTTCTCCAAACTTTTGTGCAGCCAGTGCTGCTTCAGCCAAGATTTTTGTTGGAGACCACATCTTTCCTTTAATGACATGGTGGGGATAGTATCCTTGTTCATGTGTCTGTAGGTTTACCCAGTTTAAGTACATTCTCATTAGGGAATTGTTAAATTTTCCAAAGCTATGTGCAAAAGACAGACTTCTCAGCAATATAAAGTAAGAAAATACTTTCTATTTCTTTCTATTTCTTCTGCTGCTTCATTACTGTCTTGTTTCCCAAAGAAACTGTCTGTCTGCTATCTTCTTCTGCCTTGGGTCTCACATATAGGATTGTCCTGCTGGCAACATATTTTGGCAACTGCTACCAAAGAAAAAGTTCAAATCTGTTTTGGATTTTGTCTTTGGAAATAAAAAAGGAGTTCTCTTCCAGCCTTTATGTCCATAGTTAATTCTGCAGAATTGGATGGTATGAAGGTGTCCGAGTCCAGTGGAATATTGGTTGCCTGCACCTGAGAGTGATAACATCTTGGTCACTGGGCTTCTCAAACTCCTTTTGGTTTTAATAGCTCACTGACCAGGTTCTCAAAGTGATCTTGTTCTTTGAAAAAGAGACTTGATAAGCTTTTACCACATTAAAGTGCAAAAGCACCTGATGCTTTTAAAAACCCTTCAGAGGCTTCACTTCCTTTCTTTCAGAGTATTTGTTTCTCAAAAGGAATTTAAAGATAGTATAATGTGTAATCTGTGTGATTAGCATTTTGTAATTATTTCTAAAAAAGCCTGAGATGCTGGATGTGTGGATGTGCTGAGGAGCATTCAGTTAGCTTCTTTTCTAATATTCAGATGTTAGGTCTCTCATATCATATGTTGTTTGGGGAAAGAAGCACCTTGGTGGCCATCCTTTGAGAAAACAGACCTTTTTCCTGTTTATGAGCTGGAATGGGAAAGTTGGTCATTTCTTTGCACACACAGCCCAACTGACCTGGGATTCTGCCATGCACAGTCTCTGCTGATGGCTTAATTTTAGACCCAACATCTAAGAAAGATTTAACATTTGTTCTTCTTTTTTTCTTTTAACATCAATTCCTGTGAATATTTACACAGCACTTAACCCTTGAGCAACAATGACCAATGCATTTGGTACTTTTTTTCTCCTTAGATATTTTACCGTGCCTTTTTTAACTTCTAGAAATTGCTTGTGCCATTTTATTCCCCCAGGCCAGATGCCCATCTGTCTTCATGTTCTGAAAACAGTAGATGATCAAAGAAATTTCAGAAACAATGCAGAAATTTATTACATACTTGCTTTTAAACAATGATTTCTGAATGCAATTTAGAAATATAACCTAGAATAAAGATTTTTAAACAGCAGTGCCTCTTCTAACGGGAAGTATTGTTCCATGGCTGCCTGCCTAAGAGGAGATCTACAGACTCGTAAACAAGTTCTAGTGTGGGCTAGGTGTTCTTTCTGTCTTACCCACCTTTTTCTGTAGAGAAAGTTGCGCCCACAGGATGGCACAACAATAGGTTGGGGAAATGTTATTTTCCTTCCTCTGGTAAGGAAAATCTTACCGTAGGAAGTATGTATCAGTAATTTTTGCCATACAGCTGTTCTTAGCATGAAAGCCTTCATTGGTAGACTGTATCTTTTGCTGGTCTTTAACTTGACCTAACATTGTTTGTACATGGCTTTCTTAGCTGTGATGTAGTCATTAAACAACTCCAATGCCCACTCTTTGTTGTCCCCATTCATAAACTTGCACCCTTATCCCACACTGTATGAAGAGGCATGAACTTGCCTGTAGACTTGCAGCAAAATGCTGTAGGGTGTTCCCTGGAGTCTCATAAGCTGCCTCTGTTTTAGCAGTGTACCTTTCAAACGAGACTGCGGGGTCTGTGATCCACAGTCTTGCCCTCAGCTGGCTTCTAGACCTTCCCCCACCCCAGCAGAGAGCTTGTTGGAGCCACAGGCTGTCAGGCTCAATTATTTGCACAGCATCTTAATAGGACTTGCAGTTCCCCGAAAAAAAAAAAACCAAAACAACACACCACCAACAAAAAAAAATGCCACTAGGGTCAATTGTCCTTTCTTTAAAATTGGTTTTATGGAATTCATCTCTCCCTGGGAGATTTGAGGCACTCCAGGAATTACTGCATAATCAACTCCTGTCTTCTCTGGGGACTACACTGCTATGAAATCAAATAATGTTGTAATCTTGATGTGAAAACCAACTTCAGTCAGCACCTTTGATCTCAAAGGTTTGAGAGTGTCACCAAAAGAACTACTTTGAGCCTGATAGTCTTCCAATCAAATTGCAGCAAGTATTGACTATGATCTCTCCCAAACCTGCAACCCAAGCAAGAAAGGGCTCGGGCAGGTCTTAATGAGAGGCTGCCAAAGAAAGACTCACATGACATGAGAGAGGTATTTTAGGAGCTATTGCTTTCCTCAAGGGCTTTCCATAGTTGTAGCACTGCAGCCTGGTCTAGTAAGTGCAGAGCTAAAGGGATTACTGGTTGCACTGCTGAATGTAACTATGGTCCAGATCCTTTGTGCCCTACAGCTGTCCTGTGGCCTTGTTTAGAGAAGCTAACTGGCAACTTTTCACTCAAAACAAGACTTTCTGTGTGAAATGGGCTTTCACTGGAAAGGCATCAGTCTTGTTTCCCTGTTTTTTTGGAAACAAATCTTACAGAAAAACAAGATAGGGGGAAATGCACTTTTTTATTGCTTTGGCCAGTCTTTTCTGTTTTCAGTTTCATTTTTCACTGGTAACAAAGAAGGCTGTTTTCACTGGCATTTTTTAAGATGAAAAAAATTCCTATGAAAAATAATTGGTCTTTTTCAACTGCCTCCATATGAAAGCCCTATAAACTCTAATCCTGCAGCTGGGGCTATTAACCCATACTTCTGTACCCTAGCAAAGCTGTGTTGAAATCAATGGAGCAGAGCACGATTGGCAGCAAGAATGATTATAAGATCAGTGGCCAATTAGGCAAAAAGACAGCTGAAGACTGTTATGATAGTGGGAGCTAAAGCACTGTCTTCTTAGGTAACAGAGATAAATCACTGAAAAAAAATCCCCATGGCTTTGTAGAAAGGCACCAAATAAGAGTTCTACAATATTGTAGTGGATCTGCTGGGGAAAAAAAATGTCTTTCTGAGAATGTTTTGCAGTAGTTTCTTAAATTATTACGTCTAGAGAACAGAAATACACCACAGCTTTTTGTACTCAAGTTAATATTGGGGTGAGGAAAATATTTGGTTTTCATCTCTACCAGTTTTACTGTATGCTGTAATTGCATCTTGTGCTGTACCAAGGGACACATTCAGCCTGCCTCGCCAACTCGCTTCCACTGAAGTTATGGGAAGTTTTATTTGATTATCATGCCAGATAGAGGAGAACATTTTCATGCAATGCCTGTGTTTCAGCCTCTTCCTTTTAAGTATTCCTTTGCAAGTGGTTAATGATAATGATAATTTGATAATTTCTTCATGATTATACTTTCCTGTAGACAGAAAGGCTAGGCGGTCATGCAGTTCATCTGTGTTCTCTTTCTCTCCAAAATTTCTAGACCTTTTTGATCCCTCTTAAGGAAATCTGACACATGGTAGAATTTTTCAGGTTTTTCATTTTCTCCAGGGTCTGTGAAAGGAGGTAACTGGTCTCACTGGAAATGCCTAGATGAAGCTGATTTGGTGACACTTCGTCAGTCACCAGGGCCACAGCAGAGGAGGAAGCCACTAGAAACAACCTGGATATACGAAAAGCCCCAGTTACAACTTGTGTTTTCTTGGATACCAAAGCCAGAATGCTCTCAGATGCAGAAGCATTAGACCAGGCTTTGGCAACTTCATGCCCACAGACATTACAGCTGATGCTTACAGGATGCAGGAAACCATGTTGCAGTGAGTTTTGGAGCTGTCTTGGGCTACAGTTGAAAGAGCAAATATTTTCCATGCACAGAGAGAAAAAAAGAGGAAAAAAAATAAAGAGGTCAAGTTATGAAGCTTAGAAAGTGATCAGTAATTCATTAGTGGAGCTCTAAGTGTTATTAGCTCTGAAGAAGTCATGATGTACTCACAGATAGCCTGCAAGTACAAAGAGATGAAATACACCAGATAATTTATCTGTTGTATGGGAATTGCTTTGTTCTAGTCATTATTTTTTGCTATATAATTTCTTTCTCTATAATTTACTTTCTCTTTCATATTGTTTCTCTTTTTTAAAGATCATTTTGTATTTGTCTTTTATTTCCTCATTTAATTATGTGCATAAAAAGAATAAAATACTGAAATGTTTAAACAACTCATTAAAACCTGCTTGTAATCCTCTGTCTGGGACAAAAACTGCTGCTGTGTTCAATAGTCCAGAATACTGTAGCTTTATCAATCTTCTAAAAATCTTGTAAATCACTACTGTGGGCTGTCTCCAGTTTCTTGTAAATCAAGTAAATCACAAACTGGATCTCTCAAGGAGATTGTCCAGGTACTTTTGTCTGTACAGCTTCTGTCTTCATCCACTCCTGTGGTACAAAGCCTTTACTCCATAATCGCTACTACACATACAGCCTGAAGTTCCACTGAATTATTGGAAGGTGAGAGTGAGCCTTTCAGAGACAGGATTTTCATGCTTATAAATTTTATTGGTGTCATCTTATTCACAAGATATATGTAGGTCTCCCACAATATCTGTGACATCCATATCCTGCCTTATAATCACACTGTGCCACAACCATCACAATGATTAAAGAGATTACTTTTTTTTTTCCCTTGTGTGGCAAGATTAGGGAAGTTCAGTTAAATGGAAGAAGAGCGATGAAGGAGTGCAGTTCAATATCATGATCAGCTACAGGGGCAGGCCTTTAGAGGGAGCCTCCCTGTGCCCCTGAGGACTCAAGGGGCAGCATTTTCAAGTTGTGAGGGAGAGTGGGCACTTGCCTCCCACCCACTTTCTGGGAGAGCTTAGGACTGGGTCCTGCTTTTGAGGCAGATCTGATTCTGCAAAAAAGCCTGCAGCAAAACTGCAAAACCTGCCAGACACACTAGACACAGCCACGAGGTGATGAGGCACAAATTTGATGGTGGCTCTGGGAGGGGCAGTAGCTGCATCCCACAGCAGGATGGGGAATGTGCCTGGGTGGGAGGCTCCAGGAGAATGCACCTCCCCCCATCCCCTTGTACCTATGAGCCACCTCAGCACCTCCCACCCACCTAAGTGATACTCTCATTTTGCTGTTGAGACTCACAGCATTCATTTTGCTGTTCCTGTTTCTACCCACCCTCCTGCCCCTACACTGGTTCTCCTCTTCTGTGTGTCCATTTCACTTTAGGCAGTGGTTTTGATTGCATCATTTGAGTCCCCAGGGTGGTTGTAGTAGAGGCAATAATAGCCTCTGCATATCTTCTGTCTATAATTATTAAAATAGGATCTGGGACTGACTCTGACTTTATAAAGAGAGCGGGGTGGATGTGAAGGGGCACAGCTGCAGGGCCAGAACGGGGTCTTGTGGAAGTCCCAGTGGCCCACAGTGAGCCCATGGTTCTTCTGTGTCCCCTTCCTCTGAAAGTGAGGCTTGAATTCACATATAACTGTGAGTCTTCTGGTCTGCTGTCCCACAGAAACTGTTTGTGAGGATAAGCTTTTGACTCAAAAATCACTCCGTTTAAGTTTTGTACACGCTGCAGCTTACAGACCCAAAGTGGAACACTGCAATATATGTGGTTTAATTGGATAGGAAAGTGAGCAAAGTATTTGTGGTAGTCCCTGTCTAACTTAAAGATTACCAGGGCACCAAAGACATCTTAAAGATCAGAGAGGAAATTCTGAATTGAAGATGTCAACTTGTCTTTAATGTGTCCTGGTTTTCCTAGGCACAGTACATCTCCCATTAATGTGTGGTTGATGGAACAGATGGGTTGCAATGCTTGAGCAGGGACATGGGTTACAAGGCGGCTGCAAGGCTTTGATTTCCACTTTAAACTGTTGGCATTGTTTTAGTGCTACCTCTTAGCTGTCTTGTTTTAAAGGGCAGTGAGTCTTTGTAATAATGCCATGTCCTAAACTGCTGGACAAAGGGCACTCACTACTATATGGTCTTAGCACTTTGGAAAACACTGTAGTACTCATAAATAGAGGCACAATGAGCCATCACCTGGTTTTATTGAAAGGTCGCAGCAGATGAGGATGTCTGAAATCACAAATCACAGCACCAACTTCTTAATATTCCAGCCTCGGTTTTCTCTTCTGTAGACCTGGACTGGTAACAGTTTTCAGCCTACCAGGGTTGCTGCAAAGATTAATTACACACCAGATTATAAGACAATTTAAAGCATTTTTATTCTAAGTAGCACTGTTTATATCATAACAACTTAGGAAGAGTTTAAGTGGCTGCCTACCTACCATCTTACACTTGCATTCACTCTTAAGGTGGATCACCTTTATCACCTCACCCTTGTCCCTAATGTTACCAAGCAGGTTACAGCTCTGCTTTTCAAAAGCAAATTCCTGAGTCCTGTTGTCAGCTACAGCTTGGGAAGGAATTTAACAGGGAAGAGAGGGACCCTTCTCCATGTCCCCTGTCCATCCTTTTTTTTTCTGAGTTTCCCAGGTAGTTTTTCTACTTAAACTCTATTACATCCCCTGCAAAGAAAAAATAGGCTGCGTTTTGCATACATCTGCTAATGAGGCTAGCAGAAATACTTGAAGCTACCCCCAGAGCTGTGGAAACAGAATCTGAGCAGTAGCTGTTCCTGAAGGCTCTCCCTTTCCTGCTAGTCGAGAACTTGAGAACAGTTTCCTTTGCCTGTGTGCCTGCTGGTAGCGGGCAAGTTTCTCTTTCCTTACCAGAAATGTTTCGGCAAACTTCCCTTTGAATATAAAAGAAGGTGTTTTAATGTGTGCTTTTAGTCTTGGCAGTGAGGCCAAGTTTGGACTCAGTGATGATTTCCAGACGCTCAGAGGCATTGCCCAGTAGAGGGAGCAAAGGGAGCACTGTGGACACCACACTTGCAGAGGCTCGCAGAAAGGCTTCCCCAGTGCAGGCAATCCTTACGTGCTTCTCACCATCCCACCGGTGGGTCAGCGTGGGTTAGTGTGCCGCTGAGCCATGCGGAAGCAATGCCCAGGAAAAAACACGGCCTTTGGATAGCCAGGTCCTGCCAGCGAAGCCAGACAGACAGAGCATCAGCTGCTGGTGTCCAAGGTTTAAAAATATTTTCTCGATACTTGCTTCTTTAAATTCTATATTGTGTCTGTGAAGACACAATAAAGAGGCTTTCACACCTGCCAGGTTCAGCAGAAAGGAGGGAATAATTTTTATTATTGACATATGTCACATTCTTATACACGTCCCAGTGCCACAAGGGATTGGAGGACATGTCACTTCCTTCTCAATCCCACTGGAGAAGAAAGGTGCTCATCAAAGCTCTCCTATCACAAAAGGAATGAAAACCAGAAAATACCGTTAAGTAAACACTGGCTATTATTTACATGAAACTGTGTGAAAGAATCTGACTCCAAGGTTAAAAACAGAAGGCTTAGCAAAAACCAAGGCAACACTATATAATAATTTATTTAAATAATAGATAACAATTCAAATCTGTTATTTCGATTAATGATCAGGCAATTAGTATGTAGCAATTAATAATATATAATTATTAATATAATCATTAATACAAATAGGATTTAGTAATAATTACCCTTTGACAAATTTGGGGCTGATTCCCATGGACATCATCCAATTTTCCCTCAATAGCAAGCAGTGCGCAAGGCTTCATGATCAGCTAGAACAAGCCTAATTATGCTGCTAAGGACCATTTCCTCTCTCTTGTATTTAGTCTTGTGTATTGGCCCAGGGATGTGCTGTACCAAGGCGCCAGTGGGGCTGGAAACTGAAATCTTTTCTGCTTGGAGCTTGGGTTTCTTCACTTGAGGTGGGACTGGCACTGATAGCTGGCACTGCTCAGGCTAAAACAGACAAGCACAAAGAGCAACAGAAGGAAAAATCTCTGTATTGGAAGACAACCCATCAGTTTTCTGGTTACAATTAGTGCATACCTGCCTTTCACCAGCTTAGTTATGACTGCCTAATTCCATGCAGTGCTTATTTTCTAATTAGCTTGTAAAAGGTTATAAAAGCCATCAGATACATATTTAGAATATTACTTGATGCATTTACTAAATAGGAACATTAAAGATAGGATCAGATTTTCCTGTAGAGTAATCTGGCCACATCAACACAAATCCCCTCCTGTTACAGTAATACCAAAACCATTAGGGCTCTTGTATTTAGGTAAATGTCTGACTTCAGTGTGACTTTTTTGGTTTTTGCCTTTTTTTTTTTTTTTTTGAGCCTTTTGGCTAAATAAAGACCATATGTCTCCCTAAAATGTGTATGTCACAGTGAGCTGAAAAACTATAACACATCTTATTCAAATGCATTGAATGAACCAAATATTTTTTCCTCGGCATCATTTTCATGCCTTTAATTTAAAAAAAAAAAACAACACTGTTAAGAACATTCATGCTACAAGTTTAGACTTTTATTTATTTGAAGCAGCAAGGAAGGAATATTTTTTAAAAGGTTTTCAAATAGCCCCTTCTTCTCAGAGTGACAAAAAAGAGAAAAGGTGCAATTAAAAATCACACCCATAACAAATATAGAACAAAAGTTTAAAATTTACCATTAGATTAAGTATCTTTGGATTAATTTGCAGGGACCAGGCTCTGCTCTGACTTGCTTCTCTCTAAGTTTTATCTGTTTGTTATTAATTTGTTTTATTTTAGCCTAAATACTTATACAAGATGCAAAGCAGTGGACCAGAATAATTAATGGAAGAGCATATAGGGAAGCCAGGCTATGTTTGTGTTTGTGTCCAACAACAATAATCCAGGAGCATTTCATACTAGAGGTATGCTTATAAACGAGTTACACAGGCTGAATCAACTTTCAAAATCAATAGGAACAGAGCATAGAAAAAAATCCATGCTATTTCAATTCCAACAATTACCAGAGAGTTAACCAGCCTCTGAGAGAAATGTTATCAGGATTGACACGTTTCCAAAGTGTATTCTGATTTTAGCTAAGCCTTATCTTATGACAGAGAAATGTTTTGTTGGATGTGTTCCAGCTTGTTCTTCATGTTACTAGGTTTTTAATTCTTGCTTTTCTTAATACAATGATTTTTTTTTTCTTTTGCTGAGGTAATTGGAATAGAAGTAAGAGTGTGCTATTCTTGTGGCAGTCATATTCCCTTCAGTGGCTTTCTTTTAAGTAACAAGACATCGCAGCAGTGAGAACTAAAAGGCTACACACAGGCACCTCAGGTGGCTCTGATGATTGAGTGGTGGCTAACAACGGGTAGCTTATTGTGACAGCTCGGCCGCCACCATCGCGCCGAGGCTGAAAGCGAATACACGTGTGCATTTAGAATTCCCTAAAGATGTATTCTGTTTGATCTGCAAGGGATTGCTTCGGCTCTTACAAAAGTATCTGGCAGAAAATACCTTTGTTCCCATGAATGGGAGTGGGTCTGCTTTTCCGTTTTTCTTCTCTCCTGGTGCTTTTATTTGCAGCCATTTCAAGCCTGAGTTATTGCAAATGTGATATTGGGTGAGACACTTGTGTGAGCACCCTTGACTCCTTCAGCCATGGTGTTTTACGTGTTTAAAATCTCCATGGAGCTACCACCTAGAAAATGAACAGTTAATAATAACACTCTGAGATGTCAAAAAAAACCCAATACCATGATAGTAATCAGAGCAACAGCCATTAGCTCAACCCAGGGTCTGAAACTGTGTGATGATCCTTCAGAAACTTCTCTTCATCCATGGCTTATGCACAAGGTATCATTCAGGGCACGTCACGTTACCTGCACAGTGGAGCCCTATCATTATCATTCACAGGATCTGGACATTTCTCCTGTGCTGCAGGTGTTTTGCTGCCATGGGGTTCCAGTTGTGTCTGGTAATGCAGATGAAAGCTAGTTTTGCAACAGGGAGTTTTTCTAAATGCAAAACACAAGCTAGAGGTCTAATTAAGCACCATCAGGCTCTCCATTTACTTCAGGAGATGTTGGGCCTTTAGCAGAAATAGGCACTGTTGCATGGAGTGTAACGACAGATATTTGCTACCTGCACAATTAGAAAACCCTCGGGATCCTGAAAACAGCTTTGTGAAAATGCAGTTTCAAGCTTTGTTTTTTTGCCATGCAACTGCTGGGTCCTTCCTACTGTACTAACACAGAGTACAAATACGTGTGCTGAAATGAACTGGAGGCCACAATTGAAAATAAAAGATGTGGAGTTACTGAGTGCTGAGAACTGGCTCTTGGAACCTACATACTAAGCACTGGAAACAGCTTGAATCCTTGAAATCTTAAAAAACCCCCAAACCAAATAACAACATCCAAAAAAACACCACCCCACCCACACACAAAACAAACAAAAAACCAGCCAAACAAAACCCCCAAAAATATAAAAGAAGCCACCAGGGTAGGAAAAAAGCAAATTGTGTAGTCCAGGTTTTGGCTGACTCTGAGGTGTTTGCACACAAATTCTTTGCACAAGGCCAGAAAAAAATAAGGAAATACAGGTATCAGGGAGCAATGCAGTCAAGGGGAAAAGATGTAAAATCTCTGTTTCCTTATGGACTCCATGGAATCATGGGAGCAAGCTGTCTTAGGGACACGTGCATGTCCTTTGTAGTGGCAGAGGTAGAGGAGAGCCTGGGAAGCGAGCACGGCCATGGCTCCTCTGTACACTCATCTCTCCCAGGGAATACCTCTCAGTCCTGGTGCCCCACAAGGTAAACAGCTCCTGTGGCACTGCTGGTACCAAAGCTCACAGCTCCTCTCTCTGTGAGCTGATACAATTCTTCCTTGTTAGGCACAAAAATGTTCAAAGCCATGATTTCAAGCTTGACTGTGACCCCTATGAAAACAGGTCAGGCAATTAACTCATCGTGAAAAATGTTCTTTTTTTCCCCCTCCCTCCCTTATCGCATTCTAAATCTATTTTAACTTTATGGGGGGATTAGATACCAACACGCCTTGTGTTGATTCCTTGTGTCATGGACTCAATGAATCCTTCATTTTCCCCTTCCACTTCATCCAAGCTCCATAAAATGCCCAGGAAGCATTACTTTAAGAGTGTGATGACAGTTTAATTAGATCAAGACTGCAGCAGAAGGGGGGGTATCGGGATTGGAGGCAGCTGTGGCTTAGAGTCAGGATGTTTGCAACTCAGCCTTCTTCCAGCCCACCTAAGTAAGGGGAGCTCGGGGGCAGCTGCTGATACTTGCATCTGGTTTTCCCCTCAGGTACTGTGTCCCATCTGAGGGCCAGTGGCTGGTCTAAATCACTGAGTTACAGTATCTGTTGGGTTTTTAAATTTGATTTCCATTTCTGAAGTTTATGATACCAAGGTTTGTGCTCAGCGTTATCTGAATGAGCAGCGAAGAGTAATAATGCAGGTACATGAAAGCCACAGTCCTGGTCTCACAAATTCTCTCTAAAATTCACAGCAAGACTCCCACTGACTCAAAGAAAGGCAAGCTTGTACCTTCAGCTTCCCAGGGAAAAAAAAACTAGGAAGCCTTAAATAAGGAGGGCTCTAAAAGGAGATTTCTTCTGGTAGGAAGAAAGTGCCTTTCCCCACAAAGTCCATGGCTATTTGACTTGGAGTCTCAGCCTTTCTTGTGAGAAACATGCACTGTAGCTGTTTTACAGCTCTATAGAGTATGATGGAGAGAAATGGACCTAGGTGCTGTAAGGAATATCAGGGAGTAAAGTTTAGGCACTTTGACTCCCACTTTTCCACACGTCTCAGATTTAATATGAGCTTTTCAGCACTCATTTATGTATGAAGGTGCACTGATTTCAGTGTGCACACTCAGTACTCCCAGGTGGGAGACATTTTATTGACCTTTTGACAATATCTTATTAACAAAGGCTACTTTTCAGCTGGCAATCTACTTTAATAGAACACGCATATGGTTATCCTATGCTGTATTCACTATTTAGTATCATTTGGTTAAATGCATTTGTTCTGCAGTATTCTCAATTCTTTTGTACTTTTTCCCTAACACTAAGTTATACGCATAGATAAAGCTTTTTTTAAAGAGTTTGAATCTGAAGAAAAATCACTGAGATAATAACACCTTTTTGTCTCATGTCACCATCTGCTGCATCATCTCTGCAACGCAAATCATCCTCATTGCTATGTACTATCTTCTAGAATAGATCTTAGATAAAATCTTGCTCTAACTCTTGCGTTAGTGAGGAAATACAATACAGGAAAACTCTTTCTTACCTTCAGTATTTTCGGTCTTCTATATTTAGGTTTCCTTTTACCTTAGTGTCGCATGCCTGACCTTTAATGCAACAATTCTCAGTGCACCAGCATCAAGCAGAGAAGCATTCTGCATCCTATATTCCAGGTGGACAACTAAGGCTTGCCTAAGGTCACACTGGACTGCTTGTGGAAGATTAAAGACTTAACTCCAAGTCTTTTACACACCAGAGAACTACCTCCAGCACCAGACCCATCAGACACTTCAATTTGCTGCTGTCCAGGCCCTGCCTGATGCTTACACAGCCTGCGTCCAGGACATCTCCTGGAAAATGCACAACTCAGTGCCTGGGGTCCCCCTTAAACATACTAGCCATTTAGCTGGGTAGCATAAGAAATTCAGATTATTATTTCTGATGCAAGTTGGAGATTTTTTCCAACTGGGACCTGCTGGACTTTCATGTATTTATTAGGTTTACAGGGCAAGGTTTTGGTAGCAGGGGAGCTGCAGGGGTGGCTTCTGTGAGATGGTATCAGGAGCTGTCCTCATGTCAGAAAATTCCACATACCTCCAAGAAGGCCCCAATGCTGGCCAAATCAGAGCCCATCAGTGAGCTTGGAGATACTAATTTTACCAGAATCTGTTGTGCCCATGACAGTAATTACCAAGTGGTCTCACTCTCCTTAACTCAATTCACAAGATTTTTCTCATATTTTGTCCCCTCTGTCTAATTGAGGAAGCTGAGTGATAGAGCAGCTTGGTAGGCACCTGGCAGCCAGCAAAGGTCGACCCACCACAATATAATTATTATTCCCACCTGCCTTGATGAGACCACTGACATTACTCCACAGAGGTGCTATGGGTATCTGGGCCAACACACGTTCTTTTCTTTGCAAAGATGAAGTTAATTGAATTAACTCTTGTATGCCACATTAATGCTGCTAGAACTGAAAGGAGGATATGCCCTGTTGAGCTTGTGCGATTTGTGTCTTAATGTGGAGCACTTGTTTTTACAATATTTCCTAGCAAAAGAAGTAATTTTATCTTTAACAGCATCTAGTTTTTAAAAATCCAATAAACAAGGCAGAAAGTAGACAATTACAGTGTGTTACCTATATGAGTGCTCTGAAGACACTGAACATCAAGGAGTTTGTCACCTCTCTGCCACCGTCAGTCACCCAAATAAGGTTTCCTGTAACTGAGCTAATGATAAATCTGCAACTCTGAAAGAACAGCTTTCTATCTTTAGGCTTCAGCTATGCTTTTCTTTTGTGTGTATAGCCTATTTATGGAATGCTGCTGTTGAACTTGAATGCAAACCAGAAAAGCGTTCCTGCCTAAATTGTCTATAAATACCTTAGGGGATTTTACTGTCTATATTTTTGTGAAGTCCTCAGTGTGCTGCTTTGCTCAAGTATTTGTTTATTCCTCATTCAACATTCATTGTCTGTCTTCAAACAGTGACCTCCTGAAATGTATACCACACCTCTGTATGAGGCGGTTATTTTTGCATAACCCTGAGAACTCTGAGGCTGTATGGGCCTTCATGAGAGAGGAATATACAGCAACCTGTGCGTGAAAATTGCCATCTTGGATGCACCAAGGCACAGATAAACATACAGATTATTTAGGAAACTAACAAAGGAAAGGATTTTAGCAGAAATAATGCTCTAATCTACCATTTTATATCAGACTGTTAACTTGTCCCATATGCCCATGGGGCATCCAGAATAGGATGCAAATGATGTCAATAGACGAAAACGCAGAGAAAAAGTGTTAGAGGATAATGTACCTAGGAAAATTTTCCTCATTAATTAGGCACAGATTCACGCCCTCAGGCAGAAAGCTTTCAAGTATTTTTCAGATCCTGAGCTTTGAGTTTGTCCTAGGCTTTTTGGTGGCTTTTCTTGGTTTGTTTGTTTGTTTGCCATCCTCTGTAACAATCTCAACCTCTTCTTGCTGAGGTATCACATGTCAACAAGTTCAATAGGTTGGTCACTCAACAAACACACATTGTTTATTTTAAGAGGTTTGATTTACCTGTTTTTCTGACTCTTTGAATCT
This sequence comes from Platysteira castanea, assembly GCA_013397175.1. Classification (NCBI taxonomy): domain Eukaryota; kingdom Metazoa; phylum Chordata; class Aves; order Passeriformes; genus Platysteira; species Platysteira castanea. The sequence continues at coordinate 648,562 of VYXC01006776.1, read as the reverse complement.
CCTTGGAGCTTGAGCTGGAGGAATGAAGGAGTGCATCCCTCTACAAAATTAAGCTCTTTGACTTCTCATTGCACCCTTCCCTATGGCTTGAAGAAGAGAAGGACAAGGATAGAGTAACAAGACATCCTGCACACTTCTATCCAAACTGCATAGGGCATTATAATTGCTTAATAATTTTCTCCTCCTTGTGATTAGGTTTTATGGCATTAGTGAACACTCCTGTATCTTGTGATAGGGTTGTGGCCATTTTTTGGGTCATTGCCCTCACCAGCCTCCAGCAACACTGAGGGTGTCACATCTCTTGCAGCTGCCCCTTGGATACCCAGGGCTTGAAGGACTGTCCTCATCATAGCTTGCCAGACAAATTACAGAGTATGTTATCCCAGATATGGGACAAATACACAGATATCGGCTTTGGAAAATGAATGTGAAAATGCAAAATTATATTTACACCCATGCAAATGTATGTGCTCTCCCAAGGAGCTTTGAAAGAGTGAAAAACAAACTCTAAATAGGCCAAAAGCAAAACAAATTTGCTTTTAAGTTTAAAAAAAAAAAACATTCAAGAGAAGAAAACTGCAGCCTACACTGAGCCTCATTTGACACTGGAAATATGAACATTGGCCAAAGTTTTGATAGCAGTAGTGTAGCATAGTTAAATTTGCTTGGGTAATCAAACAGAAAATTTCTAAACTTCAGTAGAAAATTGTAAGTTAAATATATTGCATTTAAATTTAAATTATCAACTAGCAGCCTTATTCACACAATTCACTATTTTAATCTATTATAAGTCAGTGAGTTGAAAAACATAGAGTTACTACATGTCTTTTCTGCAGGAATTTATGGCATTTTGACTTTAGGGGGAGGGATTACACCTAAAAATAAGAAATACTTCGCAAAACAAAATTTAGAGCTACTTGAGTGTATAATAATTAGAGATTTTGTTTTGGTAACATGTGATATCAATTATCACTTTTACATTTGTTTAATGATCCATAATGGAAAATAATTTTCAAGAAAGGCTCTATTCCAGTGAAGGTTAAGTGAAATAGGAATTTGTCAAACCTGAATAGCACTTGGATTTATGCAGCTTAAAGGAAAGCCTGAATAATCAGAAATCACACCCAAAAATGAAATGCAAAATTCATTTCTAAAAAATGAATGGGCCATATGCAATCCAGAAAACAATTCACTCAGTTTTACAAGGACAAAAATGCTCACTTATAGAATTGTGCAAGAAGCTAAACAGGCTGACATCACCATCTCTTGGGTAATGTTACAGTACAGGTTTGTCTGGTTTGGTTTTTTGTTGGTTTTGGTTTGGGTTTGCTNTTTTTTTTTTTTTCTCCTTATCCTATACAGCTCAAGTCCTGCAAGTACTAAATGCTTTGTGAATACCCTTGTTGATGTGGCTCTCAAGTCTTTGAGGCTGTAAGTGGGGAAGGCTGAGTGTGTGTGGTGTGTAATCAGCCCACTAATAAATCCTTGATACAAAGCAAAAGCCTAGAAGGCTTTTGCACAGCATTTAAGCAGAATTAGTCTTCTGCTTGGCAGTGGAAGTTGACTGAAGCTTTATTAGTCTTCCCACCAAAAGTACCAATTTCTGGCAATGAAACAAACTATTGTATTTCTTCTTGTTTATATCTAGAACTCAACGTGTGTGAATTTTGAGTAAGCTCCAGGACTGGAGGACAAAGAAAGCAGCAATAATAAATAGACATGAAAGGGTGGGATAAAATTGGGGTACTCAAAATAGCATTACTCCCCATGATGTCAAGACCCTAACTCCTTAGCTGCTTTCTGTTATGATTTAAATTAGCAGCAGAAGTCAGTTTGTCCTTTAGATTCAAGGAGCATGGCCAGTGCCCTCAGGTCCTAGTACAGGTCATGTATTGAAATGCTTAGATAGACTCAGGTTGCCAGCTCAAGACCAAGGAAATAAAATTCCTGTCTTAAAATGCATCTCTCAGGCATTTTGTTGCAACAAACTTGTTTATTTGTTCGTTTGTCTGAACTGTTTTGTGTCTAAGCAGGACAGAGGACAAAACCTTTCAGCAAAGATGTGGAGAAATATATCGGGAACATTTCTTTGTGTTTTCAGAGCAGATAGAATGCCAAAGTCATATGCGAACTGTAGTCTTCCACATCTGTGCTTTCTTCTTCCCCATGTCTCTTCCCCTTGTCCCAGGTTCACTTTTCAAGGAGTTAGGGCTGGTTCATTCAGCTGCTAAGGCTCTGTGCTGAAGTTGGCCACAGTGTGCAGGTATTAATTCAACAGCTTGGTTTCTGCAAGTCAATATACAATTGAATGTGCATAATCTGAGCAGTACGATTGATTTAACATCAGTGTGGGAACTTTAGCTTTCAGTTTTCATGAATTATGTGTTTGAATTTTGAACTTTAATGCTGTACTAATGTAGACATTTGCATTTAATGACATATCAGTGAAATTGAATAGGCCTGCCACCTCCTAAACTCTTAAAAGTTTCAGCTCTGTGAAAACCTCTTGCTGAAAATGTGAACAACAGCTTGTAGATTGCCTGACTGAAATGCTGTAGTCTTGATCATGAAAAGAGAAGAAACACAGCATCAACAAGACCTCATGAATCTTTTGACATAGTTTTATGACCATTGTCTTAATATATCATGCCCCTTGTATCTAGAGTCTAATAGAACATAAATAAAGCCAGATGATTTAATATTCACATTGAAACATAACTATGGAAAGATGTATGACAGAATCACCAAAGAGATGAGGTAAACATAATTTTTATCCCAGATTCTAAAATGTTTGTGATTTTTTTAATGCATCAACCAAATTATGTAGACAAATCTGAAGGAAGATGTCAGAAATATCCAAAATAATCTTACACTAACAAGAGCATCAAGAAGCACATTTGCCAAGGTACTTTGGTAACCAGCTCCCAATGGCTTCAGCAGCAACAACAAAGTTGGTTGGTTGGTTGGCTGGTTGGAACTGTCACTATGGACATATATTCTGACCTCTATGGAGGCATTGTAACAATGGAATAATTTATTGCTTAATTCAGTAGTCTTGTTGTAGTCTTGTCTTTAGAAAGTCAGTATCAAAAATTTCTTCTTTCTAGAAAAAAGAATTAGTAGAATTTCCCATCTTTGACTTTTTTTCTTTAAATGACTTTGTATTTGGCTAAAATTTAAACACTCTTTTCCACATGAAAGTAGCTTTCAAAGTTCAAAAATACATTGACTCTAGTTCTATGTTTTTGAAAAGCTTTTATAATAAGTTATCTTTGTTTTTGAAAAGCTTTTAAAATAAGTTATCTTATTGCATGCATAAATTAGTTGGTTTTTAGCCTCATAACCACCTGGAAAATACAAGAGACAGAGATACAAATGTGCAATATGGAAAAAGAAAAATACAACTCTCAAAGGAATATCAAACCTTTCAGCTTGAAGGTTAAATATGGGCATTAAAAGGAATCCAATTAAATTGAAAACAAGGGTATACTAAATTGCCCAACTGTAATAAATTCATTATATATGGATAAAGGAAAACATGACAATTCACAATAAATACATGTGCTTCTTAAGTACAATTGTTTCTAAAAGTAATTAGAGTAGATCATTCTTTGTTCCAGACCCATGTTCTCAGTAGTCTGATGGATTTAGCAGTGCAGAGGTACCAGTGCTGCCTGGGGAGATGGGAAATGTGCAGGAGCAGTAATGTGCAATGGGAAAACAACCTCATATAAAATTTAACTCTTCTGTATAAAAACAGGAAATAAAAGTAGGAATTGGATGTTTTTCAGTGTTAAACTTTAAAGACTGTACCTTGCATTTCTGTGATTTTATAGCTGGTTTAAATTCTAATTAATTGCTAGCTTTTAGCTCCCCTCTTGTACCAGCATGATGTAATAACTGGGGTTAGATTTTCCAAAAAATGTGATTTCCCTGTTTCAGCATCTAGACAACCAAATTTTCAAAGCAGCTTATTGCTGGCAGTTCCCCCCTGACAGGAAGGAAAGGAGGAAGGCGTCCTTTTGTTCCAGATATCTTACAAAGTCAGGCTCACCTTTATGTTTCAGCTGCATAGTCCAAACTCTAGTAAGAGCTATGGTCAGTCATAAGATTCATAAGGTTGATAAGGCTCAGAGCTGCCTGTGGAATTGCATATGTTAATGTAAATTAACGTTTTTAAAGCACAAGACAAAAGACTCTTTGAATGACCATTGCCATGTTTCCTCTCCTCTCCCCAGTTGCAAGAGCTGTTTTTCTCAATTTTGGGAGGAATATGGTTGCCGTTGGTTAAGAGTGATACAGTATCAGAAAGCCAAAACCCCAGGATCAACAGGAAAAATAAACCTAATAAAGAGACCAACCAAAATGGCTGTGAACTTGCCAGCCAGGAGAGCTACTGAGAATGACAGCAACCTGTAGATTTTCCACCAAAAGAATTTAGTTTGCTGAGAATAATGCATGAAGGATTTGCATGCAGGCAGTGTCAGAGGGCAGACTTACACAGTGATTGGGATTGCATGAAGAAGCTGATTCATTAAGGTCCGATGCATTCTTAAGGAGAAAATCTAGAACGAGTGCCATTATTTAAAAGTACATTTCTCACTCCCTGAGTCAAGATTCCCAGGAGCTACAAAAGGCAATCATGCGGTTCTCAAGTGATTGGAAATGTCATTATAATGTAAAATGCAGAAAACTTAATCCCCATAACTTTTTCCACAGCTTTTTTCCTGCCTGGACAGATGTTCCTTGTCAGCCTCTTAAAAAATACATGGACCATAATACAGGCTCACCATGGTCACTGTGAAGTGGTGTTAGTCCAAGTATTAGTTGAAGGCAAGAACAGGAACAGGAAAGCTTTTACTCTAAATAAAATATGTGTCTTTTGGCCAGTTGAGAAGAGGTATAATAAAAAACAGGAAATTAGGCAAAACCCCCTATTCTTGTGTAGTAGATGGTGTAGATGTTAAAAAGCCATGTTTGGAGATTATGATAGACTTTGAAAGAAAGGGTTAAGACAGGCTGTGGCACGCATGGGGCTCTGAATCCCACTGAACAGACCTCAAAAATTCTTCGATGTTCATTTCAAGGAACAGCCTGAAGAGCAAGGAAGATCAGAGGCTTCAGATATGTTGCAAAACATGTAGAATCATAGAATGATTTGGGTTGGAAGAGACCTTAAAGAACATCCAGTTCCAATCTATTTCCCCTGTATTCTTGAGATTTTAATCTGCTGGGTACAATCACTTTCCAAAGATTGTCTGAAGAGGGGAGCTTGGCATGATGGAATGCATTGTTTTAGCTGTAGAGCTGGTACTATGAAATTGTGCTTGTGTGTACTGCTCTTCAGATTTTTGAAAAATACTCAAGAGTTGGATTTTCTCAATTCCCAGTTCAGCCTGCCTTCAGAAAAGGAAACAGGCCAAAAGTTGGTGTAACACAGGTGCCCCCTTATAATTCTTACAAATGCGAGGTCATAGTGATAATATCTCATTAATTTTTCTATTTAGCATTCTTATAGTCTACTACTTGTCAGTCTGATCACCCCTAACAGGTAAGTGCTTGCTTTATTTTGAAGAGAACAACCTAAATATGACTTGACCCCAACTTGGCCGCTGTTTTTTTCTTGCCAGACCCATTTCATGACTCTCATGTCTGGTTTCGCATGCTAGTTCAACACAATGCAAAGAAACAGGTTTGTACAATCAGGACTATGAATTACTAAATGCAGCATGTATTTCCTCTGTGTTAACCAAAAGACTTGGTGGGGTAAGTCAACTTGCACTCCCTCTAATTCTTAGAGTGCAGGTATTGGCATTACAGAAAACAACCCTACTTTAATCTCTTTTTGGAAAGCTCAGGAATGAGTGGCATGGAGAATTAATTTCCCTTACTGAGAAACTGTGGTTCTTTCTAGATGTTGTCCCACTTTTGGGCAAGGTCAGAGGAGTGGGAAAATTTACAGGATTACCTGAGGATAAGAATCTATTTGCACCAAGAAAAAATGTTGTAATGCCTACACACAGAAGTTGTGCTGCATAAAACAAGCCAGAGAGTTTTCAAATCTTTGAGGCTGAACCAGAACTTGTCAAGTCTCTGCTACCACTTATGCAATGGCTTCCCACAGCAGGTGAGGTGCTGCTCTGTGATATTCAGGAGATCCAGTAACCATCATCAAAACTAGGATCATCTAATACCTGCTTGATTACATAAATACATAATAAATTTACAGTGGATAGGATAGAATAAAAGTATATAAAAACATAAAATAAAAATATAAATGCTCCATAATATAATTTCTATACTAACCTAAGCTCTTCCCCTTGCCATCATGACAAAGCTCATTTCTTCCATCCAGAATGAATCACTTCTGTGCCACACCTGTGGCAACAAGATCTCTCCAAAGGGAAAAAAGAGAAGAAGAAAAACAAAAGGAATCCCTCAAACAACAAAACAAGTTGAAACCTGAATTCCCGACTTGGGGTATAATCAGACAGTGATTTTTTGACTGCCATGGGAATGGAGCATGAATTAGGACTCCATATACAGCTGAACCTGAATAAACCATATAGATAGGGAATGACACATTTTAAAAAGTGATTAATTGAAAAATGGTAAAACAAGCAGATATTATCACAGATTTTTTCACAAGGGAAACATACGTCTTTACATTAGCCTCCCACAAGTTTGCCAATGTAGGTGTGCTTATGGATGCTTTTACAATGTTTTGTTCCTTTAGGTGTGTTTATTTTAATGATTTAATGTTTTGTTGCTAGGCTAACTCTTGACTTATTTTTCTTTTTATTTATTTTTATAAAGCCCTAGTCCTCAATTTAGAACAGTCTGAAGGGGCTTCCATTCCTCCTCCCTCTAAATAACTTATCCACAGAAAACTGCAGCTTCCATTAACACAAGGCTACTCATGAGTCTGGGTAAATTCCATGAACAGAGACAACTGAACGCAGCAGCAAAACTCAAGTGCAAGCTAAAGAACAAGAAGGTGGTTAAGTAGTAGTTCAGTTCTCAAGAGAATCCAGTGGTTTTGTCCATCCACCATCCAAACAATTTACCAATAGGCAACAATGTAAGAGTCATACTGCAGAACTACGGCATAGAACAAGCAGAATAGAAGATGATTAGTGGATCTGCTGATCACTCCAGTATCCTCCCCAATGAAATATGGGTAGGGCAAGCACAAAGTGGTGCTTCACCGGAGGGCTCTCACAGATGCTGCAGGGTGCATTGCTACACCTGATGGGGGAGGCTTGGCATTTGATACCTCTTAAAGCAGTTCTTGTCTTTGAATGTGTCCCATGGCTTTTTTACATGTGTGTAAGTCACCAGCAGCTCCACTGCTCTGTGGCCATGAGTCCCCCATTCTAACACTAAGTGCCATGAAAAAAGGATTTATTTTCTTTGTTTCAAAACTAGACTTGCCTAGTTTCATTTGATGCCTTCTAATTCTCAGATTGGAAGAGACAGGGAACATCAATCCCTGCTCCTGCTGTCCAAGCCTTCTGATAATTTTATGGTCCTAAGGCAAACCAGAAAAGTAAAGATATGCCCCTCGCTAGGATGCTTTTCGTTACTTGCAGCTACATTATAAGGTCTGTACGTACAGAGAGCTTTATGGCAGCTGGGAAGGATTCTCATGGCTAAAAATGATATGTGATGAACCCAGCTGAACTGAAAGGCAAAGGTTTTCAAACACAAATCATTTATATGCCCTCTTTTCTTCCCAGAATCAAAATACACAAATTCATGCAAGCAGGATTTTAATTTCCCAGCACTATCTTCATGTGTGCATCTAACATAGCTAAATCCTTAGACTTTGCTACTTTTCTAGCTGAGCAGTTGGTTCAAGGGTTTTCACACAACCATTCTCTATTTGGGATTTAATGACTTCTAGCAGGGAGCTGAAGCAAAATGCCAAACTGCGTAACTGATTTCAACTCAGCTCTGACAGTTTGCACAAGCCAAAGATCCATCCCCAAAGAAGGTGGTTGCTAAATTCATATTTTTCTAAGAGCAGTCACAAAGTGTTTATAAGTTCTCTAGAAGCCTTAAAGCAACTGTGAGGGAACCTCTCTTTTCCTGGACCTCTACCCCATGCTAGGGGAAGCAGCTTTTCTTTAGCTTGCAAAAATCTTAAAGAAAAAAAAAAATCACTGTTTTCAGTAAGTGGGAAGGTTGACTATCCCATGCTGTTGTGGGGTGGATGGGAAGAGTTTGGCAGTTAAAAGAAAGACATGGCATCAAAGAAACAAAATCACCTCACCTTTTTTTCTTTTTCAACTTCATTATAGTTTAAATATATGGATAGCTTATAATACATGTATTTTAAACATACTTTAAATCATAAGAAATCATTTAAATTATTGGAGCAATATCAAGATTAGTGCTCTGACAATTTGTTACCAGTTGGGTATGGCAGTGAGGTTAAAAACAAGCTTGTGCAGGTTAGCATGTGCCCCTTTCCACTAGCCTTTCCTAAGGCTCCTGTGTGGGTGACTGGTGACTGGAGCAGGAACCCCTGCAGAAGTAGGTGTTTGTGTTTTGTCCTTTTTGCACCACTACAGCTGCTTAGCTGGTTTTTCTAAGTGTCAGGTTTGAACTCTATGTTTAAGCAAGTTATCAATGGAAAAATAGGATTGCCTTGGAAATTTTTGCCTAGTTATGAAAAACTGGGTTCTCCTGGATTTTCCTACATCCAGTGTTTCTCAAAGCACAGCTGCCTCCCAGTTTCTTCAAGTGCATAATCAAATACCAAGAATTTGACATTCACCAACCAAAATCAGAAGAGGATAATGAGAAGTAAAATGAATTCCACCTGGGGTAAGTGGAGGGGCAGGCACTGATCTATTTTCTGGTGAAAAGACCCAAGGGAATGACATGTCAGGGGAGGTTTAGGTTGGATATTAGGAAGAGGTTCTTCACCAAGAGCCTGGTTGGACACTGGAACAGGCTCCCCAGGGAACTGGTCAGAACACTAAGCCTGACAGAGTTCAAGAAATACTTGGACAACATTCTCAGGTACATGGTGTGACTCTTGGGGTGTGCTGTGCAGGGCCAGGAGCTGGACTTTGGTGATCCTCATAGGTCCTTTCCGACTTGGGTTATTCTGTTATTCTATGATTCTATGAAATCTTAAAAACACCTTCCCCCACCACTCCCTCCTGCAAGACAAAGAGGAAGTTTCTGGCAGTTTCTCAGAGAAGCCACCCCTGTACCCCCTCCGCTACGGGAACTGTGCCATGCAAACCCAATACAGCCTCACACCCAGCATTCCTGTAAACATTTACCCTTCAGCAACAGCCCGCAGGCTGCCAATGTGTACTTGCGTTATTCCACAAATACTTTCTGTTGTGAATAATGTAAAAATCATTGCCTATTGTGCTTCAGCTTCTTTAGCGCCTTCTGAAAATAGAACATGCACTGAAGTAGTGCAACATTGTGCTTCAATTTGGGTTTTGTTTGGTTTTTGGTTTTTTTGTTGCTTTGGATTTTTTTTGGTGTTTCCATGGGGTTTTTTTTCCTGCTATTTTTCACCCTGTTTGAACGATCTGGTGCTGAAGCATCTGTCACTGTATAGCAACCTTTTTCACCGACATTGATGCTCTTAGGCACTTGAAATAAAATGTCCTTTTCTCAGCAGAAGGCTGGGTTGTGATTACAGGCTGGTGTACAGGAATTGTTCCACCTACCAGTGAGAGGCAGCTCTTTCCATGCCATGACAGACCCACTGCCTAGGAGCTTGTGGCTCTAAGGTGATAAAATAGAAATATTATACCAACCTGAAAGTGCAGGGCAAGTCCAAATGGGCTGAGCGCAACACAGTTCAAACTGAGATGTATTTTTTCCTGTGTGCATTGTATCAGTTTATCTTACAGAGGTTTTGGCAAATTTATGCTTTTTATGGTAGGGCATGAATTTACTAAAAGGAACAGGAAGGAGAAAAAAGATTTTAAGGAAGAGTCTTGGGAACTAAAAAATGTATGTATTAATATTAGAGTAATATACATATGTATGCACATCACTGGTTCTGGATGATCTCAAGGTATTACAGTGATTTGCCTCCTACTTCCCCTCAAGTAATATAAGAGGTGAAAAAACAGCTAACATTGTAATTTTTTCTGAAGAATTCTTGAAAAATATATTTTGTTTCATCAACTAAAATCAGCTTTCTAACAAGGACAAAACAATTAATGACTGAATGGCTATATTCTTTTTAAAAAACATAATGAAAAAATCAATTTCCCAATGAGAAGTGTTTCAAGAAAAAATTCAGCCTGATTTTCTACTGTAACAATTATTACCAAAAACTGAAAACCAACCAGGGACTGATCAATATATTAGTGAAAGGTGAATATGGGACTCGTTTTCAGGAGGAAAACAAAAGTAAGAAATGGGAGTGCTTCACAGAGAAAGAAGTCCTTAAAAACAAATTGAAAGAGCCAGTACCAACAGAGTTATCTCTGAACACATAAAGGTAAAGAAATGTGGCATCTCTGGCACACCTCATAAAGAATAAATCTCTATGGACATTACATATATATATATATATATATACATACATATATATATATATAAACAGAATCACATCAGAGAAAGTATTAGTCTAGATCGTATTAATGAACTTTGCCAACAACCCACACGCTAAAACATGTTTGCATTAAGTGTTCTTTGAAATTTTTCAAGTACGAAACAAATCAGTAACAATCAGACTGTTGATACGTATTTCATGAAGGAATATAAGATACAAATTCATTAATAAATTATTCACCAGCTTTGCTCTCAAGTGTACTGAGAGCTGGCAAAATGTCCCTGGCTAAGGGTAATGCTAAATAACTGCACATAAAACAGAGAGGCACTGTCAGGTAGCATAACACAGAGATTACTGGCAGGTCTTGACTTAGTCAACACCCTCATTAATGATACTAAAGCATAAGTAAACAGAAACATAATGAAATCTGTTGGTAGCTGGGAGGAACTCATGCCAGTGTTAAAGAAAGTGGAATAATACAGAAGTAATTAAATGCCTGGGTGTCAAATAAAAACCCACTACATCAAATGAATAAAAATATTTCATTCATACTTGAGAAGAACCACAGGCATGTCTCAGATTAATTTTGCATCCATCACCAGGCACCGGTGGCCAGACTAATCAGAGTAGTTCCACAAAAGTCAGTGGAAACACCAGTGAAGACTGAAGGAAGCATGGACCTGTTCCTCCCTGCAGAGGAGCACCTTCTTATGGAGAGTGGCAGAGAGAGCAAAAAGTGATTTTTGGTGCTGCATGATGAGGTGCAATGTGTGTGTTACAGAGATGTAGCAGGTCTTCTGACACAACCTACAGCACTCCACTGATTATATTATCAGTACTTTTAAAAATCTGTAAAAATATTCCTCAAAATGTTTAGAGGTGAAAGGAGTGAATAATACCAAAAGTATTTTCATAAATCCATGATCTTGAAAATATATATCTTAAGGTGGTGAATTAGTAAATGACTCAAGGAACCTTATTTGCTCTGGCTACCTCACAACTCCTGAGAAAAATGTTGATGCTGAGGCCTCAAAGTGCTGTTTTGCCTGCTGTTTTCATTAGAAGCCATTCATGTTTTATTTAGATAGCTTCAATCAATGTGTATCTCTGTTTTATTTTTCAGTTAAACCCTGCCAGTGCAATCAACCTCGTCTGCAAATTGTTCTATATTGTCTGTAAGTGAATGCCTTCCAGTACTGTAAACTTTGTTTGTAGTTAATTGTTCTTAGAGAATAGGGGAATATTCCCTGATAGCAGGGCAATCATTTATGTGACAATGTGTTGTGTTTATTTTGAATACAAAATTCATATCGCACTGTTGGTTTTGGTATTTCTGCCATTTGGTGCCTTACATGTTGTCCTATTGGGGCTAGCATAGAGGGGAAACACCTGCTCTGATTCTTTAAAAGTAGACTGGGGACAAATGGGAATGATGCATCAATTTAGCTGGAAAAAATTGCTCTAGTTAAGGGGAGATACCTGGATATGTTAGTAGTTGAAGATAGAAAGCAAATTGTAGGAGTTAATGGCTGTTCTTGATGTGGAAGGAGCTCACTGATGGAGTTCCTAAAAACTGTGTCTTAGGAGCTGTGCTGTTCCCCATGTTCATAAACAGTCTAAAAAAGCACCAATTGTTAAAATGAAAAAGTCCCAACAAAACAAAAAAGTTGGTCAAGCTAGTGAAAACAAGGGCTGACCAAAGATTTACCAAATTAATTTTGAAGCTGGAAAGGCTGGGTAATAAAATGGCAGATGAAACCCACTGGAAACAGATTAAGGTGATGCACCTTGGAAAAAGCAATGCAAGGCTCAAGTGAACAATATGAGCTCTAAGCTGGCTGTAACTGTCAGGAGCCAGACCATGAAAACACCAGCTTAATCCTGGAAGATGCTGAGTAAAATCATAGGAGGTTTCATGGAGCAGATAGAGAACAGAAAACACTGTTAAACCCCAGTACAACCCCAAAGTTCATCCCCATTTTGAACATCGTGTGCTACTCTAACTCCTTCACCTGCAAACAAAATATGATGAAAAATTCAGAGAATGACAAAGGTGACAAAAGCTACGCGGCAGCTTCCCCATGATAAATGAGCAAGTGATTTAGGACTCTTGCTATGGGTCAGACTTGACTTGAGAAGAGATGGTAGTTTTTGGGAGTCACAGTGCTAGACGGAGCCAGACACAGAAGAAACCCATGAGGTGGTCAGCTGCAGCCTCACCTGGCTTTAACCAGGGCTGTTTTTATGGGTGCTCAACATCTAAATAGCCTCAAGGGAGGAACAGCATCAAGACTGTGCAGCAGAAATCCAGAAAGCATTACTAACTGTGGGAAAAAACCCTCCACATGTAATTGAGAGAGTTCCTGAAATTAAAACGGGTGAAAGAGTACTTGGGGAAAAATACCATGAGTGCTTGTGCTGTTGTTGCAATGTGTGCTGAGGGGGACAGCTGGAGCACGTGTGTGGTGGCAGGGTGTGTGTGTAAGCTGTTTATATCCAGAACATGAACCATATGCTGCTTTTAAATCTCCTGCAACTAAGCAGCCGTGTCTCCCTGATCAGACCTTATCTTTAAAATGATGACCGACTTCTGGGACTTTCTTCAGTGCTTGCTTCCTGCTCCTGTGAACCTGAACATGGCTCTTGGGAAGCATTGTGGATTGACAGCTTCAGCAACTACAAAAAATAGACATGATAATTGCTGTCAGAGAAGGACTGGAAAGAGAAACTGAGAGCTTAATTACGGCTGCAAAGGAATGGGCTCTTTGTACAGGCGATGATAAAAGGAAGATAGAGGGAAGAAAGTACAGAGCTTAAGAATTGCAGTCAGCATTTAGAGACTATTAGTAGTTCAGTTTATGATCATAACAATACAGCTTGAGATTTTTTAAAGGTGCAGCCTAAAAGGCTGTCAAATTTGGCACTGTGCATTCTGCAAGAGCCACAAAACACAAGTGGCTTCATCACAATAGGATAGTTATAGGGGATTTATTGCAATCTTAGTCCAAGTGAGAAATACTGATGCATAAAAGTCCCCTTGAGATTTTTTTTTTGGCTGCTAATGGCCATAAGGCACATGCTAGCAGATCCAGCATAGTGGCCTTAGAAAGGAAGGAAGGAGACTATATCATCACGGGCACTGCTTGTCCACATCTTGAAAATGCCAGACAGAATGCAGCATAATGCAAACACACATGACTGGCAATGACACAAAAAACATAATTAAATTACTTTAAAAT
>VYXC01006776.1:624227-634742 GCA_013397175.1 Platysteira castanea | reverse complement strand
TATAATTTAAATAAATATAAATATAATATAAATCTAACCCAAATATAAACCAATATTGTGCACACCAGAAACATAAACCATGCACCTTCCCACAACCAAATATAAAACATGATAATAGCATCCAAAACTCGTTGATAGCTGGATTTGAATTGGACCCCCTGAAAACCTGGACGGTATGGCAGCAAAACACAGACAACAGCAGCAGCAACAGTACCCTGTAGTTATTGCTAACACATCTATAGAAATATATACCTGTGATTAGCATTTATATACTACCAGATAAAACCCTGGCTGGTTTCAATGAACACTGAGATGTAGATGTCTGGCACACAATGAGATCCAGCTTGATGAAGCCAGTTGCCTCTCCTTGCCCAATGTTCTTTGTACAGGAAAACTAAGCATGAAGGTCAGCTAGGTACAGATATGGCCCAAAGAGCTGAAATGCAGGTTTCTGCCTTGGCCATTCCATTCCCTCCAGCTTTTATGTGCAGGATCATCTCTGCAGCCTGAATGGACTATTCTGCTTCAGCCTCTGCTTAGCTCAGGGGCTGGGATACACAGGCCTGGGATGCCAAAGAGGCAAATTAAGGTCCCCACTGGAAGGGCTATATCTTACTGCCCTCCCTGAATACAACAGCTTTATTTCTTTAGGGATGACCCTTCCCTTTCAATACATGTTAAAAGTAAATACGCTTGTCTTCAAAGGTGTAAATGACACCCAGGAATTTGTAAGAAGGGGATGCTCAAGGCCAGCAAAAGAAAAGCCAGCAGCCTGCAGGTGTTTGGTCACAAAGCCAAGCAACAGAGTATCCACCTGTATGTCAGTCCTTGGAAGGATATCAAGGAGCATGCAATACCACTGTTTTGAACCCTCCAAGCTAGAGGACAGCCACATTAAAGAAAAAAATAAAACCCCAACTAGCTCATCAATAAGGTCAGCAGTCCCAGCAGGAATCCTTAGTCCAAGACCTTAAATACAGAAAAGCATGAGTGTGGACAGCTAGTATTTAACAGAGCCAACAAAGCAATGAGTGGAATTAATTAAAAGTAAAAAAAAAAACAAAAAACCCAAAAATATATATATATACAAAGAAAAAACAGGGGGAACCCAGACAAAACCAGATAATGAACCCCAAAAAATAAAATAATGAAAAAAAACCAACCAAAAAATACACCATCAACAAAAACAACAACAAATCAACCAAACAAAACCCAAAACAACAAAAAGCGCATGCATCACAGTCCAGTCATATTTTGACATGAAAGAGAGCAATGTAGGGGCCAGTGATGTTACACTGCCCTTAGACTGATCACAAATTTCACAGGGAGAGATGATTTCTCCCTTCTTTCCAAACAAAAGCTTGCAATCTCCAACATGCAAATAGACATAAACTACAAGGAATTTTATGGGCCTTGTTTTAAAAGGCCATTCTATGTCACTGTTTCGAAAAGCAGAAGGCTTTTAGCTTTAAATCTAGATTTAAATTTATGCTGGGCATCCTGGATCGACCACTACAAAGTAGGTATTTTGCTGTTTGCATCATATTTGATGATATTCTCCACTGCCACATCCAGGCCATCTAGTGCCCAGAAAATGTCACAAACAAGATTGTGGCACCAAGTAAGCAACACTCCAAAAAACAGCTGTACTACAGTTCTGTCCTTGCACAGATCATTTGAAGAAGTTGAAACTGAGTAAGATGTACCTGAGGAACATGGTGTGCCAGATAACACAGGTAACTGGGAGCTCTGTGTGTATTGGTGTTCTGAGCTCAGACCACTGCAGACACATCAGCTGAAGTTAGCTGAGGTCAGAGCCCAATGGCAGATTGTCCTCAGTTTAAAGAGGCAACTGTGTGCTTAAGAGATAAGAACCTGATGACAACTGCCTGGTTTTGCTTTGAAGACAGAACTGACACTATCTCCAACTCATTTGGAACTCAGCGCTTGAGTGCTACGTTTATTTGTTCCTCCGGGTGTCTTCGTAGACTGCAATTCTCCACAATTTGCAGCACTGAAGAGCACAAAATATGAATGAAAGGCAAATTTCCCATAGCAGTTTGTTTGGAAAATGAGACTTAAAATTCTATTAATGTTAATGGTATTTAGGGGTTTAGCTGTGTCCCGTGAAAGAGCCTGGTGATTCAGGACACATCAATTTGCCAGTCAGAGGCCTGGCATTGGATACAAATCTCCAAAATATATTGAGGGTCACATTCAAAAAGCAGTTGCAATGCTTGAACCTTATTCCCTACCTAAGCATCTCTTCAGCATAATGATATTCATATTTTCCAAATCACTATGTTGCTGTCATCTTGGCTCACTGAGAAGCTGTTGTGTATACTAATTGGTGTGGTATGTCCTATACATCAGGGTGTCTGGCTTAATTTGGAAATCTTCTTAAAATGCGTACTTGAATTATTGATTGTACAGCTTAGACGATGAAATGAGATGGGGTGGATTTTAGAGTTATGAATAATAAACTCCTGCTCAGCCAAAGCTACCAAGTGATGAGTTCAAGCTTAAAGAGATGCCACCACTACACGTTTTACACTTGCTAATATCAGGCTACCTACAGTCCTTTCCACATGTTTGTCATTTTTCTTTATAGCCATGTAAAAGTAGGGATTATTGTGTAAAGGATTTAGAAGCACAATTCCCACTGGCCTCTGCTGAGATTATGCACCTGAAAACCTCTTTTGAAATCTGCTCCAGATATTGATTGCTGTCAGATTTCCATTTGGCTGAATAGGTGAGGTCCCTGACCTCCTTTTCTTGTGTGCTAACATTTTATAGTCCATCCTGTTATCCTTCATGGAAAATATTAAGTACATCTTGCTTGCTCCTCTTTCCCTTTCAGAATTTGTCTCAGAAAGTCCCTTTCTTCTACAGCCCTAATGAGCACAAAACTAATTGGGTACATATGTAGCCATACTTAAGAACACTCAACACTACCTGGTACTGTCACCCTTTTGCACTGTTATGGTGTCAGTACCTCGGTAATGGTACTCAGCATTTCACACAGCCCTCAGGTGTGAGTGCACCGGCCCTTTCTGCACTTCAGTCATCTCTTCCGATTTGTTGGGTGCCTCTGCTGCTACATTTCGCTGCTTTGTTTGCTTTCTCTTCAGCTGCCAGGCACTGTGCTAACTATCTGAAGATCAGATTTCCCATTTGTCTTGGATCATTTTCCTGTGACTCAATCAGAGGAAGCATTAAAAGATTTATAAAATGAATGTGTGAAACAAGGACGTGCCAATCAACTGTACAGCAGGGGGTAAAAAAAGCCATTATTTCAGTGACTGCTGATATGAGTTAAAAGAAAACTGAACTTAATAAAAAATCATTCTACTGATTTCTGAAACAGAGTCCAGGAGGCAAAAAGGTCATGTAGAAGACCAAAAAGATCAATTGCATGTCTCTGCACAACCACCCATTTCTTAAAGCCCTGATTTTTGGTATAATCCCTTTGTCTATGTTTTGACCCAGTCTTATTTGATTTATGTTTTTTATTCATTAAATTGTATGCATGAGGTATCTACTCAAGACTTAACCTTATGCATGTTTCACTGAAGGGATTTTCTCTTGTATTTGATACAAACCACTCTACCTGGTTTTATTATTTGAAATCTTCAAAATCTGTCCTTGTATTATTGATTTCTTTCTTTTTGGAACCTGATTTACCCCTAGAAATAGCATTTAGTCTTAAAAATAATTAGGATCACTACCACTGCAGCATAACCTCAAGTAAGAAAGTTAATTTCCTATTCAGTTCAAAATTTTTCCATTAATACCATGAATACTAAATTTATACCACGGCAGTCAAAGTCCTCAGAGAGTACTTTTAAAACACCAATTTCTTAGCTGTGATCATTTCCTACTTTTGTTTCCCAAATGGCTTTAAATCCTCCCACAGTGTTGCAACAAGAGTGGTATTTTCCCTTGTTTTTTTTTGTCTCTAATCCTTCTTGCCAGGAGATAGGTGAGATAAGTGTTTACAGATGATATGAGCATTACAGGATAGATGGTTAAGAGTACCGCAAAAGTGCTGTGCCTAGCAGTCCCCAGGGCTGATTCAACATTTCTCCCAGCAGCTCACATTTCTCTCAAGCCCAGCAAGCAGTGCGAACTGGAACCTTACCTTCTGGACATCAGTACAATTCATCCTTCATGGTAGCCCTGTGAGGGATGCTAGTGGTGGATTTGCCCCTCTTCCTCGTGGGACATGCTGGTTTTTTCCTGCCGTGTGTAAAGGCTTCATGATCCTGGCTGGTGGAGTTATGCTAAGTCATAGCATGCAACATATGTCTTCAAGTGCCCTATAGATTAAGGACAGTCCATTGGTTTCCTCAGGAGTATGGGCACCAAGTATCTGTGTGTTGTTGGGTTGTTTATTACAAAGAACATCTGATTTTCCTGAGTACTACAAGACGAAATCAACAAGCAGCCCAGAAATTACTGTCCACCCTGTTGGTCCTAAAAATCATTCTGCTTTTTATCTTTTTCAACCAAACTATTGCTTTTGCTGTTTATTGGGTTTTTTCCTGGTTTTCCTGAACTTCTCTGACTTCCACTAGCAGCTGCAACCAACAAACCCCTTTGCTTCCAAATTTGCTGTCATTCCAGGGAAACCTCTCTGATGGCACAGTTTATTTACTCTGCTATTTCTGCTTCCTGTTGTTTCAGCAATAACTGTGTGGAAGAGCATTTAATTGCTCTTCCCATTTAGCCTGGCTGAAGCATGCTCAGCACACCCATCTGCTTTAACATGACTTCTACATCAAAGTCCCACCCCCGCTCTACAACAGCCAGTTACATCTTACACCCTAATTTATCCACACACAAAAAGAGCTTTTACTTGAAAATAGAATCAGAGCTAGATCTGAGAATTCACGGGTACAAATTAATGAGAAAAAAAAAAAGCAACACAAGTTCTCTAAAGTGAAATTCTAGTGACAATTTTTATTTTGTCCCACATTACATATGAACTAGAACAACAGAGACAGGTCATGCTTTCCAAACAGTTGAAATAACTTGGAATCGTGGAGGAAGTCTGTATTGTTAGGTTTCAATTAAGCTAAATGATTAATGATTTTTGTGTCTAATTGCCTTATTACCTCGACTACAGACGGATTCAAGCCAACAGTTCAGATAGCTTTTATGCACGGCCATTTTGCAATTCATGTCTAAGCCACCAGTCAACAAGTCATCACCAGTCTTCCACAGTGGGTCTGCACAGCCTTCCCAGCTGGACTAAATACTACACTTTTCAGGGCAACACCCTATCTTGAACATCTCTCCAAGTCTTTCCATGTCCCTACTGCCTACGCTTCAGGAAGCACTGAAACAGCACTGACGCCCACCAAAAGAGTAGGAATACCGAAAGAAAATCAGGCATATTTCTGTTTGTCATGGTTTACCTCAGCCATCAACAAAGCCCTGTGCAACAGCTCACTCACTCCCCCACGAGTAAGATTGGTGAGAGATTTGGAACAGCAAAAGCTAGAAAACCCGTGGGCTGAGATAAAGACGGTTTAATAGGAAAAGCAAATGCGGTGCACCCAGGCAAAGCAAAACAAGGAATTAATTCAGTGCTTCCCATGGGCAGGAAGATGTTTAGTCATCTCCAAGAGAGCAGGGCCCCAGCATACCTAATGGTGACTTGGGAAAAAAACCACCATCACTCCAAACATTCCCTGTTCCTCCTTCTTCTCCCTACTTTATATACTGACCATGATGCCGCATGGTCTGGAACATCCCTTTGGTCACTTCGGGTCACCTGGCCTGGCTGTGTCTCCTTGCAACCTCCTGTGTATCCCCAGCCTCTCTGCCAGCATGGCAGTCCACACAGCAGAAGAGGCCTTGGCTCTGTACAAGCCCTGCTCAGCAATAACAAAAACATCTTTAGATTATCATCGCTGTGTTCAGCACAAATCCAAAAACAGACCAATAATAGCCTCTCTGCACAAAATTAACTCTACCCCAGCTGAAACCAGTACACTGTTATTGAGACATCTTCTGCTGCTCCAGGCATTGAGCAAGAACAGGCTGCAAGGAAATACATTAGCTAAAAGTTAGAGATCAGATGTCCCACGGTGCTTTCTCTCCTTTTCTCTCCTGTTTTGTTGGTGCCAAGGCACTGCAAACCTACTATGGTTGGCCAGTGTGCTATGGCTTAAACCATCCCTTTAAGCAGAAACCATTTTTTTGACAGCCCATGTTTTCGAAATTAAATCATTATTAGTTGCATTTTCTATGTAATATGGGAGGGGGGTGTTTTGTTATTTTTCTAGGTATGAGAATAACGTTGAAAAATGAAGTATCAAAATGAAGAGGAAGGGACAGATTAAGAGGAAGAGACTACAAAAGGCAGATTAAGTGTGAGCCTTGTTGGTGATTTCTGCTCTTGAACTACTCCTTCTTTTGGAATTTTGCTTAAGTCCAGTGCAAGCAACCCCACTGAGGTTCGTGCCTAAAAATGAGTGTGAGAAAATTCAGCATGCAAAAACATGAGGTGTTTCCCTGGCAGGGAGGTATCTCACAGCGTTTCCCTAAACCAGGACCGCAGAGGAGATGATGATGAGGAAGAAGAAAACAAAGAATGTGGAGTTTGTTGAGGTTTAATTCAATGTTACCATCCATCCATCTATCTATCTATCTATCTATCTATCTATCTATCTATCTATCTATCTATCTATCATTAGTTGTTAAAGAAATCAGTGAGCTCAAATTGTTGGGATTTTATGATGGAAATGTGGGTTTATCAGAGATAAGATGAGTTTTGCTGAATCTGTAGCAGGAAGTCTGTGATGTTTTTTTTGTATCACTCCACAGCATGTGTTTTTAAAAATTCATGTAGTTTTGTAATGTCAATTCTTCAGATTGGGAAAAAAAGGGTGAAAACCAAACACAATACTTGATCATGAAGTAAAGAAAACATTGTATGTTTTGTGTAGGCAACTGGGAACAGTCCTGAAAACAGAAATGTGTATCCATGAATTAGCCCAGATGATGTGCATCTTTGAGAATAAGGTAATTCACTACAGAATGTAACGGCTCAGTGACAGATGTTTATGGTATTCAATGGAAAAATGAGAGGAGGAGAGAAAGCTAATAGGACACATCTTCAGAAAAAGAAGAAAAAAAAGGAGAAAAGAATCAGAATCACAGTCAATTACAATTCACTAAACCTACTTTTAAACCATCGTAAAATAATGAAATTATCATTAAAGCTCCACATCCACCTGGGGGATAACGGAATAATGAGCAACAAATGATGCAGAAACCACGGTGCCAGGGTGGTATGTGTGACAAATCCTCCTGAAGTAAATTGGTTAGGAACCCAAAATCCTGGGTGAACAGATTCCAATAATACAACTTGAAATGAAGATATTTTTTTTTCCATGGAAGAAAGTGTTCTGGAAACCTCTAAGGTTGCAATTTGGTTCTGTTACAGGTTTCCTAGTGTAAAACACCACACTGAATTTCAAGGCCTAAAGGCTGTCTGCCTCTGCAAGTAAAAAATACCTGAATGCCAGAGTGATGGATATGGAAAAGAATAGGAGTAGATTATAGAGTCTTACAAAATGATAGAGCAGCACAACAAATCAATGCGCTTTGGGGTTGCTGGTGAAGGTAAGTTATATCCTCCGACTGCACAGAATAACTGCTCTTTATGTAATCACACCTGGGATATGTCATTAAATTGCAATACCTCATTACCCGTCCTTACAAAACACGGAAGAGTTTCAGGGAATTCAGATCCGAAAAAGAAAAATGATCAGACTCTTGGAAAGACTGATACACAAGGAGAGATTAAGTAGCTTAAACATATAGCTTATCTAATCGATAATTAAGCAAGAGAAGGATAATGGTTTAAAAATATGTAAGAGAAGGATAATTATTTTGCATGATGCATGGTCCCAGTTCAGCACAGTGCTAAAACACATGTGCAGATCCATCAGCCGTGCAAAACATCAACGTACGTGATTTCAGGGGCGCTTGAGCACATACCTAAATTTAAGCATGCATTGAAGTACTTTGATTAATTTGGGCCATAACCACAAGTAATAGTATGAAATTAAGAAATGCAAAAATGTAGGCTGAACAGCAGGAAAGTCTTCCAAACGCTGAGATATATGAGACTGGGGAGTAATCACTCAGGGGAATTGGTGGAAACCTTATCCCTGGACACATTTCAAGTTTTGCTGGACAAAGTACTGGGAAAATATCCTTTGGGGAATAATCTTGCTGTTGCCTCTGGAGACAACTGCATAACCTACTGCAACTATTCGGTGTCTAAGTTTTTCTGGGCTGACTCACAGCATTAAGCCAGAGACATGATTTTAAAAAGCACCAACAGCGCAACAGGCTGGTGGCATTCTGAAGCTCTTCCTTGTCTTCCCCAACAATTCATCCTTTTTTCCCCATCTTCATTATATGGAATGCTATGAGAGGGGAAAAAAACACACCACCACACTTTTAGCTTAGTGAGTTTTTGTCTTTTCTTTATTCACTGACTAAACATTGATTTTATTCTCACTTCTGCATTAATACAGAGCTTAAAAATAGAGAGGAAATCTAATTTCAACTTGTAGGGCTTTGTTTCATTCCCAGACCATGTGTGGTGAATATCATCAGACAGGTAACTGTATGTTGTAGAACCTCATACCTCATATCTCTGAGCATCCCAGCAGAAGCAGTATTAAAGATTTGGTGGTTTTGCTAGTTTGGTTTCGTTTTTTTGGGGGGGTAGGGTTATTTGGTTCGTTGGTTTTGTGGGGGATTTTTTTTTTGGTTGTTGTTTTGCTTGTTTGTTTTGGGGTTTTTTTTTGGTTTTCCCCTCCATGCAGACCCTGGAAGAAAGGCTGTTACAAAAAGGACTTTCCCAAAGAAGGAGCAAGAGATTCTTCAAGTGCTTTTTCCACTGGGGATAATAATTTTGGTAAGCCAAATGGAAGATCCAAAGCACAACGGCTTTTTAATTGCTTTGAAATCTAATTTTTCTTAAGTAAATTATTGTAGAAGACTGTGCATCATTCCCTTGGACATGTGGGGCTATTCTGCAGCCATGTAGGAAAGGATAGGTGTTCTCTAACATGACTTTGCAGAGATCTACTGGGAATGGAAATGGTTGAGACAGATCTGTTAAAAATTGAAGATTTCCCTTCCCTGACCACAGTCGATATTCTTCCTTTATTTTTGCAGTGTCAGTTAATGGGCCCTGATTTTATTATTGGGAAAACAGCACTTATGTTTATTGGTACTAATTTTCCACTGCACATCAATGCATCCAGAATAGCAGTTCTTAACCTTAAATACACATTTCTGTGCCTGTCTAACTAGCAATTCAGCTAGGAACATGTGTGAGCATCTTCCTGACTCATGGTCCGAGTTAACAAACAAGATTACTTAATTCCCTTATCCCATTTAAAAGGATGGCCTTGCAAGGTCTCCATCATCAAGGATACTTAAGAGCTTGTTAAGGAAAAAGCTGAGCAGGATAATAAACTGAGTGGATCTCCCACTGGGCTGGAACAGGAGGCCTTATTTGGGCCCTTCCAGCTCTCTGGGCTATAGTCAAAGCTGGGAGAGCAGCAGCATCTCCTCAAATAGGTCTGGTCACTGGGATAGTGTCGCATGTTGCATGTGGCAGCACTCAGGCAGTTAGAAAACTACAACTTTCTTCCTTTTTGTTTGTTTTGTTGTTTAAAAAGTTTGATTTGCTTAGGTCCTTCCCACAAAAACTAAAAGCAAACAAGCAATTTGGTTTGTGAGAAAAGTGGTTCTCATGTTCCAGCCAAGCACCATTATTTCCGGAGGTCCCGTGTAAGCACTGAAGATTACAAATGTTAACACAGAGGCAGGCTTCTTGTCCTCTTTCCTCGAGGTTCCTGACTCTCAGGAGACAAGGGGATTCAAGTTTCCCACCTCCTGGGGATGCCAGGGCAAGGATGGAGTGTGTCTTGCGCTTTCCAGCTGATGCCAGGCTGTGCTGAGCCCCATGCCCGTGCTGGGCAGAAGGGAGACCGTCCCTGACCAGGAGGCAGGTTCTGATGGGCTGCTTGGCTGGGGACGGCATGCTGAAAGGCCAATTGTGAGCTGGGGAATCTAGTGGGGAATGGGGTCTGTGCTGCAAGTACAGGCAGCAATTGACTTCCTGGGAGGGGAGCAGTGGGCAGAGCACCCAGTCGGGGGCGAGGGAACCGCACAGGTGATGGATCTGTGCCGCAAAGGCAGGCTGCAATTGGCTGCTTGGAGGGGGACAAGAGTCCAAGCGGCCAATCGGGACGTGGGAGATCCAGTGTGGAGTGGGTCCGTGCCCCGTGCGGAGGCTGCGATTGGCTGCCAGGCAGGGGAGCCACGGGCAGAGTCTCCAATCGGGCGGTGCGGGATCTTTTCCGGAGGGGGCTGCGGGACAGGTGGTGGCGGGCGGGGAGCCGGGGTTGCAGAGGGTGCGGAGTAAGGGGCGGCTGCGGGGCAGTGCGGGCGCGGTGCGGTGCGGTGCCGGCCGGC
>VYXC01006776.1:605878-623744 GCA_013397175.1 Platysteira castanea | reverse complement strand
TTTAATTTTTCCTTGCTTGAGGGACGTTCTGTGCTTCTCATCCCCCCCTTCTGCTCCTGGCCGGGGGCTTTGGTACTGTGGCCGGGTCTGCTTCCTACTCCCACCCCTGGTTTTAATGGCTGGATTGTGGCAGCAGCTCCTTGCTGCAGGTTGTTGAGGATCTGATGGGGACTCGCATCTCAGGAGCCGGAGGTGACTAAAGGTAACTAACCAGAGGATGGATGCTCAGCAGCCCTTGCCTGGCCCTCAGTGGCACCCTTGCCCGCTTGCATTGGGCTGAAAGGTGCCGGCCGCCCTGGGCGCACGCTTGGATTGAATTATGCTCTAATAAGGATAGTTTGTCTTCAGGGGGGCTGGATCCTCCAGGTAACGGGGGAGCACATCCCTGGGGCTGCATGCTGGGCGGCAGTGGAGACAAGGGGTGTGCATCTTGTTTGGAAATGCCTTGTCGGCTTCCAGCCTGGTTTGGCTGTGGGCAGCTAGGGTGGCAAAGGCAGTGAGGAGATGGAGGGAACCTGGTGGGTTTTGTTCTTGCTCTCTCTTGGGTTTTTTTTTTTGAAAGGCACCACGTTGGACCGGGGGCTTTGCTGGTGTTATGCTGAGGAATTCCTGAGTTTCATTATGTTTCCTCAATCTCCCCCCTTCTACTCCCCTTCCCCCGTCTTCATCCCCACTGCTTCGTGGATCTGCTGTTTAATTGCTGAAGGGTGCCTCGAGAAGAAATTGCTTTCTTGGATATCAGGGGGCATGAGCGGGGGGATGTTGCCGAATTGGGGGTTTGTGTTGGGGGCTGCGTGTGCGTGGATATGAGGGGGTAGGGTAGAGGCTGCTGAATCCAGCAGCCCCGGGTTACAGGTAGACGCGAGCTTCGCCTTCCCGTGCAGCCAGAGAGCGAAACGTACGGTGTAGGTAGGGATGTGCAGAGCTCCCCACCTCCTGCCTGTGAGGCTCCGTTTGCTGGCTCTTAACACTATAGAACTGGCGTTTGTTTTGAGCAAGGGCCGATATGTAGGGCTGAACGACGAAAATTGCATTTTTAATGCCTTTTTCCTTTTAACCCTTTGTTTATATACTCCCCTAATTATTTATTTGTGTTCCCCTTGCAGTCATCTTTTGACGGCATAACTTGGAAGTACGGTTGTAAGGCTGATGGTTCCTCCCTGCCGTCAGCCAGAGAGCAGCCCTGTTTCCCAGTTTAAGGAGCCTACCTCCAGCTGGTGCCCGTTAGTGCTAATGAAGATGTAGCTACACTACCCCAGAGATGTGCCCTGGGCATTTGGGGGATTGCCTTCAAGGACTGAGTTTGATCAGCAGCCTTGCATCCAGAGTTGTCCGTGGAAGTAACGCTGACCTCCAATACATATAGTTGGTTTTTATTTTCCTCACCCTTTCCCCTGTTTTGCTTGAGTGATGGTGAGGTAGAAAAGGAGTCTCTCTTTCTCTCCCTTTCCTGATAGGCATGAGATTCTTCTCTGTGGTGGTTAAAACAACTTGTATTTTGGCCAACAGCAGTGTATTGTTGTCTGCTTGTCAACAATAGTGTTCATTATCACTTTAGCCAAAACAACCCATGTCTATTTTATTTACTTTCCTGTTTAGATCACTCCTTAGGAGTTATTGCCATTTCCACACTCACAGTTCTGGTTCCAGGCAGCCAGCTGCTTAGACGGAGGCTGAGATGCGAGAAAAAGGGTGAAAATGCCATCTGTTTCTTGATGCAAGGCAGATAGGTAGTCTGCTGGCTGCAGTTTCTTTCTGTATTATAGCACTGATTATTCCAGAGTGTAGGATCAAAATTTTCAAAGCTGACCAAAAAGAAATCTTCCCTGGAGTTGAAAAGAAATAAATTCCATTTTCATTGTGGAATGCTGCCTCTTAAGAGTGCAGCCAATGCTGCCTGCTTGGTATTGAGTAGTAGCATGTGCTTTGTAGAGCTCATTTATCATCATTTCCAGGGGTTTGCAATACGAACAGGCTTCTACTGTGCATTCATTAGGAAAAATTCTTCTGTGGAGTTTTTCATGGGAGTAAACCAGGTGTTGCAGTTAAAATGGGCTGCTGTCAAAAAGTCTGCAGTTGTCACTTAAGATCCCTGCCGATGTTGGGTGACAAAGTTCAGGTTAGGGTTCCATGGTAAAGCTGTATTTTTTTCCTAAAGAATAAATTGCTTTGAGAGAAAAGGAGTCAGTCGCCCTTGTTGTGGTTGAGGCTGCTCCTGTTCCTGCTCTTTAAGAGTACTTTAAGAGTACTTTTTCCTTATTTAGGCTTGATTTACTATAAAGTGACTGTTGTCTTGTTACCTGCTAACAAAAAATAAAGTGGATACAAATCTCTGGTGTGTTTCTTTCCAAAAGAACTGAAGTTTTTGTAAAGCTAGTCTTGACCTGTGAGTTCCATATAATTTCTATTACTGAATAACTGTGTATTTTTCCTTTTCTTCCTAGGGTGGTTAGGAGAAGGTATGTTTAGCTTCGCATTGAATTCCAGAACAAGATAAATGACAGTGTAGATTGATGATAGTGAAAACACTGAGTGCTGCTTTGTGGGGCAATGAGATTTTAATGCTATTTATTAAGTTGAGGCTACTGAGTCCTCATGGAGATGTTTTTTTGTGACAAAAGCGGGAGCTGGTTTTTCAGTTTCTTGGTGCCCTCCGGAGATGAAGTAGTTTATGTCTAAGCCTAGGATATTTGAATTTGTCCCTGAGCCCTGCCACGTCCATCCCTCCACCCCCCTTCTTTGTTTGCTGGGCTGTGCATCCCACAGGTTGGGATGCCATGGGGACCACGTCTTTCCTCCCACTCAGGGGTGATGTGGCAGAGGTGCTCAGCTTGCCTATCCAAGCATTAACTGCAGAAAAGGCTTTTTTTCTCCTGAAACAGAAAGCAAATTGCCCTGTGCCTGCTGCTGCAAACATGAAGCCGGTGCTCTTTGCTGGTTGGGAGGGAAGTGCAAGCAGGTTTGTAGGTGAAAATGCAGGCATGCACATCCAGCCAACTGATGAGCTGGATGTCTCAGCCCAGCATTGCAGCGCTGTTAGAAAAATAAATACATAAATGTTTAGAGGCAGGTAGAGCGAATTATCGGCCAGGACTGAAGAGGAGTACGCATGACCTTTAGCTTTGGGCAGCACTCAGCTGGAGGGCCAGATGCTGCCGTCAGGGTTTTCACATTCAGAGCATGAGTGGATGCATCATCAGCACAGTTATTCATGCACACGGGGGGTGGGAAGTCTTTGTAAATGGAGAAGTCTCAGGAATGGGTGATTTATTATTAATTTTAATACTAATAGTGTTGGGACTGGTGTAGATTGACTAGGAAGCTATTTAATGCGTAAAGGATGGGTTAAAGATTGATGAAAGAGATGGAATTCAGGCAGCAAGAATGGATCAGGGAAAAGCTAAAATATGGAGGATGGGCACAAGGATTTCTATGCTTTAAATAAGTTCCATTTTTTTTTTTTCTGTTGTAATTATGTTACTTGGTGGTTGTAGAAACAGCCCAATGCTGCGATTGGAGTGATTCTGATAAAAATTTTTATTTCCTGGAGACTTCTTGCACATCACAACAGGTTTGGAAGAACAACTCAAAAAATAATTTTTTTTGGAGTGGTGATCATCTGAGAGCTAGACATCACAATATTGATGTGTTGCTGAGGACAAGACTGAAACAATCAGGACAGCCCTGCAAAATAAGTTTTTTTCTTCCCCTTTTGATGGGATGCTTATTGGGATGGGATGTACTTGGTGAGCATCGACATTCTGGAGAGATGTTTATGGACACCCATTTCTTTCCTCCTGGTCCTTTTCTCGTTCCCTAGATGTCCTCCTGCTGGGATGGGAATATGGGAAATGCACCATGATGCCAAGTTCTGAATGTACATCCACACTTCAGATGCTGCTTTGTCTTTAGGCAGTGCTTTCAGCTGCAGGATGGAGAGCTAGAAATTGTCGTTTGTAGGAGTTCAGTATGCACTGGTGTATTTGTAGGAATGTACCTGTCCCAGTAAAGTGGTGTGACGTGCTGGTCTGTGATTGCCTCATCTCTTGGGGTCATGCCTACCTTGCCAAATGTTTGTCACAATCCTCACCAGCACTTAATGTCAGGCTCTTTAATCCCTGCTTGGGATGCATGTGAATATGTCCTGTTTCTGTAGGTGTTGAGATGCTCCAGCACTCCCTGATCTCATCCTAGTGCCTACTGGCAGTGGAAGCTCCCAGAGCAGGCTGATGAAGTAGAAGAAGAACTTTGTTTTTAAGCATCTACTTTTAATTCTTGCCTCCTTTAGTGGCAAGGAAACCACCTCCTACTCAAATCTGTGATGTGATTCTATCTAGGACATTATCTCATTGCCTGTTTTTGGCCTCCAGGTTTGCAGTGTAATGCTTGCTTTACGTTCCTCACTAGATAATCTTTACAGTGTAGTCTGAAATTCCTGGCTGCAAGCTAAGTGTTCATTTTTAAGACAACTTCTCTCAGGACACCTTGATACTACAGCTTTTACTTCAGCAGTCTTTTCAGAGAGCCTTCTGATTCTGCCTGTAAGGCAGATGTTTTTACCAGTCACTGCACCAAGCATCTGTAACTATAGCAAGGTAGCTAGTCTTTTCAGGCAATTTTATTTGTGTTCTGGACCAAAGTTTTACTTACTAAGTGGTGCTCAGTGTGGGATTTTTTCCAGCCTGCCTGAAACCTCTGTTTTCCTCTGGCTGAGTCTTTTCTTCTTCTCTGTTTTTGAACTTCTCATCTCTACTTCTTCAGGCCCACTCCCATCCGAGGGAGGTACAGCTGCATCTGTGATGGAACTTCCTACTGTAGTCAGCGGAGCACTTCTGTTGGGTTCCCTGTGAGGGGAAGATGCTGAAGAATCTCACATGTGGTATCTTTTGAAAAGAAGCTCCAGAATCTCAGATATGGTGTCTTTTCAAAAACATTCCCCTGCTTCAACATCAAGTTTCTAGTAATCGTTTTGTAACATCTTTGCCAGACGTGGCATTTCAGGCTGAACAAAGCAACGAACACAGATGAAGAGTTGAAATCTGTGTACATTTCTAAAATGTGTTCACGAAAACAGTCAAAAATTAAAATCAAGACACTTTTGTTTGAGCCTTGACAGCTTTCCGTTTCAAGGGTCAGGAAATAGACACCATTCCGAAGAAAGCAAAGAAGAGTTTGGCAGCTGTCCCAGTTAGGCAATATGAAGTTGTAGATTTCATTTAAATGCCTAAGAATACTAAACCTTTTCAAGGCATCCATTGGTGCTCACTCTGCCAGGATTTTTGAAAATTATTTTTTTAAAGCACGCTGGTCAACATGTGAGTAATTACACAGGAATTATTTCAGTGGCTACAAACCTAATGCTTCAGAGGCCTGTAGCACAACTCGGATTCATTGCAGTGAGTACCTGTCAGGGAACAGCTTTGAAATATTATGCACAGTGTTTTGAATGGGTTGGATTATAGCTTTGCTACTATTAATTGTAAGAGCTTTACTGATTTGATTGCAGTTCCATTGATTTATATCAGGTAAAGTCATTGATTTTGAACTTTGGAACAGAGCTATGCATTTCTAGAACTTAGAGCAAACTGTCATAAATACAAAAGACCAACATGAGTGTTTTCTTACAGCAACACAAAGTTAAAATAAAGTGAAATAGGACTCTCTGTGCTTTTGTAGAAGTAGTACTTAAAATTTAGCCGTGAATTGCCCTACTGCAAAGTTCTGCTCAAAGGTGCCAGCATTGCACAGCTTTCTTCTGAAAAGAGGTCTAGTCTAAACCTGGCCCCTTTGGATAAGACTCTTAGTGGTTTTATACCAGTGGCAAGTAATTCGTTTGTAAGAGTCATTCCATGCAGTGTATATGAGTTTTTACAGTAAGCCCCTTTCCCACTCCCTGGGAATCAGGAATCTACTTACAGAGGTGAGGGCACTGCATCAATGAACACTATTTAAAGTTCGGGGGATAGGAACGTTCTGACTAATGCAGTCTTAGAGCATCTGTTTATTATGTGCAGGCACATATATAGACATATGAATCCCCTGATTTGGAGAACAGACACTTCTCTGATTTTTTTTTGTCAAACTCAGGGAAGTGAAAAGAATTTTGTGTATAGGTGCAATCTAAGAATTGTACCTATACCCAGAACATATATACCTGCATCTGTATATCTGTGTGTGCATACCTAGGTTTTGTTTGTGAAGTGATGGTGCTGATGCATAGAGTTGTATTTTTTTTTAAATATTCTTGTGCTGGCAAGACTCTCCCTATTTATTTGCCGATTCTTTTTTGGTAGGTGCAGTAATGGACAATGACTTGTGCATGGGCCTGCAGTTTTAAAATTTTAACTCAGTTGCTTGGTGAGTAGTCCAACACCAAAACAGAACAACTACAGTTTGAGATGTGTTGAGCAACCACACGTTTTATCAGAGTCAGTGCTGGTCCTTGCTTATTTGTTGTAGCAGGCTTTTTCCATTCTGAAGTTGCTGATCCCAAGCCTGCCTTAATGAGATTTTTTTTTCACTGCGCTCTTCAGTGAGGAAGAGAAGCTTCAGTGTGTTGCAGAAGTGCTGTTTGCAGCGTACTCGGGGATGTCAATAGTTTCCTTCAAGCAAGGAGTAAGGGGCATGTTAGCTACAAGTATGCTGTGTAACTTTGGGCAGGCCGGGGTTAGATGGGGAATTTAGCTCAGAAGAGCCCAGCACTGGGAGCTGCTGAGCTCCTGACTGTTTTTTTAGTGATAAAGCTGGTGTGTTGTGTTGGGGGACACCAGGAGACGAGTGAAGCCTTAAGCAGAAGCAGCGCCCGTGTTCTGTTTGATCAGTGGGTCTCTGTTTACCAGCCCTGCGGAGGCACTGCACTGCCTCCTCTTCAGTGTCACAAACCAAGCCTTGGCTTAAGCCCGTGAGAACAGGGGAGGGACCCAAGCCCAGTTTTTGATGTTCTGCATGGGTGGGTACCTTGAATACTCAAATGCATTCCAGTGACAGCTGACCCTGTAAGGAGATTTTCAATAGCTCTCTGGATTTTTTTCTCTTTTTTTTCCCCCTTTATTTTTCCCCCCTATTTTATTTTATTTTTTTTTGGTTGGTTTTTTTTTTCTGTTCCAAAGACTGCTGGAGGAAAGAAAAAAATAAAGCACCTTTTGTAGCTGTCTTTTTTAATACATTTTACTAATGGAGACGGTTGAGGACAATTTCAGGGATCATGTTAACTCCTTTTCTCTCACTCTGCCTTTGCGTGTGTGTGTTACTGACCGAAACATTGTGATTTCGAAATGGTGCAAATTCCCACCACTCACTTCAAAGGGCACAGGTTTTTTTTGTTTGAATGTTTTTGTTTCAGCAAGATACATGCTGCAGTTTTTTTACCTATATGTGCTACGTAATGTGAATCTTTACTTGCCACTTTTGTTGCTGTGTTCTTTTGCATTTTTGGTTTGGTTTTTTGGGTTTTTTTTGTCCTCTTCCTTTTTTTTCCCTGCATTTACAAAAGACTTTGGGATTCTATCCTGAATGATTTTTTAAAATGTGAAGTCTATCTGGAGGTACACAGTACTGGTCTGTAATCCTGTAGTAGATGGCTTATCCAGAATATCCAGAAAACAGTCGTTCTTGTTTCCAGTACACCACAAATTTCTGTACTGGACATTGTGTCTCAGCTAAAGCTCATTGGAACTGCGTGGGTAATCTAAAATGTCATTCCTTTGGATTTTGGATATTGCAATCACAGGCTGTAATAGTTTGAAAATTTGATGTATATATCCCACTTCCTTCCGAGGGAAATTATGATGTGACTGCACTTGCAATTCCCACAGCACAGACTTCTTCAAGAAAATGTCATTTTGGATTATCTTTAATGGATGCAGGTGTGTGGAATATCTGTGTGTCTCTTTTTTTTTTTTTAGTGGACAGTAGTGTTAGAATTGCTGCTTTATTTGGTACAACTCCAAAACGACACATACCTCCTTGAGTAAAATTCTTCCCAATAGGTATTTGAAATATAGCAATTACACTGCATAGAGGGATAACTTGTGACCTTCTGACAAGGGATCCACAATTACAACCGTAATGAACTTTATAGATCTCCTTAAGTAGGTCACCAATTTGCAATGAGTCTTCCTAAGGTCTGTGCAAGGCCTTTCGATTGCAGGAGTGGGGAGGCTTTTACTGTACAACGTCACTGATTTTCAAAAGGGAGGCTGAAACCACAGAATCACAGGATGGATAAAGTTGGTAGGGACCACAGTGAGTCATGTGATCCAGCCTCCCTACCGGTGCAGGATCATCCTAGAGCACATTGCACAGGTTAGCATCCAGGCTGTCCTTGAGTATCTCCACTCAGGGAGACTCACAGTCCTTTTGGGCAATCTGTTCCAGTGCTCTGTCACCAAACATGGTAAAAAAAGTTCTTCCTCATGTTCAGGTGGAACTTCCTGTGCCTCAGTTTCTGCCTGTTGCCTCTTCTCCTTTTGCTTGGCACCACTGCGAAGAGCCTGGAAACGTTCTCTTGACACCTTCCTTCAGGTACTCACAGACATTGATGAGGTCCCCTCTCAGCCACCTCTGTAAGGCTTAACAGGCCCAGCTCTCTTAGCCTGTTACTTATATCTCAGTTAGAGAAACAGAATCGCGGAATCATAGAGTGGTTTGGGTTGGAAGGGACCTTAAAGATCATCTTTTTCCCCCTCACTGCCATGGGCAGGGACCCCTTCCAACTGGACCAGGTTGCTCAATGCCTCATCCAACTTGGCCTTGGACATTTACTGCCTGGGCATCCACAGCTTCTCTGGGCAACCTATGCCAGTGCCTCACCACCGTAACAGTAAAAAATTTCTTCTGTAAATGCTCCAGTCCCTTAATGCTCTAGGCTTGTCATCATCTTTCTTGACCACCTGGACTCACTCCAGGAGCTCCATGCCTCTTGTCCTGAGGAGCCCAGAACTGGGCACAGCACTCCAGATGAGACCTCACCAAGGCTGAGTAGAGGGGCAGGATCACCTCCCTCAGCCTGCTGGCAATGCTCTTCCTAATGCGCTCCAGGATACCCTTGGCCTTCTTGGCCAGCAGGGCACAGCTGGCTGAGGGACAGCCTGTTGTCCACCAGGACCCCCAGGTCCTTCTCCATGGAGCTGCTTCCCAGCAGGTCGGCCCCAGCCTGTGCTGGTGTGTGGGGTTATTCTTTACCAGGTGCAGGACCCTGCATTTGCCTTTGCTGAATTTCAGATGTTTTCTGCTGAAGGACTGCACATCTCTGGGGAATCAGCCACTCCTCCCAGCCTTGTGTCATCAGTGAACTTGCTGAGGAGGCATCTGCCCCTTTGTCCAAGTCACTGATTAACTGGACCCAGTATTGAACCGTGGGGGATAGCACCAGTGACAGGCCTCCACATGAACCCTGTGCAGTGATTGCAACCCTCTGAGACCTGCAGTGCAGCCATTTCTCAATTCACCTCACTGTCCGCTCATCCATTCCACACTTCCTGAGCTTGCCTGTGAGGATGTTGTGAGAGAGAGTGTGTAAAGCCTTGCTGAATCGAGGTAAACAATATCCACTGCAACAAGGGAATGATACCTATGTAAGTATCCTTGTTTTGGTGAGAAATACAGGCACACATCACTGAGCACATGAGGATATTCCCAACTGAGCAGCCCTGTGTTTGCAGTGGAGCTGAGACCCTGAGTGAAACTCGAGATGTTTGAAACATGTAGAAAGCTGTTTGCCAACAGACTCAAGCAGTTGCTTA
The DNA here is from genome assembly GCA_013397175.1 of Platysteira castanea. Classification (NCBI taxonomy): domain Eukaryota; kingdom Metazoa; phylum Chordata; class Aves; order Passeriformes; genus Platysteira; species Platysteira castanea. The sequence goes on along the minus strand of VYXC01006776.1, from coordinate 614,001 downwards.
TGCCAGTCTAAACTAAGTTGTAACTTCCCTGTTCAAGGGGAGAGTCTGGACCTCTATAGTGTCTGCAGGGATGTTTTTGACAGGAAAGATGGGATATGATGGGGAATATATTTCAGAGCTGCCTCACTGCTTGTCTTAAGATTTGGGAGCAGCAGATGGGGGGTTGTCTTCTCCAATGCCTTTATGCTTGGTTGCTCCCTCATCCCGAGCAAGCAAAGGGCAGCCCCGCATAACCTATGAGCCAGGCTGTAAGGGTGAGGATGCCAGCTTTTGTTTGACCCTTTTCAAGCTGCAGGCTTGAGCACAGCAAGAGTCCACGGTTATCCCAAGTTCACGTAATTTGGGGGCAAAGCCAATTTCAGTAGTTGTCACTGTGGTAAAGCTGATTACTTAAATGCATAAATAAATAAATATTAATCAAGTAATAGGCAAGTTAGTGAAGAATACTTTGCAAGCTGCAGGCTTGAGCACAGCAAGAGTTCACGGTTATCTCAAGTTCATGTAATTTGGGGGCAAAGCCAATTTCAGTAGTTGTCATTGTGGTAAAGCTGATTACTTAAATGCATAAATAAATAAATATTAATCAAGTAATAGGCAAGTTAGTGAAGAATACCATTTAAGTCTGATCTGTAGTAATACAGTATTTTGCAGAAGTAGTAACATAATGCTGGGTTTTTGAGCTGGTTCCTCTTATTACTACTATGAAATAAACAGCAAAGTGTATTTTGACCTAGGGGTGCCAAGTCCACGCCCAGTTTCTAACTCAAAATAGGTCTGTGCTGTGCTGCAGTAGGAGCTATAGTTAAACACCAAGCAGATAATCACATTTTGGGTTTTTTTTTTTACTCTAAATCACTTCTTCTGTTATCCCATAGACATTTGTGTGGATGATTCCTTATTGACCACAAAGATGTGGTTTTTGTTTCTTTCATTTATGTTCTCTATTGAATTAGCGGAGTTATGCAGTTTTGTCTGTTGCACTTGGGTGGGATGCTGCAGTGATTTAATTTAAAATGAAAGAGAGATGTCTTCATTTTAGGGAAAACCGTGGCTAAGTGGTGAGAGTAAGCAGGTCTAGCCATTACCAGAAGCCCTAATTAGAAGAAATCCCATGTACGGTTGACCTTGACTATTGAGACAACCCTCAAAGAAGAAAGAACACTAAAAATTAGTATGCTGCCAGCATTGCACTTTTATTATTTGACGTTATTAAGCAAACTCGGTGTGTATTTCTTTTTTGAAGCGTTTGATTAAATGTGTGATCTTATCTTGGTGAAATGGCCTGCTGGGCTGCAGACAGTGGTGTTCAGAAATGAAATTTGTTTAGAGCCTCTGAACAGACATTTATTCAATGAGACCTTTCTTGAATAATAGATGTGACAGTGAGACAGCTGTGCAACGTGTTTTGGGGGTTGGGCATTTTATTTTTTTGGTGTAGGGTGTTGCAATGTGATTGGGGGGATAAGATAACCCAAGTGAGGCAGCTCTGAGAATAGGATGTAGGGAAATTATCATATGTTGCAGATTCAGGCCCCGGTTCTGACGAGAATTATTTTCAGATCAAGCTTTACACGCTTCAGGACTTCCCTTGGCATATCAAGTGATGCACATATATATCTAGCTCTGTATCAATAATCTTATCCCTTAGCTAGAGCTTTTAGATGCTAAGATTTTGTAGAAATAAAAAAAACAAAACCCACAAACACAAATTCCCAAACAGGGATTTGACTCCTGTGGTCAGTGCTGATGTAGTTGATGGTAGTTGACTCCTGTGATCAGTGCTGATGCCCTTAAGCAGTCCTGTGTTTTATGATAGTTCCAAATCAGTGAGACTGAGGAAGACAGGCTTCACCCCAGCGTGTTTAACCTCTTGTATTGTGTCCAAAAAGGAGAAAATGTGACGTGTAGGTAAATATTCTCATCTTCCTTGTTTTTATCATCAGAGTGCTGGTTTTGGCTGGGCTAGAGTTAATTTTCTTTATAGTAGTTGGTATGGGGCTGTGTTTGGGGTTTGTGCTGGAAACAGTGGCAATAATTCAGGGGTATTTTGGTGACTGCTGAGCAGCTCTTGCACAATGTCAAGGCCTCTTCTGCCTCTCACCCCATCCCACCAGTGAGGAGGCTGGGGGTGCACAAGCAGCAGGAAGGGGAATACAGCCAGGACAGCTGATCCCAGCTGACCCAAGGGATATTCCATTCCATATGGCATCATGCTCAGCATGTAGAGCTGGGGGAAGATGAAGGAAGTGGAAGACATTTGTAGTGTCTTTTTGTCATCCCAAGTAACCATGATGTGTGATGGAGCCCTGCTTACCTGGGTATGGCTGAACATCTGCCTGCTCGCGGGAAGCAGTGAATAAATTCCTTGTTTTGCTCTCCTTGTCTGCATGTCTTTTGCTTTACCTATTAAACTGCCCTTACCTCAACCCATGAGTTTTCTCACTTTTGAGAGAAACTCTACTTCTGTCCCCCATTGTTGTGGGGAGTGCGTGAGCAGCTCTGGGAGGCTTTGCTGCCAGCTGGGGTTAAACCGCAACAGTTGAAATCACGATGCTTTTTTATTGGGCACAGCTACCATGGAACCCTTCACCAGGGAAAACATATTCCAGAGGAGCTTCCAATTTTGAAACATTATTGGACATAGAGTGGTATATGTCTGTTTTTCCAGCAAAACTGTCGACATCATTACAGTTTTCCATGCAACTCACAGGGATAAAAATTCATTGTGTGTGTGAACTGCACAGGTTTTTCAGGTGCTGACGCACAACTACATGACTTGCTTTTCCCAGTGTGAAGCTGAGAACATGAGTACCTGGAAGTATATTGTTTTAAACTTTCTTTTTCAGTAGTGGGCTGTGGTCAACTTTGAGGGCTAGATGTGTGAGTTTTCTGAGTGACTTAATCTTCCCCTGCAAAAGAACGGGGAAGTCCACTTTTAAAGGGAAGGAGCCCCAGAGTGCCTCTGCTGCAAAAATGTGTTTTGATCAATCCTCATCTGCCCCACTGCTTCCCTGCATTGTACAGCTGTCCTTACATGAGGTTAGATGGTGATTAAGTGATTCCTCCTTCTTGAGGTAAACCCAAAACCTTTCCTTACTGGAGCTGAGAGAAAATGAGTGCTCCACACCTTATATCCTGAAGTGCCAATTCATGAGGCCTCCAGTATTTGATGCTCCAGCTGCTTGCCTTCCCTGGTCTTTGGTTAAGGAGATTGTTTTTCCTAGGAGCTGGACAGCTCTCAGGGCTTTCTAATAACTTTTAATTATGCATGTATTTTTTCAGTCCTGGTGCACTGCTAATCCCACCAGATGCCAAATGCAGATTTGTGAGGCTGGGTGTAAAGTACAGGAAGTCATGTGTTTGTGAGCCCCGCATATTTTGCTATGATGTTTGCCTGAGCTTCAGGGATAATTTCTCCTTGCAAGGTGATTTATATTTGGTACACTGAGGAGAAATGTGGCCTGTAAGCATGTAGCTTCCCATCATATTTTAAGGGGCTCTTCCATATGTCTGCAGCTGGATATGAGTTGTCTTTTCAGCAGAGACTGCAAGCCTAGAGCCGTGGGTCAAAGACCTGCAAACATGAGCCCTTTGAGCATCCTAGATGGTGTCCTCAGGGCTGGCTTTGTGCTGAGGGTGGGGAAACTGCCTGCCATGAAATCATCATCCTGGGATGGTGGTGGACAAAGAAGAAGGGTAAGGGCAAGGAGAGCTGGGTTTATAATAATTTTACTGATTGCACAAGGATGACAGGTGTTCTTGGCTCTGGCTTGAACTCAGTGAGGTGCTCAGACAGGCCTTGTTTCATCTGGGTCCCTGCATGGAAGCTAGGTTATAATCCAGCCTTAAAAAAAGCCCCAAACATTGAAAAATGGCCCTTTATGGAGATGAAATTTACATCTCCATAAATCTACAGCACAGCCTACTGGAAAAGTAATGGTCCCATTATGTTCTCCTTAAGCTAGATATCAGAAGGAAAAGGAACATGGAAAATTCACTGAACTGGAGTCTACTTGACATCTGCTCTTCTGTAGAACTAACTTGGTCCAAGAACCTCCATATATATCTGTTCCTGAGCTGAGTGTGATAATTGGTTAATGGGGATAATTTGATAATTGGGAATGAGATCTTGTTATAATACATAAATTTTTTTTCTTTTTTTTTAAATGTAAGTGCTGCAGAGCTATAGCATTTCACCTAATTCTGAACTTTCAGTGGGACTGGAAAATGAGCCAAAAAATCCACCACAGATAAATATCTAGGGTGGCTGTTTAAAAAAGGGAGGTGGCATTCTTTACTAGTATTCTGTTGCTCCTAAAGCTAAGCTATTTTTTTAAATTAAAATAAAAGTTGCTTGCCACATATGCTGGGTGTACTGGTTGGGTTGGTGCACATTGTGACAGCACCAGTGATGCTTCCATCCTGAGAGGTGTGGTGGCCCTTGGCAAGGGTGCATGGGAGCAGGAGGTATTTTATAGTCCCTTTCCCTGTCTGGAAGTCACCTGTGCAGAAAGGACTTGGTACAGTTGTGTGAACTTTAAAGGCTGAAGGTCCCAGATGTGCCAGCGCTCTGGCAAAAACTAATGCTAGGCAAATGCCACAAGGAGGGGAAAGTTCCTCCTTAGAGCTCAAGGGAACCCCCTTTGCCAGATGTTACAAAACCTACGAGAAGGGGATAGTGCCCATGTTGGAGGAAGCACAAGGTGTCCAGCTGCAGTGCATACTAATTATTCCACTTGGCAACATTTCTTGCTTTCTACTCCTGTTGAATTTTTGCCTGATTTTGCCTAACATGGCTAATTTGTGTTAGGGAGTAAGGGACTAATGACAGCCATACAGTTAAACCTGTGTGTGTGTATGCAGTAATAAGGTTCAAAGGTCGCTGTGTAATTACGTTAAGTTTCCAGCCTCCTTGCTAATCTTCTGTTGATTGAGGGAGAAAGGAGGATCCTTTTGTGTCCTGACAGGTGTCTTCCCTTCTAGCAAAGCAGGGGCTGATTCCTGGCTACTCCAGCTTTTTCCTAGCCAGATGCCAACTCCATTTTCTTTATTTTTTCTGCTTCCATTTCCAGACTCTTTATGTCAGGCATCCAGGGTATGTAAAAATGATCAGTGTATATCTACTGGTGCTATTGTAAAACGGAGCAATTATTTAAATTAATCAAGAGGACATCGTTCATGATCAGGATGGAATAAAATAATAGCAGGAGCAATGCTTTGTTTAATGCAGCTCTGTGATCTCAGTATCGAGATTTCAGCTGCTGGCAAGACACTTCATCATCTGGGAAGACCTGCTGGGAGCCACAAATAAATCATGTTGTGAAATCTTGATGTTGCCTTGCAATGTTTGCACTTTGGTATTCAGCTCTAGGTGCTGGTGTCACATCATGGCAGAAGTGGTATCGGCATGTGCTGATGGAGGAGGATGAGCAGATAGCATTGTGGTTGCTTCCATTTTCTGGATGCAGGGAGAGATTATGAAGGGATTGATGCCGCTTTTTTTTCCCCCCCTTCCTGTTTGAGTTTTCCCACCACTTATCAGTTCTCATCTTATTTGCATTTTAGGATATCAGACCAATAAAAAAAGTGTTTGCTGTTTTTTCATATTGGTATGATTTTGTTGTGCTTGTCTCTATACTCTTCTTGTCAGGTAAGGGTTAGAAAGAAACAGTTCCTGTTTTTAAACTGAGGAGAAGCTGTCTTTCCCTTATTAATTTGGCTTTGGTCAATGCACTGAAATCTTCAAAGTGATATGGAAATGTCCCTTAGTTTGCATGCTTGGACGAAGGCCAGATGAGGTTTTCTTGTGTGGGCTCGCTTTGTTTGTTTTCCTCAAAAACTCTCTGTTGATTCAGGCCAGTTGCTGCTGATACAGTCTTTGGATATAGTGTTTGTAGCTAATTAAAAATAGCCTCTAATTGAGAGCTGAATGTTGTGGACTTGAATTTTCCTGCACGTTAGTCATGTAAGAGGTTGCTTGGAAAAGTAAAAGGTGAATCTGCTTGAAGAGGCTTGAAAATATCTGCTTCATTCAACGCGGAGCTGTTGAATCTAGTGGTGACTCATAATACTGCTGAAATACGGAGGAAATTAAAGTTTCTTTAAGAAGTACAATGTCTTGTCACTTTATTTTACCGATACCTAATAACTTAGAGGTTATTATGCACCTCTTATGTATTATATATATTATAATGTTATGATTAACAGGACTGTTGCCTGCAGGTCCCGGCAGCAGAAGTATTGAGTTCAGTTGTACAAGTGTGACAGGGTGTAATCCCCTCGTGCCCCATGATTCGTCTTCTGAACTTCCTTCAGTCCCCATGCTGACCTTAATGGTTTCGTGCCTTTTCTCTTTGGACAGCTCCAAGTATGTAACTGATTAAAAATGAGATTGGAACACTCTGTTGGAAAGTTGCGTGTATACAGCAACTTGACCAAAATCACGATGTGCCAGAGCCTGTGAATTTTGGAGGTACCTTAGTTGTTGCTGTTCCAGAAATATTACCTGTTATGCGTTGGATATGAAAGTAGTAAAGATACAAGACTTTTTTTTTTTTTTAAATTATTGCTGTATGCAGAAATAGTGGTTGATGCTTGGATCCTGCTTGTGTATGTTTTTATAATGACAAATGCTTAGCTTTTCCTTACCACTAACCTTGGTTCCAAATTGCTTGAGCTTCTGCTACCTGCTTTTTGATAAGTATGGCACTCTTGCACCTTTGCCTTTTTCTCTTCCTGAACAAAATTATTTGAGCTGGTCAAGTATCTAGAAAAACATCCCAGTGAGCTGCCTGCTTTGCTCTCCTGGTATCTTCCCAGACACTGAGTTGGGCTGAGCTGCCCCGAGTGAGGTGCTGCTGCAGCTGGAGAGCATCCACTGGGACATGTTTGGTGGTCGGTCAGCTGGTCACTGCTGTAGGCAGTGGGTAGGTCTGGTGTGGTTAACAGGCTCATTAGCAAGCTTTTATTGCAGTGCTGAAGTGTGGTGGACAGGAAGCGGGCATTGTTCGGGCTTGTTTGAACAGCTAATTGGTATTTTTATAATTTTATTCTTTTATTCTGCATCCCACTTTTGCCATGGGATTAGTGTGTCTGGCTTTTGTGGTCTTTTGATTTCAGGGTTTTTTTTGGGGGTGGGCTTTTGTGTGGGTTGGTTTGTTTGGGATTTTTTGTTTGTTTGTTTGTTGGTTTTTGGGTTTTTTTATTTTTTTTTTATTTTTAAAAGCAGAAAGCTGAGGTAGGTTTTGTTTATCTGGTCCAACTGAGATGTCTCTGTGCAAGCTAATTGTTTAAACTGACTTTCTGTCTAATGGAAAGAGGCAGGCACTTTTGAGGCATGATTCCTTTCCTCATTTAGACCTTTAAAATATGTCAGATGAATCGCATCCTAAAAAGCTTATTTCTCTTCACTGACTGTAAAGGGAGCCTAAGGTGCCAACCTCAGATAGAGACATTTACATTGCAGATACCTTAAGATGGAGGGGGTGAATCTCATCCCGGGAAATTACTCTCCTTGGCTTGCAGTGCATTTCCAATTTAAATGTGAATCTGCGTGATAAGCTGGTACCTGGCACAGCGAAGCTGATCCATCAGGAAGTGCATGGAGAGGAATTGAAATGGCCCCTGATCTTCACAGAGCTTGTGCCCAAGAGGAGCTCTCACTTCAGCTGGTGTAAGACACATACCTTAAATGTCACAAAAATAAATGCAAGCGTGGTGGCATACGAGTGATCCCTCCTGTTCCTGTGCAGTCCTGTATGTCAAGTGGGACTCCCATCATGGGCTTTTGTATTTCCATGACTTTTTTTCCTCAAGAACATGAAGTAACCTGCAAACTTGAGCAATTACTCCTCTGCTCTCCCTTTTTATTTCAAGGACTGAAAACATAAAAGTCTGTGAAGATGCTGAAGAGGCAGATGCTGGGAGATAGGTCTGCCTTGACTCGTGTGGGAAGGCATCCCTTGGGTAGGTGTCCTGGGATGCTGAGCCAGTTGGTGGGAGAGGAGCTTCCCAGAATGTAGCCCTAAGTGCCTGGTTCCAGGCAAATTAATCGTTTATGTAACAAAGCCATGTCCTATAAATAAGGTATGTGTAGATCCTGCTAGTCTCTTCAAGAATAAAAA
>VYXC01006776.1:581138-605873 GCA_013397175.1 Platysteira castanea | reverse complement strand
AAAAAAAAGTTTTTTTCTACCCTCCTTTCTTGAGTCCCTGAGAACTGCGGTTTGGACAGATGTTCCAGTGCAAGTTTTGACTGCTTCCCCTCCACCCCCAAATCAACCCTCTTCATTTCCCATCTGTTTCTCTGGCTGTATGGGCAACCAAGCTGGGAAATGAAGCTCTAATTTTAAAATCTCTATTGAATTTGTAGCTCTTGCTAGGCTGTTTTCACCTGGGACCAGTTTCCTGGCTGGTTTACAGCTAATTTTTGTGTAGCTGTGTAGTAGTAGCACAAGCTGTGGGACAGTGCAGAGCTGCTCAAAATGTGTATGATGTTTCCTCTGTGGTGTTGGAGTCTCTCTCAACCTTCCTGTTCCCAATCTTAGGTGATCTGCAGGTCAGTCCCCAGTGTGTTGGCTAAGTCTCCTGCCCTAGGGAGAGCATTGTATAGATGTGTATTACACAGGAGTGTGTGTGAGTAGGGAAGTGCACATACAGACGCATACATGGGTACTTAATGCCTTCTTTGCCCCAGTCTTCAATATCAAGACCAGTTGTCCTCAGGATACCCAGCTCTCAGAGTTGGAAGCTGGTGATGGGGAGATGAGGGAAGCCCCCATAAGCTACGAGGAAATGATTAGTGGCCTGCTGTGCCAGTTGAACACTCACAAGTCTGTGGGTCCTGATGGGATCCGCTGTCAGGTGTTCAAGAGGTGTCTGGGTCTGCTGCTAGGTGATTTAGTGGTTTAGGGGTTACAGTGGTAGTGCTGGGTGGATGGTTGGACTTGATAACCTTAAAGGTCTCTTCCAACCTAGATGATTCCATGATTCTCTAGATGTGTGTGTGTATATGTATGGTAACTTGCTTAGCAAGGCATCTGTTATTTTCTTTCTTCCTGCTGTTTCTAATATACTCCAGTGAAAACTAACACAAATCGAACCTCAGCATCATGCAAATTGATTTTAAAATTGGTACAGAACTTCGGAGAAAGAGAGGTGCGAGAGCAAACTGCAGCTTGCATCTCAAAAGCAGAGCTATATATGCATAGCACATGCCTGAATCCATCAGTATTGCAGATATGTAGCACTAAATTCACTCACCCTGTTCCTAATTACTTGGTGCTGGTTCCTTCTCCACACTGTTGGTTTTAATTTTTTAAGCAGGTGACTGAATCCTTGAACAGCCCTGACTTTTGATCTGGATGGAAATGGGGATTTTTAGGAGTGTACAGTAGCAGTCTCCCACTGGTGGCCAAGCTTTTGGTATTTTTTTTTAACAGCTGGTGTAATTTCTGTGGTGCCATCAGATGATTTTGCCCTCAGCAGAGGACTATGGGAAGATTTCTTTGTTCTTTATTCTTGATATAAAATGACGTATGTTGCTTTTTCTAAATAGAAAGGAGCTGATTGAAGTATTTAAATACAGAATAACAACAGGTGATGGAGCATTTAAAACTTCTGCTGTTCTGAATAAGTTTTAATGAACAATGAAAACAAAGCAGATGTTGCTGAGTGTTTACTTCAGTGTAGCTTAAAAATAATTTGTGCTTTATGGTAATAATTGTCAGATCTAATTAAAAAATTGGAGGAAAGCAATATGGAGTTAGATCCAATGAATGATTTTGTATGACTCGTTACTTCAAAAAAAAGAAAAAAAAGGATAATATTACTTGAAAGTTTTAGCCACTTTAGCTGGAAATTAACAATTCTGATTCAGGAGATTGAGAATGTTCTATTCAGGGTTACTTGGTAGTCCTTGATCTTGGTTCTTTTGCCTAAAGTCACTGATTATGAAGTATATTCATACCTTCCATAGTCTTCTGAAGCTATGTGTGTGTTTCGTTACAGTTTTTTACGATGTGTTTGTGTCTGTTCATAGCATAGTCCTGTTGTTTTGCTCCAGTTGCTGGGGATTTATCAGTGCATCAAAAATTCTTACTTTTAGGTCAGCATTGTACCTAACTCCAGTGGCCAAGTGAAGTGCTTTTGCACAGACCTCTTTGTGAAATTTTCTTGAGGCCACAAAGACATGTGCGTTCATCTTGAATAAAATTAATTAGCGTTAAAAAAAAAACTTGGAGCAGTTTGAAGGCTGTAGATCTCCTAAGAGTGAGTTCAGAGTCTCTCTTACTCTCACAGGCAACACTTGCTGACAGAGTCAGGGCTCAAGGGATTTAAACATGATACTTAATGGTATCTTAGTTGAATCTTACTTTCAGCAATTTTCCTGATTTTTTTTTTTTTTTAACTGGAGAAAGCTACGTTTCTTGTTAGAGCTTGTCATACACTGAAGGCTCTGCTCAGTACAACTTAGCATCTGCCTCTGTAAGAATTGATTGAGCCTGAATGGCATTGAGGTCTTGCATTATGAGCAGCCTTTCCTACTGAAGGACACACTTGAATAGACAAGTCCAAGTGCCGGCTCCTTTCTGAATACTATTTTGTATTTCTGCAAATTTGCTCGTCTCTTGTTGTGAAAACCTTAAATATTATTTTAGTGTAGGCTTGTGCTCCCACTGGTTTTACAACAGCTGTTAATATAAACTGTTCACGAAGCTGCTCAAGCTTCTGTAGTGTCATGTTAGATGGGAGGTTTTTATTATTATGTTTTTAAAGATTGACTTTTGTTTGTTTGTTTGTTTGTTTGTTTGTTTGTTTTTAAAAGCATGTAAATTTGAAGGTCTTTTAGTAAAAATGGGCCATGGGGATTGGTTGACATAATGTATATATGAAAGACAGTGTAGCAAAGAAGCAGCTTGTTTACAGAACAATGAAAAGTTAGAGGAAGCACTTCAATGGCTGTATCTGCACTTCAGTAGTTACATCTTGGCAAGATGTCAGTTTTGATTTCTATACTGGTAAAATAGTATTTAGATAGCTTTTTCTACAGGTGGCTTTTTTAAAAGCTGAAATTCTGAGTATATGCAGTGTCTAAGATTCATCCTGCTTGAATACCTTGAATGTTTTTAATAATTGGCCTTTATAGCCAAAACTGCTGTTCTTGTGAATAGTGTTTAACAGTGTTCAGGAATGGCACGTATGCTTGCTCTTTTCTTGCAGTAATTTATTTTTTATATTTTCACTCCTTTGTTTAAAAACAAAATCTTAAAAGGGGTATGATAATTACCAGTTATTAACCTTCATTTGCCATTAGTTGTGTTGAGAGCTGGCATCAAAAATGCTGTGAGTGTTAAGAAACGTTTTAATTAGGTCATTAGATCCTATGTGATTTAGTGATAGCCCAGGGAGAAATGATAACAGGAAGAGGTGTAAACGGGCAGAGCCTTAATTCAACAAAGCATTTATACAGATGCACTAATAGGGCTTAAAATCCTCCCTTGCAGTTGAGCATTGGCTTTGCTGGGTTTGAGCCTAAAACCAGATTTTCACCTCAGATGAGGAGGGCTCAGCATCTTGTCAGAAGTCGCTGGTGCTGTGCACCTGGTGAAGTTGGTCAGTTTTGGCTCTGTGGGTACCATTTCTCTGTTAGCTGGATGTGATGCCACACACTGGGCACATCTGCCCCAGAACTTCTACTCTGCTGTGATTTCTTCTTTAGGAGTGTTGTTATTGGGGGGGGGAGGGAAAGAAAAAAAATAAAAGGGAAAGAAAAACGTAGTTAGTATTAAATTAGTAAATTTTACCTCAAAATGGAAAATGACATCTTGGTTCTCATTTACTGCCTTGAGCTTCAATGGATGCTTTTCACTGTGGCAACATAAATGTGTGTATTTTTATCAGTAAAATTCTTTGGGCTTGGGGGGGGAATTGTTTCCTAAAGGGCCTATTGCCTGCCTGGATTTTTATGTCTTCCCAGTAAATGGCTTATAGCAGGAAATACTGGGTTGATTTCAGAAGTCAAAAAAAATTTGACATTTAATTAGGGGAATGTTTCTTTGGCCTGCTTTACTAAAAAGAAGAAAAATCCAACATAGTAATTTTAAAGAGGTGTTTAGTAGCCACAAACTGTCATATCCTCTGCAATCGGATTCTAACCTTTTTTTATTTAGAGCACAATCAATAAGATTAATATTTTATCACATATTCCCTTCCTGCCTTTAAAAAGTGATTTGCCAGGAGAGAAAGCTTATTTAATGGTTGTACAGGTCAGTGTCCTCTATGCCATGCCCTGGAAACTTTTGAACCTGCTGCTGAATTTGATTACCAGAGGAGGAGAGGTCTCAAATTATTTTTTGAATTCTGTGCAGGCTGGTGCCCTGTTTTTCATAACCTCAGGTTTTGTTTTCTTTTTACAAGTGGAGACTAGTGAGACCTGCACCTCAAATGATGTATTGAGACAGTGCTCTAGCACCTTCAGTGGGGCTGCAGTCTTTTTATACCATCTGTAGCCTGGCTTTAATTGATGGGGTTTTGTACCTTCTTAGGTGAACATAAATTATATGAACACTTTACAATTATATGAACACAGTCCAAAGTAATGAAAAATTTGAATTGTCACTATTTCTTTCTAATCGTATCACAAGGCAAATTCCCAAGTAAAGTATGCACATAAACTTTTAGCCCATTGAAATATGCATATATAATTTAATTTGCATACATTAAATTCTTAGTTTCATTAATGATTTAAGATTCTTTTGCAGTCGGAAGTCTCTGTCACATTTTTTCTTGATTGAATTGCCTATTCTGTTCAAATAAGACTTGGTAATATTGCTTGTGCATTACAGAATGATACTGGTAACTTTGTTAGACCTTTTATCAGCATGATTAATTTATAACTGGCTGCGGTGTATTATTAGCTAAAGATATATTACAGTGTAAGACTTCACCAGAGTGGAAATTTTAAAGTGCAGATAAGATGGCAATTGCAGGGCATGTAGCTGAGAAGGTGAAAGAAGGGAGGAAACCTTGGCATCTTACATCAAAAGAGCATTTTCATATTAACATTGTTAAAAAGGCAGTAAACTCGATTTGTGGTTTCCTTATAAATACAAATATTAACTGGTATAAAAAATTCAAAGACCTCCTTCTATTTTTTTCTTCTGTGCTACAGCAAAATAAATGCAGCCTATTTTAAATAAATTTTGAGCAGCAGCATGCTAAATGAGTGAACAGCCTTATTTTGCTGCTTGCCCAGTGCTGCCTTGGAAGCTGCGGTTACTTTTGCTTTTTCCTTTACTGTAATTGTTTCTTTCTTTTGGAGGGTTGCAGGAGTATTGCCCCACTTAGACAAGATAATTTTTTGGTTTGTTCTGAGGTGATTTCCCATTCCAATTTACCAATAAGCATCCTTCTGGCACTTAGGAAACATGATTTTTGAAAGGTTGCTCCATAGGAGACTGTTGTTGTTGGGTTGCCAGTGGGTTGCACCTTCTCTTCATCTCTTCAAAACCTCCAGTTACAATAATTTTCTTCTAATTTCCTTGGAAACTGGAGTAGTCTGTCTGGTTCTTTGATAACCCCATAACCCTAACTTTGACCGGAGCTATTTTGTATGTGGAGTGCTATGGTTTCTAAGTACCAAAGGAACTAATCAGAGAAGCAACCAGCAAGCAGGGTCTGGAAATTAGCAGCTCAGGTCATGGAGAAAGTAAAGCTTCTGTGCAGGAGGGCTCTTCCAGGAGCAGTGGATGGAGATCCCTTAAAGGAATAACAAGGACTGGGGACAAGATGTAATGCAGCAGGGGTTGAGGTAGGTAGGAATGGGTGAATCGAGGAGCCCTTTGTGTTAGGTCCAGGCATGCATAGACTTCTTGATGGGGTTTTATGGTCTCAATATTTATTTCATGGGGTAGATGCCTCCTGCTTTTTATCCTTTTTCCCTGCCTAGTGTGTGTGCTGAAATGGGAAGCAAACCTGGACAGTCCTCTCCAAGAGGCTCTTGATAGTAAAGCATGTTAGTGGGCTGTTGTCCAGGACAGCCCTGATCCTGTAGGTCCATGTGTTAGCTGTAGAGGAGAGTGGTCCCATGAAGCTGAAGTGGGACTTCTTAAGTATTTGGATGTACATGTCGATAATTGTGCTTGCCTTGGTTTAACTACGGGATGTAGCTATGGGCTGGTCTTGAGTTTTCTGAGGTGCTGTGGTTATCGAGAAGGGAGGATTAGAGAAACTATAAGAGAAAAAGTGGACAGTTACTGAGAACAGAGAAATCACATACTGCTGAAAGTTTTCCTTTTCACTGAACATTAGATATTCTCGAAGAATGTACTGACACTTGCTCTTGAGTACTCCCAGTTTGCACTTTGATATTAATTGAACCAAGGACTAAAATTCCTGCTTTGTTGATTGATTTTTTTTTAATTTTAAACTGATTAATGTTTTCATTTGAATAGCACTGCTGACTCTGCAGAAGATGTGATCTTTTAATTAGCAGATGTCAGGATTAGCATTAGTGTTGAGCTGTAATTAGCATTTGTACGCATAGTAAAAGACCCAGGCTCGGTTTGGCAGCAAGGAGAATGAAATTATAGGTAGTGGTGTAACTTGGCACTTGCCTGCATATCTGTAATGGGTTTTTTTGAAAAGTGAAACCCACAAGTATCATGATCAAAGCATGAAGTCTAACGGATTAATCGCTGATGAAAAAATTACATATAAATTATTGGTATTGTTCTGTTACCTAAATCACAAATTTTGTTGGCCTAACAGAATTTAATATATCTAATTGTCACACACTGATGCTCTTAAACTGGAGGCTGCAAAGTGCTAGTGGCTTCTTGGCTAGACTGCAGCAGCAGCAGTGTGCATGGACATGGATGTCTCTGGGACTGGTATTTGGAGTAGAAGAGACCTAACTGAAGCAGGTGCCATTTGGGGCTCTTGGAGTCCCACTTCAGCTTAATTTAAAGAACAAATGTGCATTGACTTTATGCTCCTGTTTGCAGAAGTGAGGGTTTATGTGGAGGGGTTGTATGTGAATGTAGGAGGAAGCAAGACACCGTGCGTTTATCACAGGTCAGAAGGACCCAGACACAGAAGTAATGAAATCTGGATGTCTCCTAGGAAGGAGACCTTTCCTTTCCTGACGATGAAAACCAATCATGATTTCAAGTCAGTGAAAAGAGAACATCACTGGCTAATATGTGACTTAAAAGCTGATTGTTTATTATTGTGGGGAAATCTATTCAGTAGCATTTTATCTGTGCAAAGGAAAAAAAAATCCTTTTTAACCCTGCTAAGGTGATTGAAGACAATGGTGATTTCTGTGACCATTAGTCAAACAATTAGACAAAACTCAGTACTTCTGCTTTTTGGTACACCAAAGGAAAGTAAAAGCTACTTAATTATAGGTATTAACAGGAATGGAGGTTGAGAGTTCGCAGGTCAGTGGTGCTTGGGGAAAAAAAAGGAACCTTCTGTACAGCACATCTGTGACAATGGTCATAATGTTACGATGTAGAATGAGTTTGCAGTGCTCCCATGGCCGAGTAGGAGAGCAGGATTCTATTCCTGCCTTGTGTGCGTGCGTCATTCTTTCTGGTTTTGGTCTCCTTATTGCATCTAAACCTCAGTAAAATGCGGTTAATGATTCTGATGTCCTTTGTCAAGGTGCTCTGAAATTCACCTCTGACAAGTGCTGTTTTAGGATGATGAGTTATTTCTGCTTGCTGCTTCCTTGTGGTTTTAAACTCTACTGGAGATTAACAAGCCAAAGAAAAAGACAAATGTTATGCAAGGTAAGCTATGAAATGATGCTTTAAAAATGAAAATGTTTTGAGAGGAAACATAGAAATGAGCCTTGAATCCATATTCGTATTTTTTTCTCTTCCGCTTTACAGCTGAATGTTTACAGGTAACAAAAAATTCAGATGCTTATAGCAGCTCATAGGCTGCTCCCCTCTTACATTTCCATCAGGGAGAAGCGATAAGGATTTAGCTGTAATCTTGCAATAATGCTTATAAGCATAACCACCCCCCACAAATAAACTTTCTATTGCTTCCAAACCCCTACTTGGATGTCTGGAAACAGCCATTAATGGTCCTAGACACTTAACATATGCTGGTTTGTGTGGGTTTGTGTGGTTGCATTTGAACTTCCCTCCAGTGCTTTATTTCTGAAAGGAAAAAGAAATGCCATCAAAAAGGAAGGTTTTTCAAGGTGTTGACCTTTTGAGGGAAGAGCCTGGTGCATGAGTAGCATTGTAAACCTGCAGTGATCATTCAGTAAAATAGCATTAAGAGCAATGGTGTGTCTGATTTGTCAAATGAAGAAGCGGCACATCTCACCTTCCTGCTGAATAAATACAGCTCATAGTGGAGGGTAATACTTTCATCATAACATAATTGAAATTATATTATTCCAATGTACAATTCAATAAAACTAACCACAGTAGTGAAGTTATCGATTTAAACTCAGTTAAAAGCAGTTCACATATTCAGTTCGAAATATTTCTGATGAATATCAGCCCTGGTAATATGATTTCCTTCATTCAGTAGCAGAAGTTTTTAACAGCCTGAAAGATCTGATAAAATGTTAAGGAACAATTTGGTTTTTGCACCATTGGCCTAAACAAACTGACTCCTTAGCAGCGAGAGCTACTAATTTTTGTCAGTCTCCACATTTCTGATACATCCTCAGCTTTTAGTGTAATAATTTTTACAAAAGGATTATTTAATGGCACTTGTTCAAAGGAGGGGTCTTTTTTTGCTGGAAGCAGCCACCGCTAGTTGTAGGCGTGATCATTTGTCATGTAAAGGTGTAGCTCCAACCTCCTCTGCACCAGAGGAAAGAGTCTGCAGTAATTACTTGGGTTTTTCCTAGTGTAATTAGTGAGTAATCTGCTGTGACATCTAAGTACAACATATGTAGTCAGCCTGTGAGTAAATATGTTGTTTAGTGAATTGTAAAGCAATGTCGCCCTTTTTTAGGTGGTATTGCAGGAAAGCCTTTGGCAGACACTAGCTCTCAAGGCTGTTTGTTCATGGAGCTTTCTGCTGTGTGCAGAGAGGAGTAGTGGAGCTGGGGAAGAGTCTGGAGCACAAGTCTCAACCGGAGTGTCTGAAGGAACTGGGATTGTTCGATCTGGACAAAAGGAGGCTCAGGGGAGATTTAGCACTTTCTACAACTGCCTGACCGGAGGGCGTAGCCAGGTGGGGTTCTCTTCTCACAAGTAACAAGCGATAGGACAAGAGGAAATGGCCTCAAGTTGCAGCAGTGGAGGTTTAGATTGGATATTAGGAAAATATTCTTCACTAAAAGGATTATCAAGCACTGGAATATGCTGCCCTGAGAAGTAGTGGAGTCACCATCCCTGGAAGTATTTAAAAGATGTGTAGTTGTGCATAGGAGCATGGTTCAGTAGTGGACTTAGCAGTGCTGGGTTGAACTGAAATCTCGGTGATCTTTTCCAACTTAAATAATTCTATAATTCTAAGAGGTCACTGAAACATAAGGATGCAAGAGCATAGATCATTTCACGGGAGGGGAGATAATATATAGGATTGGCGTTGCTTCTTGCTTTTGACAGGATCAATACTTCAGTCCTAAGACCAACATTGCTCTTCTTTTTCCTTCCTGTTTTCTTCTGTTGCTTCCTGTTTTAAATCCACTTTTAAGAGGGCCTCACAACAGTTAATACTTCAAGAATTTAGATCTTGGGAGTAAGTGTGCTAGTTTGTTAGTTATCTCTGGCTTTACAGTCAGAATAGCTATCAACTGTGTACTATCACTTCTTTTCCTGTGGCAGTGAAAGAGTCTTAGAAAAAAATCAGTAAGTTTCTTTCTGCCCCCTGGCTTTCAAGAGCTGTGTTCAATTCTTTCCATTTTATACGTAACTTTTGCCAAAAAATAATCAACACTCTCCTTTTGTGCATGCTTGCTGAAACTACAATACTTGTTCTGTGCTTACACACATCTTCCTGCTTTGTGGCAAGTGTTTTACAAAACCTCTTGTGGTAGGAGCACACCGGCTGTATGCAACCTGCTGAGCCGACTGACCTCAGATCCTTGCTTTGTCTGAGGCTGCTTTGTCACTCTGAACCTGAGATGTAAGACATATTCCACCTTGCTTCTAACATTGCTTGCATGTGATGGCAAGAAAGTCATTGATAGCTGAAAGCATGTGACAAAAACTTTACATTTAAGTTAGAGTCCTGTGTCCGGGGAGACACAATAAAGACGCTCTTACACCTGCCAGGTTCAGCAGAAAGGAGGAAATGGAATGCTTTTATTTACATTATCTCATTCTTATACACGTCCCAACTCCACAAGGGATTGGAGCGCATGTCACTTCCTTCTCCATCCCACTGGAGAAGAAAGGTGCTTATCAAAGTTGTCATATCACAAAAGGAATGACAACCAGAAAATACCGTTAAGTAAACACTGGCTATTATTTACATGAATCTGTGTGAAAAGAATCTGACTCCAAGGTTAAAAGCAGAAGGCTTACAAAAAACCCAGGGCAACATCGTCTTTGTATTTCACTTAACTTAATTTTTCCTGTTTGGCATGTTCAGAGAGATGTAAACCAGTTTCTTCTATTAGCAGCACATCTAATTGATTTCAGAGTGAGGAAAAAAGTAAAGCTGGAGCTCACAGTGAACGGTATTCCTGCTTGCAATGCCCTGAATACTTCAATTTATTACACCATTCCAATTAAAAGGCAGGTTGTGTGTGTAAACAGAGAAATGCACAGTGTCTGCACTTGCTCGTGTTGTTCATTAGGCTACACCTAATTTTCTTTTACCTGTCATTGCTTGGGTTGGTGGTTCCCCATATAGCTGTGGTTCCTGTGCCCGTGTAGCTGCTGCCCCACCTCCTTTGCTCTGCATAGGTAGTACTGGAAATGGTTTGAGGAAGAACTCCAACAATGAGATAAAGGTTTGTCCTGGAAATGGATCTTGACTTGAAGCTGAGTCAATATTCATAACTCATCTGGCTACAAATACAAGTAACCTGCAGTTAGGAGTGTAAGCTTGAGTTTGTTGTTTAATGGTATTTTTGGTAAGGCCAGAATTTCCAATTTGATACATGGTATTAGGGGTTGTTACATATTTTTTTTGCACTTGAGAGCTGTGCAAAATATTAGTAGGAAATTCTTGTGGTGCCTGTTGAGGCAAGTTAAGCACACATTTGTGTTTGAATATGTGTGCGGAGTCCTGCTGCAGTACCTGGTTCCACAGGGAGTCTTTGAAGATGCACCACAAGCAAATTCCTTATATACACTGGCTCCAGCACCAATCCCAAGAGTATTTGCATGGGCCACCACCAGCCCAGCTCTGCTGCCCAAAGATGTCCCTGAGCTCAGCCCCTGAGGCTTCAGTTCCAGGATGGCTACAAAACAATGCTGAGACAGTCTCTTATCACCCAGGGAAACTTCCCTCCCTTGTAAGAAATCCTCTGTCCCTGGCCTTCATGCTTCCAGAGAATTTAACCCCTTCTTGTCCTCTGTGCCAGATCATTCTTTAGTCACAAATTACCACTGTTGAGCTGTCACTGTTAGAATTTTTCACTCTGTGACTTCCCCTCACTTACTCCTGGTTTAGGGTTTGTTACAAACTCAGGAAGAACATTCTGAACAGCCTCTAGCAGTACTGCTGGTGGTACTTCACCCATGCAGCATCCTACCACAATCTCTTGCAAAGGTTTAGATGGTTTGAGATTACATTAATGGCTGTGCTCAAATGTTGCTGAATTTTGTCAAGCACAGTTTCAGCTGTTGTCACATTGTTCAGAATTTTTAGGAAGATTTTTTTGGTTTGAGTTTGGGATTTTAAAAAGTGCAGCTGATGTGTTTGTGAATCTTTTTGCGTGATTGTGCCATGATCCTGCTTGGTAAAAGCATCAACAGCTGGGACTCATTGAAACGATAACAGTAGAAATCAAAACGGAGCATTTGAGGTTGCCCTGACACTGCTCCAGATGTAATAGCACACTCAGAAACTTTGAGCTATTTCCGTGTTCCATCAATTTAGTCTTGTTTATTAATGTGGGTATATAGAAGTCAGCCTTCCTTGAGTGAATGAGGGTGGTGAAGCTGCTGGATCTCTCTTGATTTGGAGGCACCATGTGTCAGGAGCAGAGATTTGGAGGAATGGTATCATGGAATGTCTTCTGTCCTCCTGCCCACCCAGGGCTGAAACAGAAGCAGCAATGAGTCCTGCAGAAAGAAGGCTGTGTAGTGGTGTGAGAAAGGTTTACTTGAGAGGTGATCAGCATACAGAGGAATTAGCGTATCTGACCAGATGAGCTAAGGTTCAGCTCTCTGAGTGGAAAAAAAAAAGGCTGCACTTACATAAATAGCATGTGTATAAGCTGTGCTGATTTGGCTGCTTTCACCTCCTGGGGCTCAGTTATTTGAGCAGGTGGTGAGGAGAAGCTCTGCTTGTGGTGTTGGGTGCATGTGGAAATTCATTAGCTTGAGAAAATATCCCCACCCTGGCGATACTGGCTGGGTTATTTGAGGAGGAATGCTGACCTTTGCTGCGTTTCCGTACGCTGGGCCCTTGCAGGAGCAGTCATCTGGAGGGGTGCTGCTCTGCCCTGCCAGGCAAGGCTGGAGGGCTCTTATCTCCTTCCTTCCGCCTCGATAACAGCACTTGTCATCTCGCCGCGCATGTGGATTTTACACAGCTCAGCGTGCTTTCCTGCAGACACCAAAATATTAATTATAATGCTGTAAAAATTAATTGAAACACAGCATAATCTCTGTTAAGTAAGGTCACTGAAATTGTCTTAAAATAGACTGCTCAAGAAATAAGATGAAATCTCTCTACAGAGAAGCTTAGCAGATTTCCTGTGCCAGTCCTCTTGAGATGCTTCTTACTGCCATTAAAGTGCATTCAGTTATTTTTCCTGAGAGTTCCTGCCAGCTTTCCTATCTTGCTCATCTCTGCTAACCTGTTAATAGTATTTTGGCCTCCCTTTCCCAGATGGTGGTGGTGGGGGCCAAGCACTAACTGGTGGTGTCTTTGTCTGAGCATTGACTCCCTGGGAGAAGACGTGGGCCAATGGAAGATGTGGATGGAGATGCAGTCTGGTGATTCTTTGTTTCCTATCACAGATCTAATACCTGTGCTGATCCTGAAAGAGCAGAGCTGGCACAAAACATTTGGCTGTTAGTGTGTACCCAGTGCCTTCAAAACTGGTTCAGCAAAGTAGGTAGAAGGATGAAATCCCACCATCTTCCCAGTGGCCCCAGTCCAACTGTTTTATGGCTTTTAGGAATGGCAACCGTGTCTTTTTCATCCCATTTGAAGCCAGCTAGTACTAAATGTGGTTAGATTTGGAAATAAAATGCGTGTTTACTCTCGAGATTGTTCTTATTTCATTGAATTGGCTATTGGAAATAGATGGCCCATAACTTCAGTGTGACAGTGGGATGCAAGCTGGCATTTTAGTTAGGGATGCTGCCAGTGATGCTGTTGCATCAAGAAATTCAGGCAGCCATGTGGTGCCATAAGCCTTTATTTTCAGAGGCTGTGTGAACAGGAACTCTGACAGTTTGCAATTTCTGGTGACATCTGCTACATTTTATTTTATTTTAAGGTAAACTGCTGTCTGGAAAGGTAAAATTACCACCTGCAGTCAGAGAAGGTCTAACTGGACCAAACAAGCTTCCTGACGTGTAATAGTGTGACCTTTTTTCCAGCTCTGGTTTTCTCTTTTGGTGTTGTGAAGTCCTTTTCTCTGACTGCACATCAATGGCCTGTAGAAATAGTAACCTTCAAGTGGAGGGGGAAAAAAGAAAGAAAAGAAATAAAGAGCTTCAGGTGAGCAAGATGAGAGCGCATGTGGAGGAGCTGCTGTACTGTCTGGATGCTGTGATGTGCTGCACCTTTCAGCCCTGTGCTCCAAACACAAGTCCTTCTACAACTGCTTCTTCTTTTAAAATTCTTTGCTGTTGACAAAATCTCGGCGAGGAAATAGGTATGTGTGAATCCAGCTGTCCTAAAGCTGATAGAAGGAGCTTGCTTGGACATCACGGCCAGGTGAGAAGAGAGCCTATGGGGCTTTGGTGGGGAGAGGAGGGAGCTCAGACCAGAGGCAGCCTGCACTGCCTTTTTTTCACTCGTTTTTGTTTCCCATAAAAATCACATGTTTTTGGAAGGAGCCTCCTGAGGGAGAGAGGATAGGATTGGGTATGAATTTTTAATTCACTTATATGATAGAGATTTGAGGAGAAAAAACGGATGGCTTAGCACTTAAAGATTTTCTGTGATTTTGGATGATATAAAGACAACTTTATATAGTGTGAACTTGAGGCTGCCATGGTTTGTGGACTCATGCAGCAGTGGGGAAGGGAATATGTTGCAAATGGCAGTGATTAATCATTGCAGTTTGTTTGTTAGGCTTCGTGCCTTACCATGTAGAAGTTGAAATAAGTCATCGCAGTACGAATTTGAAAAATCAGACAGCCACCTTCTTGTATATTTGACTTCACACGAGGCATCTGAACTGCACTATGTCCGTATTTTTAAAATTTGTGGTTAAACTTTGCAAGAAAAGAGCAATCAGACTTCATGTTGTGATGACAAAGGGTGGGTCCACTGTCAGAGTGATTAGAGGCTCAGGCTATCCCCAGCAATTGCCATGCTGTAAATATTCAGTCCTCCTTACCCTGAAGCCAGCAGCCTATAACCCTTTTAGAAAAGAAATGCGATGAGGTTGTGAGCCAGCAGACCCATTTGGAAATGTATTCTTCCTGGGCTGTTGGGTGTTACAGCACTAAAAATAAATTAAAAGACACCATCATAGGATATTATTACTAGCTTATGACACAACTTAACTGCTGATAGACAGTCTATTATACCAATTCCTTCTGGCTGCTGACAGCTCACCAGGTGCTGGGAAATGTCATCCCCTGCCCCAGGATATACGAAGAGGTTATGGTTTAATTTTCAGGTCTTCCATGCTCTCTGTGGGTGGAGAGTAGCAGGGAGTTGGCCCCAGGAGTCTTGCATCCAGCCTGTGTTTTTCAGTGTTGTTTAGCCTACCTGAACAGTGCTCTTGCAGATCTCTTTGTTCTGTCAGACTTGTGGGTTTTGGTGTGTTATCACCTCCTGTGCTGGTAGTCACTTTTTTTTTTGGCTTTATTGAAACCATCTCAGATAATTCATATTGCTGGCACTTCTGGGTTTTTTTCTTTTTTTTTTTTTTCCCGCTTAAGGAGGGACCTACTCAGCCTTCCTGGTATGTTTGGTAACTGTATAATTAGAAAGCTAAAAATAATGTACGGAAAGCAGCAGTTTCACAGGAGGTGTCCCAGTTTGGCAACTTTGGGCTCTGAGTCACACTTGCTTCACTGAGAGCCGAGCTGGTTGAAGACAGCAGTGAGTATTGGGCACTGCCTTTCCGAGCAGCCAGGGTTTGCCAAGGTGTGGTGCAGCACCACCGAGGTCTGGCCATCCAGCCCCAGTGCTGATAGTACCAGTGTGCTGTGGGTGGAGATTTCTTGCATTCTGTTTTTATATAGAATGTGTTACGATGCTTACCAAAACCCTGCCCAGCGCTCTTGAGTATTTTGGTGCAAGGAGCAGTGATGCAAATCAAAGATTGAACGTCTCTGTCTTTGTCTGACAGCCAGCAGATCACAGCTCTATCAGCAGGAATGCTTTTATTCTTAGAGATAGTACTGCAAGCAATACTCAATTTTAATTATTAATTTTTTGCTTCCTTCCATGCAGTGACAGGCCATAAATTTCTCTTCCTCTCGTGCTGGCTTTTATTATTTATTGGTAGTGTGTTAATTTCCAGAATCTGAACTGCAGTTGAGACCTCATAATGTTGATTCTTTACAGACCCACCATAAGAAAGGAGGTCTCTGGAAGCCTGTTTTACACCCTCTCTTTATACTTTGAATGCGTGCTGTGCTGGGATAAAGTTTAGGTGAAGGAATTTGAAAATTATGAAATACTGTTTCATGCTATGCTATTGCACCAGGTGAAAACCCTCTTGTTGCAAATTTATCATCATTTTTATCATGTATCTTCCAGTGTAGACTCTTTTTCATCAGCCCTATCACTTAGATTTGTGTGGTCCCAGGGGAATCTCAGTACATTGGCTGCTTCACCTTGTAACTGCCTGGGAAACTTTTAATTACGAATCTTAAAAATGACGGCACCCGAATACAGGTGGAAAAGCTCCCAAACTTCTTGTCTTTAAAAGCATTTATTACTCTGTGAATCACTCACCTGGTCTTCTGGGGGCTACTTTGTGACTTTCAAGGACTGAACGCCTGAGATGCCATTGGGGTGGCAGGAAGTCAGAACTGACTGCACAGAAACCACATAGGGATTAATTTAGTTACTTATCCCTTTCATTCTCACTTTAATCTTCTTTTAGTAACCAAATTCAGCGAACTGCAGAGCTGCTTAAAGGTCTGCCTTGTTCTCTTCAGTTCCTTTCAAACTTTATTTTGTCTCTTAGGTGAAATAGGGATTAAATTTACAGCATGGTTTGTGAGCCATGCTTAGTTCAAATTACAGTAAATCATTAAATGTGCTGCCATTGGCTTTAGAGGGGAAGCAAATGCAGCCCAGTACTGGGACCATTAAACTTCCAGGAAATGGTGAATACCAAAAATAAATAAAAATGCATGAGAAACAGGTTTTGGGTGAAGAATTCTAACCTTCATTACAAGTGCTTTTTAGAACCTCTGAGACTGGTTTGCTGTTTTTGGAAGGAACATGACTTCATCTTGTCTTGGCTAAGCTTTGGGGAAGAAAAGGAGGGCTGCTGTGCCAGGTGTAGGTGCCCCGGTGGGCAGGGCTGGGCACTCTGGATCAGGGCACACAGCCAAAAACTGGCCCTGTGATGGTTTACCTTCAATAAGTTGTAGAAGTTTGAATTTATTCTAATTGAGTCAGTGAAAGAGGATATAATAACTGTCTTGGGGAGAGAGGAAAAGACGTGCAAGTAGGTTTGTTTATCTGGGTTGCTGTGGGTCATTTATTCATTGCTGGAGCACAGTGTGGCTCTTGCACATATTTATTTACTTGCTAATGAAAAAGCTACAGAATTTGGGAGGAGGGGCTGGGAACGCTGTTTTGGTATCTGAATGCCTTCCATATTCATGCTGTGTGCAAGCAGATATGTCTTTATATCCCATTTTAAAATTCTAATCTGTGATGCTGTAGATGAGCTGTGGGATGGTTGCTGACATTTCAGCTCATTTCTTATCATTTTAGTTTTAATCAGAAGCTAGTGCTCAACTTTATATAAACACTGGTAAATCAACCTCACTGGTCTCATCGAGTAGTAATGAGGATTGTGATTTTATTCTTTGTAGCGTGACATTTTGACCATTAAATTTTGACACAGAAAACTAATTTCGCAAGAATTCTTATCAAGAGTTACACAGAGAAATGTTCATATGTATCCAGGGTCATGGCTGCAATTGACAGGAATCAAATACTTTTGCCACCCAGGTTACAGGTGAGTGACAGACCTCACACAATTCAGTGAGATTTTTATGAGTGATTTTTCAGTCTCTGGCCTCTGATGTCACCAAGCTCCTTAGAGAAGAGGAGAACTTCAAAAGGAGGACTGTGCTCTGTCGGAGCTCTCATTAAACTACTAAAACTTGTCCTTCTTACCCTGTTTTCCAGATTGATTTGTAACTAATCTTTTAACAGCACACAAAATCTGCAGGCCACCTGCAAGAAGGGGGGCTATTACCATTTAATAATATTTTCTCAACAGAGATACAAAAGAAATGCCCTGCAGAGTTAATCACAAATATCCATTGAGAATAAACATGCAAAGTGTTACATCAACAGTGTTCCTACGTATGCAGCACTCCAAGCTCCGCTGCTATTAATAATATGTTGAGAAGGCATGGGTGTGTAAAGGAATGAAGATGTTATGTGCATATATATATTTATCTATACCCACCAACTATAACCTACATGCTAGACTTTACATAGCACTGTATCAGTTTCATCCTACTGCTGCCTGCAGGACTTCCCTGGACTTAATTACATGCTAGAAGATCTTCACAGCATCAAACGGTAGATACATTATTTATTAAAAAGAGGAGCTTGGCAATGGCACAAGCTACGTTCAGGAGTGCTAACTATAAAATGCCGGATGATGACTTTTTTTTTGTCAAGCTTGTTTGCCACACGTGCACCCCAAACCATCCTAGCTGCAGGTGGAAATACAGTTAGGTCATCAGAGGGAGGACGGATGTGTAGCCACCTGAAATTTATTTAGATAATAAACAGTTCCAGTACAGAAAATAATCCTTAAAAGCTGAGTCCTGGGGATTTCTTCAGAAGAGAATTTGCTTTTGCCCCTAGGAGCAAACCAATTTACTTGAGAGAGCTGGTGAGCGAGCTGCCTGCTGCTGGCTGTGAAAGGAGCAGTGCTGTGAATCACTGCAAAGAGTAGAACCCTGAAAAAAATCACATTTTTACATGTCAAAGCTGGGTTACTTGTGTTACTTGGGTTGCTTTTGGCACTGCAGAGCTTCTTTTGCCCCTTCCTCTCCCTACTTATTTTATTTTGTATGAAACAAGACTCCTACCTATGGAGGAGAGAAGATTCACAGTAATGAAAGCACACCTCTTGGTTCACACCTGGTCTGCTGGGCTTTTTTTGCCCTTCACAGTTTTATAAACAACCATGCAGGAGCTCAGCTTTAGGTGTGTCCTATATAGAGCTTTAGGTGTATTCTATATAGAGCTCTGGGCGTGTCTGCTTTACAGACAGGTACAGCTCTGGCAGTCTTCTGGGGCTGCAGCCAATCCCAATTTATTTTTGGGCGCTTTTACTGGTGAGATGAATTATGTGTGTTTGACTCCTCTGATGGAGGGGAACGTTTCACAATTAGCAACTTTTGATGCTTTGGCTGCGCTGGAGAGTCAGCTCAGATCCCAGTGTGGAGCGTTGGGAGCTGGTGTTTGGCTTCGAGGCAGGAGAGAGGGGCTACTGAAATCATCCTTCTGCCTGCCCTACGCTCCTGGCTGGCCACGTTTTCCCCCTGTTGTTTGGCATTCATCAAAATGCAGTGCTGGGAGAATGGATTTGCTGTGCTCTGCAGGATCCCTCCTGCAGTGCTCACTTCAGCGGGGAAGAGCAGCAGTGTCCCAGCCTGCCTCAGCAGTGGGAGGATGCTTGGGCTAGACCTGTCCGGGTGTGAGAGTGGACCTTTACTTGACACCTTAGTGCCTATACTTGATGCAGATGAAATATATATATGTCTGAGTATTACATACTCATCTGTGTACTCCTATACTCATATGTACACCTACATATATAGTAATATACTCAGAAGTATATATACCTTCCACTTCCTCAGCTTGGAGTGATGGAATTACTCTTTACGTACCTGGCTATGTGCATTGCATATACATGTTTGCAAAACCAACAAGAGCAGGACACAGTTCTCTTTTCCAGGAAAGTTGTCCTTCCTATAGGAACCCCAAGTTTACCTATTTGCTTTTCGGGTCCCAGGGTGCTGACTTAAGATGGTATCACTTTCTGGGCAATTTGAAATGCTAATATTAGTCAGAAATTTGAAGTGTATGCTGCTGGGCGAGAGACAGGATGCCAAAACCAACGTTTATCCATTAAAGTCAATCTTAATTACAACAAAGCTAAGTATTCTGATCTGACCACAAGATTTGCTTGGAGTTTACTTTTTATTTTTTTTCACCAGTTCATGTCTTTATAGTGAACCACATTCATACTTTTTTTTTTTTTAAACTGATTTCTGATATATTTTTTTTGTGAGGGGGAGGGATTTAGTTTTGCTCAAAGTGTAAATGCAGAATCAATTATTTTTTTCTTTCTTTCTTTCCTTCTTAATTTGTTTTTAGCTTCTTGCTACAGTCCTATCCTCCTCTTCCTTTTTGTCCAGAAATAATAGCTTTTTCAGAGCCCTCTGCCTGCTTGAAAGGCTGTATCTACCAGCTTGACCAGATTCCTCATGTAATCAGCACAGATGTCATACACCACCCTTCTCCTCCCTGGGTCTGAGGCTATGGTGATTTTAATGGGTTTAAAGACAACTTCAGCATTAATAACACTAACGTTCTTTTATTTCTATTGCTTCTGACAGGTTATGCAGATGTTGCAATTATTGTAACGTTGTGTGCTTCAGATATCAGATGTACTTTGATAATTTTACAAGATGTGTTTTGCCTAATTATTTCATCCCTGTTTAATTCAGGTTGTCCTTGACGTCAGGGCAGTGTTGGGAGCACGTGGCATGGATTCCCGGGAAGGGATTTAAATTCTGGGGCTTGCTACGACTTGCAGAAATAGCTCCTTCTTGCCTCAGACATCAACCAGCAGCATCCCTGCTGTCTTGTGCCCCGGCCAGATCAGGGGTCTTTGGCTTCTGCTCCACCTCAGCTCTTCCTTGGCTTTGGTTGGGTGGTGGCTCTGGCTTTCCCTGAAAGCCATGGGTGACCCCAGGCAATGCTGCCCCAGCCCCCTCCTTCTGAGGCAAATCTTCAGCTTGTAATGCTGGAGGATTTCCCTTGAAAGGGCTTGAGGAAGGGAAAATATTGTGGACAGACCAAAAAAGTGGCTCTTCTTAGAGATGTAATGCATTAACTGCAGTCAGCAGTCGGGCAGTATTGCTTTTATTGCATTAGTTGGGTTTTTCTTATTCTATCAAGCACAGTGGGTTAAAATTAATTAAATTCCTCAGCAGTCGGGCAGTATTGCTTTTATTGCATTAGTTGGGTTTTTCTTATTCTATCAAGCACAGTGGGTTAAAATTAATTAAATTCCTCAATTTCTCTTTCCTTAAATTCCTGGGGCTTTGTTATTGTTTTTATTTATTTATTTAGTATTTATTATTTTTGGTTGAAATTAGAGCAAAGGATTTATTTAAAAATGGCTGTAGAAAAAGCAAAGAACAGAAAATGAAATTAAAATGTGACGGAGGCAGAAGTTAAAAAAATAATCAATATAAATGAAAGAAAAAAGTGGACTTCAATATCTTTTTAAAAACTATTGTTTTAAGGGCATCACCTTTTAAGTATTGCAAGTAGAAATAGGCAAAAAGTATTTAAAAAACCCCAGCTCTCTCCTTTTTACCATTGCTGCTGGGTGCACCCAGCTGTGCTCACAGCAAGTTTTTCTGCAGGAGTAAAGTCAGTGTGGAAAGTCTCAACACGGGGCAGCATTGTTTTCGTTGATCCCTAGCACAGCTCCTGCATACAAACAAGACTTGGAGGTCTGTGGTAATTTCGGTGCTGGGGAGCAAAGTAATTGCAGCCAGGGAATTATTTTCTAATTGTATTGTACTGGACTTGCAGAGGAGAGATTATATCCAAGGTAGTTACTCCTATGAGCTTTCTGTAAGCCCATTTGTGTGTTTGGCATACCTTTTGGGGTAGCATTGGTGCCACAGGGAGGATGAGCCTTTCCAAAGCTCCATCCTGGTATTACTGGCAAGGTTCTTTGACAAAAGAGCATGGAAAATCACTTAGGCTGCTCCCTGGTGCTGATGTTGCCCTGAAAAGGAGGCTGGTGCATGTCTTTGATGCCAAGCAGGCAAGTAATTACATGTGAGGGATTGAAGGTTTTGGAAATGTGTTTTGCTCATTCTGGATAGAAACTATTAATAAAGAGGTGAAGGAGACCCTAGGTTGGTACCCAGTGAATCTTAACAAGGTTTTGGGGGGATTGGTGGATCGATTGCAAATGAAGTCTGTGCTCCATTGTCTGGTTGGTAGGCTGTGCTCCTCAAGTTGCACTTGAAGTGAAGGAGATGAAGGTGGTTATGTGCAGAAACATCATTTTACAAGGAAGGAAAATTGTTCCAATCATACTTATCGAGTTTGTTCCTTTTTTGGTCAACCTGAAGCACCATGTATCTTTTTTAAAAGGCTGAAATTTTTCAAAATAACTGGATTTGTAGTTTTGAAAGTCAGTTGTAAAGTAATTTTGTGATCATTTTGCTGACTGAGGCAGCAGCATGCTATATTTCTGCTGCTTTTGTCCCTTAAGACCTTCATAAAATGAGATCTTCTACCTCATGAACCCGTCAAAATGACTGCATTCTAAAGTAAATATGAAGGCATCAGTGAACATAATTTTCTTTGAGTTCAGTCCTGGTCTAATGGCTTTGACAGAACATCCAGTTAATTTTGCTCTAGGCTTCTGCTGCAGTCTTTCCTAAGGAAATTACCGAGGATGATCAGATTTCTTTGTTTGTGAGAGGTGATCGCTGCTGAGTTGCCTGCTTGCTGCTTGCTGGTGCGGCCATGAGCTGGGGTTGCCTTTCCAGAGAGCATTAGTGGGGATGCACAGATGGGGAATTCCTCCAGAGGGAGGGATACCTGGTGTCTTCCACCCAGGCTGGCACTGCAGGTGGCTTTGGTAAGGCATGGGCTCTCTAAATGTGCGTTCACTGGTCTGCAGACCTCCTCGAGCAGTTGTGGGGCTGATCCCTCCTTGCTCTGCCAAAAAGCCTTTTACACATCCTTCCTGTTCCCAGCTGACAAGCACAGCACAATACTTTCCGTGCATTTAAATGCCCCTGAGTGGAAAGTAAGGCATTAACCATAAAGCCACTTGGCCTATCCATGACTACTGGCCCAGAGGCTCATGTGTTGCATGGTGGAAAGTCATTGCATTCTGCACACCAGCAGTACTTTGCATAGGCTAGCAGAGAAGCTGATGTGGAGCTCTTGGCCCAGAAATTTTGTACACCTCACAGTTAGGTCTTTTGCATATAAATGTTGGCAAATGAATGGCTCGGTTGCCATCTTGTAATTAACCCATGTGGTCTTGCACTGAGTAGCGTTTGCACGTTCTTGGGTGATGGTCCATCTGTTTGAAGTTTACTGTTTCCTTCAGAAGAGTATCTTAAAGCAGAGAAGACTTACAGACAAATCCACTTGTTTATAAAGAAAAAAAAAAACATACGAAAGGTGTGTGGACATAAGAAGCTAGAAAAGTTGAATATCATAAAATCATAGAATGGTTTGGTTTAGAAGGGACAAAAAAGATCATCTAGTTCCACTCCCCCTGCCATGGGCAGGGACACTTTCCAGTAGACCAGGTTAATTAAAGCCACATCCAACCTGGCCTTGAACACTTCCAGGGATGGCTGTCTACCACTTGTCTGGGCAACCTGTGCCAGTGCCTCCCCACTCTCACAGTAAAGAATGTTTTCCTAACGTCTAATCTAAATCTACCCTCTTTCAGCTTGATATGTATCCTATCACTACATACCCTTTTAAAAAACAGCTTCATGTAGTGGAAGGGAAACAAGAAATAAAGCAATTTCCCTTGCTAACTGGGAGCAGGGCTCTTGCAACAAATCCTGACCGAGGCAAATTCTCTCCCTCCTTTTCGCTTTAACACAGCAAAACACGCTGCCTTTCCCTCTTCCCAAATTGGTCCTCCTGCATGAGCCGTGATCTTGCCGAGTACAGAGCATAAATACATAAAAATATTCTGTGCTTGTAGTTTTGAAAACAGTGTGTTTAGAGTCAAAAAGAATATTCTGAACAAATTGGTACAGAGACTGTGATCTGAAACTACTGCACTCCTGCATTCTAAAAGCAGTAATTTTGGACTTCAAGTCTCAATTTACTCTTAAAAGAAAAAGGGTGTTTAACCTTAAAAGGAATAAAATGAAGCACAAGTTTACCACCTAGCTTTTAATATCTTTGCAGAAGACATATGTTTTACAATAATGTCAGGGTTTTAAAGTTTTGTTTTATCATAAAATAGGCTTTTTGAGTAAGTTGTTTAATCAGAAACATTGGCAGTAAAACACAGTTTTCATTTTCTCCAAAATAGCTTTGGTTGTTTTTTTTTTTTCACACAGAATATTTATGGAAAATCTTCCTATTTTATGTTTTCTGTGGAGAGAAGTTTATAACTGGTTCAGTAAACTATTTCATGCTTTTACTAGTGATATCACTGCATTTTAAAATGTTAGACTTAAAAATCCGTAGTCATTCCTTGGAGGGGGTAGTTTTCCATCTTCTCCATTGCACGAAGCCTAAGGAGGCCAGGCATGCCATTCCCGAGTTTACTCAGGGGTGATGCTCCTGGGTCCTGGCCTGAGCCAGCTGAGCTTTTCTGGGCTGTTGACTTTATTCATCTCCCTGCATATCCACAGGGCAAGCATTTAGCCAGGAATGCGTCCCGTTTTAGAGACGGACAAAGCCCCCCGCCGCCTACCCCTTCGCCCCCGCTGTATTTACTGCCGCAGCCGGTGATGGTTTGCATCACAATCACCCAACCAGTTTTCCAGGAGCTGAAAGACTTTATCATACGACTCACTGAGGTATTCATTTGTTGCTGCAGCCAGTTGTTAGGCAGGATTTGCAGACAGTCCTGAAGGTTGGGAAACACTCGGTAGATGCCATACGCTGATTTCCAGCCCTCTCTGTAGAATCACAGACTGAACCATTTAGGTTGTGCTGCCCAGCCAGGTATTTAAATCCTCTTAGTCGAAGACAATATCCCCCATTTAAACACTACCTGTTACGGCGAATTCTTGCATAGGTATCTTTCTTTTTATCTCAACGCCCCCTCCCCCAAACTCTTTTGAAATCAGTGTTTCAGTTCCTTCTATGAAATATGTTTCAATGGGGGTACTTTCGTTGTGGGTTTCTATGTTGATGAGGCTGAGTGAGAAAACCCAGGAATATGCCAGTGAAAAAGTTGGCAGAAATTATAAATTCCGATATTTTGCTCAGTGTCTTAATGAGCTTCTTAAACCTCTCTACTGACTTACCTGTACTCTATGCTTCCAGGTTCTGCACTTTCATGGTGATTCGGAAAGGCAGTAATGCAAAGAAAAGCATTGCTAGAAAAAAAGAAAATGTACTTTTTTCCCCGGGTTTTTTTTCATACTTTTTTTTTTTCC